>BPTQ01000003.1:219402973-219416527 GCA_019973895.1 Chrysanthemum seticuspe | reverse complement strand
AGCATGTTGTTAGGTATTCATCTTACTACGTATAAGAAGCGAACTGCCTCTTTTTACTGTATGAAGAGGGTAAGACCTGGTTCTGATGAGTCCTTGAATCATAAGTGACGTTAAGAACCGTACTACTACAACACAAATAGGTTTAGTAACTACTACAGACTTTTAGCTACTACTATACTGAGCTCACAGAGAGGTCCAAGTTAGTACTTCACAAGTATTCGGTTCATTTAAAACCTAAGATTTAGGAGGACTAACTCATGTCTAGGAAGGTATTCTTCTGCTTATACTAGGGTGTAGAAAACACGTCAGAAAACTCGTAGTTGTGATGCTTCTTAACCCAAACCATTAGGATTCTCCTACATAAGGTAACGTTCAAGTGGGTCGAAGTATCACATCTTCAAGACATCCTAAATTTAGACGTTGTCATCGTTACAACCAAACAAGTAGAGAACCACCTTGTAGTCAACCTAGAGGCCCATGAAGCTTTAAGCAGCCAACAATCAATTCATGAAGCTGGATCACTTGATAGACCTCCAATGCTCACTCCAGGAAACTACGATCAATGGGTGATAAGGTTCTTTAGGTTTTGTGATCTAAAGAAGCCACATGGAAAGTTCTTAAAGAAGGTTATCTTGGAAGGTCCATTTGAGATGCCTACCGTCATTGTACCCGGAGATCCAACTGATGTTCCACCAAGAGATGAACAAACCAACATTGCTACTGTTGCAGATTTAAATCCTACAGAACTTCTACACTATGAAGCTGGGTGAACTTGCAATGGAATACATCCTCTTAGGATTACCAAACCCAATTCTTCGTAGTGTTGATGCTCAAAAGACTGCACAAAAGATGTGGGATCATATTCGTCTTCTTATGGAAGGATCTGTACTCAATCAGGAGGATTTAGAATCCAAAATTTACTTGGCTTATGAACACTTCATGATTGAACCTGGAGAGACACTCGAGTCATATCATCATCGATTTTCAGACATCATCAATGATTTGGATAAACACAACATCATCATGCCAAGAATTGCAGTGAATACTAAGTTCCTGAGTAGTCTTGGTCCAGAATGGGAGAAGTATGTCATTTTTCTCCGTCAAGCGAAGAATATGCATCATTCTACTTATGGATTGTTGTACGATTACTTGAATCCTCATGAGAAGGAAGTTGATCGGGAAAGGATTCTCCGTGCTCAAATTGCTAAACAGTCACAACCGGACAATCAACAACTTGCCTTGTATGCTCAACAGAATTATCCCTCTCAACCAGCAACTCAACCAACTGCTTCCAACACACCTTCACAGCAACAACCTCAACCCCAACAAAATCAATTGGTTCCATACAGCAACAATGCTCAAGCATATGTCAGTGAAGCTACTGAGGAAACAGATCCGTTCGAAGCATTGCAACAAGGTTTTGTGATGATTGCTAATGCTTTTGGCCGTTACACCAACAAATCCAACAATCGTATTCGTTCCTCATCTAACACACGGACTTAAGCTGTTGTGAACAATGGACGTGTTGAAGTTCAGAATCGTGATTATGGTCGTCAGATGGGCGGTGGTCAAGGGTTTAATGCTGTGGGTAGGAATAACAACAGAGCTCAAGTGGTGGAACAGGGAAATGCTCAGAATCGGTTAAATGGTCTTCGATGCTACAACTGCAATGAGAAGGGACACCTGGCTAATGCATGCCCAAAGCCAAGGACTAGGGGCAATGCTTATTTCAAAGAGGCCTTACTTTTGGCTCTTAAGGATGAAGCTGGTGGATCTCTCACAACCAAAGAACAGAGCTTTATGGCAGATGCAGACTCAGATGATGATATGGAGGATTTGCAGGCTAATGCAGCTGTTATGTTGATGGCCAATATGCATGAGCTGCACATGAGTGATACAGGCCCAGTGTATGACACTGATGGCTTGTCTCAGGTACCCGAACAAACCATCATCATATCTGAACTAATATCTCCGCCAATATCTAAATCCGCCATGGATCAGACTGTTCAAAATGAGTCTTCTACATCTTCTTCTGATGATTTTCAAGTTAACCCTGTAGTTACATTTGACGATCAAGATGACCTCATGGTTTCCTTTGATAATCAAATTGACTCCGTGATCGTACTTGAGGATCTAAAGAATGATCATGTTGAGATTCACGTTGAACAAGATGATCTGTTGCCTCATCCGGATTTTGCTCGGTTAATTCAAAACCATAAAATCAAAATGGAGGAATGTTATGCATTAAATCAATCCTTAAAAAGTAAAAATGCACTGTTAACCAAGGATTTTGAATGTTTACAAATGCAACTCAACTTTTTCAAAACTCAAGAAAACCGTGAAAAAGGTTTTGAAGCCGCTTTTGCAAAATCTCATCAAAACGAAAAATACTTAGAGAGACAGATGCGTGATCTAGCCGCTTCGAAGAATGCTTTGTTGTCCGAATTAGAACAACTGAAACATGAACATAAAAAGCAAATTAACGCTCTCACCTTGGAAAATCAAAATGCTAAGGCTGAGTTGTTAAATTGTCAAAAATAGTTCTCCGCATACAAAAAGCATTCAACGAATCGGGTAGATGACCTTCTTGCAGAAATTCTCGGTTTGCAAAACAAACTTAAAGAGTTTAAAACTGTTGTCTACAAACATGGTGAATCAGTAACAGCTATTGAAAAGTTTACCTTAAAACCTAATCCAAATGGATATGGAAAAAATCTAGCTGATTACAAACCAAAGCTTTCACTAAAAACATTCAAACCAACTCCTGAAGTTTCCAGTGCAAAATACAAAATTGATAATACTGTCATGAGTGTTGTTGAATATCATCGTCAAGAGGAATTAGATGCAGAAGACGAGAGTCGATCAAAATTAAAAAACGTTGTTTACAACAAACCTTTTAATTATAAAAACGCGGTCACTTTCGTCACACCAACGGATTCTTCTAACACACCAAGGGTTATCATCAAAACACCCAAGTCTTCTATTGTTAATCCCAAAACAGTCTTTGCACAAACTTATGGTCCTTTACCTTCCATTAGCGAAGTAAACTCACAACCTGAAAATCGAAAAATTCTTCGATATCTTGACATTTTCATGGCTGACCTCAAAATTTTACAACATGAGATAGAATATCGATCTGAAATCAAAGTTGAACATTTTCAATCGCCTCTGGCGAGAGAACAAAGAGACATCTTTCAGAAAAATCTTTTACCTAATGTTAAAAACTTGAAAAGTTGTGCAATTGCCTGGGAAAAGGATTTTCATAAGGAACTTGGGGTAATGAAAAACGTTTTCGAGAAAACAGAAACATCTATTACTAACACAAAACGCAAAAAGAAACTGTTGAGAAAAGATGTTGATCGACTCTTGGAAGATGTTATCTGTGCTGATATCCATAATGTTGTGCTATTCTATTCGTTGCCATATGCATCTGATCATATCTCTGCTGATATTGTTGAAACTGTTGTAACTGTTGAGAAAACCGATAATGTGCTTCAGATCGAGTCTTTAAAAGCTGAAAATAAACGATTACACACGGAAATTTACAATGCAAAACGTCGTCTTCATTGGTGTGAAAAAGATATTCACAACCATCAACTTAGTTTTCAAAAGAAAATCGCTCAATTGAGTGCAAAGTCTTCTGATCCTAAAATTGAGCAACTGGATGATCAAAACGTGTCTTTGAAAAGTCAAATCTCAAAATATGAACAAGAACTTTTAAAAGTTAAACAGGAATATGGTGACATATTTGATTTACTCAAAAAGACTCGAGATGAAGCATCTAATGAACTTGATCACTATCTTGCTCACACTAGTGACGTCATGAATTTTGCTGGTAATATTCGTTCTGAAAATCAAGATCTGATTCACACCATCTCTAAGTTACGGGAAATGTTAGGAAAGTATGAACAACTTCCGCCTACTGTGATTAAGAGATTAGCACCAGTCACACTTAGTAATCGTGAACCTAGAATTCCCACTGCCAAATCACAAGTTGCTAATGTGTTTCCCTCTACTGAAACAGGAATAGTTGCATCTTTTCCAAACGTCCGCACTTCACAGCCTAGGAGCACTCAATCGAAGAATAGGAAGTTGCGACCTAAGAAAAGATCAATAAGGACTGCTAAAGTAGAAGAACACCCTAGGAATCTGAATAAAAATCATGTTACTTCCACTATAGATATTGCGTTTGGCAAATGTAATAGAAATAGTGATGTAACGATTGCTAAACCGTTAAGTACCTTTGATATTCAGTCTGATGCACCTTGTGATATTTGTCAAAAGAGTATGAATTCTGATTGTCATGACAAATGTGTTGCTAAAGCTATAATCTCTAGATTACGGAATCCTAAGAATCGGAATACCTCTAGGCCCACTAATCATTCTAAGTCTGTGCTTGGTAAACCACCTTCTTTAGATTCTAAGGCAACCATTGCTATCACAGTAGCTCCCGCTACACCTCCTAAGAATACAGTACCACCTAGTGTTTTCACTAAGACTAAAGCAAAGAGTAGTTATAGATGGCAGAAATGGATATATAACACACTTGGATTTAAATGGATGCCTAAACTTGTCAATGTGTGTATGTCTAACGTACCTGCTTCGGAACCCTCTAACATTTCGGGTTCCACATCTACTTCTATTCAATCTGTGTCGTCTGTGTGTAATGCAGGTGATACATATCATTTTCTGGATTGTTGATAGCGGATGTTCCCGACACATGACAGGCAACCTTAAACTGTTATCAAACTTTATTGCAAAGTTCATTGGCACTGTCAGATTCGGGAACGATCACTTCGCAGCCATCATGGGCTACGGAGATTATGTTAATGGGAACATTGAAATAAGCAGGGTTTACTATGTGGAAGGCCTCGGTCACAATCTGTTTTCAGTAGGTCAATTTTGTGATGGAGATTTGGAGGTTGCTTTCAGGGAGAAAACTTGTTTCATTCGTGATCTACAAGGAAACGATCTTATGTCTGGCTCGCGTAATTCTAGTCTCTACACTATCTTTATGCAAGACATGGTTGCTTCATCTCCCATCTGCTTACTTTCTAAGGCAACATCTACAAAATCCTGGCTATGGCACCGTCGTCTCTCACACCTAAACTTTCAAACCATCACCAACCTTGCTCGACACAAACTAGTTGAAGGACTCCCACGATTCCAGTATTCAAAAGATCACCTTTGCTCAGCCTGTGAACAAGGGAAAAGCACTCGTGCTCATTTTCCTTCAAAGGTGGAACACAACTCTCAGCATGTGCTTCATCTTCTTCACATGGATTTGTGTGGCCCGATGCGCGTGCAAACGATCAATGGCAAACGCTACATATTAGTAATTGTTGATGACTACTCACGATGGACTTGGGTCTACTTTCTTCGTAGCAAAGACCAAGCTCCACAAATGATCATCACCTTTCTCACAAAGATACAGGTTCAGCTCCGCAACACCGTCAGGATTATTCGGACAGACAAAGGAACTGAATTTGTTAACAAAACCCTTCGTGAATTTTATGAGAAAGTGGGAATTCAGCATCAAACATCTATTGCACGAACACCTGAACAAAACGGAGTTGTTGAACGACGAAACCGAACGTTAGTGGAAGCTGCAAGAACAATGTTAATCAATGCTAAACTTCCAGATTACTTATGGGCAGAAGCTGTATCTACTGCATGCTATACTCAAAACCGTTCCATGATCACAAAACGCCACAACAAAACACCTTTTGAGCTTGTCCACAACTATAAACCGAACCTCAAACACTTTCATGTATTTGGATCCCTTTGCTATCCGAATAATGATCGTGATGATTTTGGAAAGCTCAAAGCAAAAGCTGATATTGGAGTCTTTATTGGATACTGTGACAATTCTAAAGGTTTCCGAATCTGGAATCGTCGAACTAAGGAGGTAATGGAAACGATTCATGCTCATTTCGATGAACTCACGGAAATGGCTTCTGAGTATAACAGCTTAGAACCCGGTCACAACCGTTTAAACTTCCCTCAACCCCCATCATCAGCTGAAGAAAGCCCTCAGCTAACTCGTCAACAAATGGAAAGGTTATTTGCTCCTCTGTTCTGTGACGATATTGATGAACGTGCTCCTGGTGTATCCGCTGTTTCCGCTGCACAACCTGATAATATTCCTATACCTGATACACCTGCTACAACAACTACTGTTGAAGATGCACCTACACCAATTGACTCCAACACAACAGTTGAACACACCGCTTCCAACAATGATGAACCAGCTGATGATATTCTGAATGAAGTACCCCCACCTGCAGATTTTGATCCAAATGCGTTCTTCAACCCGTTTGCCAATGAGACTGCTGCACCAGATGTTGCGGAATCTTCAACAAACCATTTGAATCCTCAGAATCTGCACAATGTATACCAACATCAACCCTCTACACATAGATGGACAAAAGACCACCCTCTGGCTAACATTATTGGCAACCCGAATCAACCAGTCGTTACGAGACAACGTCTTCACTCAGATGGTGAACACTGCATTTATGCACTCACTGTCTGCCAATCTGAACCTAAAAACATTAAAGACGCAATGACAAAAGACAACTGGATTGAATCCATGCAAGAAGAACTCAACCAATTCAAACGTCTTGAAGTATGGGAACTGGTTGAAAGACCAACAGGAGTCTACGTCATTGGTCTAAAATGGATTTGGAAAAACAAATTGGATGCTGAAGGGAACGTCATCCGAAACAAGTCACGTCTAGTTGCTAAGGGTTATCGTCAAGAAGAAGGGATAGACTTTGAAGAATCTTTTGCTCCGGTTGCTCGTCTTGAGGCTGTTCGGATATTTCTCGCGTTCGCGGCTCATATGAATATGACGGTCTATCAGATGGATGTCAAAACGGCGTTTCTCAATGGACAACTTAAAGAAACGGTCTATGTCAGCCAACCAGATGGATTTGTTGATCCTGAGTTCCCGAACCATGTCTACAAACTGAACAAAGCTCTTTATGGTCTCAAACAAGCCCCTCGGGCATGGTACGATAAGCTATCATCTTTCCTCATTGCCAATAATTTCACCAAAGGCTCGGTTGACCCAACTCTTTTTATACAATATCACGGGGCACAGATCTTAATTGTTCAAATTTACGTGGATGACATCATTTTTGGGTCTACACATAAAAAGTTTTCACTCGCTTTTGCAAAACTAATGAAGAAAAATTTTGAAATGTCCATGATGGGTGAAATTACGTTCTTTCTAGGACTGCAAGTTCATCAATCACCCCGTGGTATTTTTCTGAGTCAGTCCAAATATGCCCTTGAATTGTTAAACAAATTTGGAATGAAAACCTGTGATACTTATGCCACACCAATGACTCATACCAAGAAGCTAGATGCTGATTTACATGGGAAATTAGTTGACCCCACCAAATACCGAAGTATTATTGGGTCTCTCATGTATCTAACAACTAGCAGACCTGATATTATCTTTGCCGTTTATCTATGCTCCCGTTATCAGTCGCTAAAAGAATCCTCCGATACATCAAGGGAACCATTAACTTGGGGATCTGGTATCCGAAGGATTCTGGTTTTGAACTAATCGCTTTTTCAGACGCTGATCACGCAGGATGCTTAGACTCAAGGAAAAGTACTTCAGGAGCTCTACAATTTCTCGGTGATAAACTGGTGTCTTGGCAATCAAAGAAGCAGGATTGTACATCGCTGTCATCAACTGAAGCAGAATATGTAGCCATGTCCGCGTGTTGTGCTCAAGTCATCTGGATGAGAACACAACTCAAAGACTATGGTTATGTATTTGACAGAATCCCGATGTACTGCGACAATCGGAGTGCCATTGCAATCTCGTGCAACTCAGTTCAGCACTCGAAATCAAAGCACATCGATCTACGCTATCATTTCATCAAGGACCACGTGGAACAGGGTACCGTTGAATTATACTTTGTGGGTACTGAATACCAATTGGCAGATTTGCTCACCAAAGCCTTGCCTCCCACTAGGTTTAATGAGTTGATCCACCGAATTGGTATGAGGTGTTTGACTCAAGAGGAACTGAATGACCTCTTAAAACAGTCTTAAAAACCTGTCGAACACCAAAACATCTTTTGTAAATAAATTTTCAAAAACAAAATACAAAAATATAAAATCAGATAAAACAACAAAAATATTCTTCTAATCTATATTTCTTTCAACATGGCAAGTACATTTCTTCCGTCAACACTTCAATCTTTCAAAATTCAGTATTTTTCCGATCAAGTGTTGAGGGGGAGAAAATAATCCATTAACTGTTTCAAAACATCTGTGTACTTGCATGTTATCACATCTCGGTTGATTCTTTTACAAATGGTGGTACATTTCCTGGTTCAAAGACACTCCTCGGACTTTAATTAATAACCTTTCATTATTTTCTCAAGTCGAGAGGGAGTGTCGTCAAGTTTCCTAAAATCTTCATTTGGTAACCAAAAAGGGAAGTTAAAAAGCTTTGGATGAAAATGGAAAAGGTGGAGGGACCAAAACTGTCAAAAAAACTTAAAGTTATTTTAAATAAAACTCCTCCACCTAACTATCACTTCTCATTTATTACAAAATACCTAAAACCATCCCACGCTTAAGATTCACTCAAGAAAACCGTGTTTTTGATCCTCATCTTGTAAGTGTTTTCGTAATCACAACATGTTTTTATGATAAGGTTTTGAATCTCATGTAAATCCTACGGCTAAAACTTGTTCTACGCGTGATTTGGTGATCTACGCGTATGCGTAAGAACACACAATCAATACGTGGGTGTTTGTGGTGAAATAATTGTGTCAAAACGTTCATAATACATCAAAGATACTTTGTTAACCATCAAAATCCACCCAGATTCACTAATTGATGATTTTTGAAAATTAGGGTTTATAAGTCGAATTGGGTGTTTTCAAATGTGAAGTGTTTTGGTCTAAAAGACTGTTGGGTTATGCTTATATGTTGTTGAATTGATGATTTCCATAGTCTATAGCCATCCAGAAACACGAATTGGTCATCAATTCGAAACTAGGGTTTAAAGTTCATAAACTTTGGGTATTTTTGATTCACTGCATAATAAGTGTTAAAACTTGGTCTACATGCTCTCACAACTTATATGATATGCCAGAAAAACTTTGGTGCATAATCCATGGCTAGATTTGATACGCGTAGAATTAGGGTTTAGTCTACGCGTAAGATATTCTACGCGTAACTGATTTATGCATGATTCATGCCATGTGTTGTTATTGAAATGAATATGTGTGCTAATATTGATAATTTGATAAATTTATTTCAGGATTGCTACACTTAGAATTCAGAATCAAGGTCATTTGATTATCTACGCATAAGGATTACCCTACGCGTAGTTATGTTACGCGTAAGAAAATCCTACGCATAACAGCTACGCGTAAGGTTCTACAACGGACTACGCGTATCCTGTGAAGGATATGCGTAAACAGTGACCCCTACGCTTAAGGTCAACTCTTACGAGTAGCCTTACGCGTAAGGATAATATATGCCTACGCATAAGCTCTACGCATAATGTCTCCTTTTTTCTACGCGTGACATTTCTTACGCGTAAGTTAGGATTCTACGCGTAAGTTTACGCCTAAGCATATATCATTCCTGTCTACACGTATCTTTGCCAAAACTACGCTTAACCCTGGATTGACCTTCATGATGAATTGTTACTTGTACAAACTTGTAAATAAACTAATCATATCATCACGAATCCAAAAATGTCACTAATAAACTGATAACGCTACACGCGTCGTTCGGGGTCAAGGAAACTTCCTTTTCTTCGAGCAAGTTTTATAACACCCTAGGCAGTGAACCTAATCGTTGTAGTGTAGTAATTAGGGTAAGCCACGGGTATTGATATCGTTCTCTAGGGGAATAGTGTCGTTAGGCTGAAGTGTATATCGATTTAAGTCTAAAGGTGAGGGATGATTATTTTTGTATTTTTATATTTTTATGGAATGGAAAGGTACGAATCTCGGGGTTTGGAGGTGAGGGTGGAATTAGTTGCTAGCCAACTATTCCAAAAGATACTAACTAACTAAGGGATCTACCAGTAACGTGAAGCGTATCTACTTATGATGTATTACTCCTTGCTAGCTATCCAATTCTACCTACTGAATTGTCACGTCCTATTGATCGTTGAATTGTCACGTCCTTATTCCTAGTTGCGTTGTGTGTCTAAGGTTGTAGGGTATGCGTTTCTCCCTAACTCTTTGAATTCACCTTTAAGTGTAGTAAACAAAATCCACTTATTCATTCATAAACTAACTTTAAGGTTATCTTTGATTTAGTAAACGAAATCCACCAAGTCATTCATAAACTATCAAGGATTTATCAAGTGTTAAACACAACGATAGCCTAGTCGCACTTCCTAAGCCAATTACAATAAAGATAAGAGACAACCAATCAAACAAGAGACAGTAGGATGCAAGAATTATAAACTAAACCAATTAGACTCATTGAAGTTGTCACACCCTAATGATGAAGATAGACACAAGCATCACTAAGAAATCAATAAGATCTAATTAATTGTATACAAGTTTCACACAATCATAAGCAGACACTAGATGAATTAGCCAAGCATAATTAATGAAGAGCAAGCAACAATTATGATAACGCTACACGCGTCGTTCGGGGTCAAGGAAACTTCCTTTTCTTCGAGCAAGTTTTATAACACCCTAGGCAGTGAACCTAATCGTTGTAGTGTAGTAATTAGGGTAAGCCACGGGTATTGATATCGTTCTCTAGGGGAATAGGAATGCTAGTGAGAAGTTACTACGCTAAGGTTGAGGTTGAGGAAGATTATTTTTTTGTATTTTTTTATGTTTTTTAGAAAATGAAAAGGTA
Source organism: Chrysanthemum seticuspe (assembly GCA_019973895.1). NCBI lineage: Eukaryota > Viridiplantae > Streptophyta > Magnoliopsida > Asterales > Asteraceae > Chrysanthemum > Chrysanthemum seticuspe. The sequence goes on along the minus strand of BPTQ01000003.1, from coordinate 219,405,661 downwards.
TGAATCTCGGGTATTGGATTTGGGGGGTTGGTATTGCTACCGATTACTCTACTATTATCTAATTATCTAAGCTAAGGTTGTGATAGTCTATGTCTAATTGATGTGTACTCGTATGATAGTTTAAAGATGTGTTTACTTAGGTTTTACTACTCCTTAATTATCTCCTATTGATGGTTGATTTGTCACGTCCTTATTCCTAGTTGCGTTGTGATTCTAAGGCTATAGGGCGTGCTTATTTCCCTAACTCTTTGAATTTACCAAAGGGTCTTGTTTACAAATCCTCTAGTGATTTATAGACGCCTACTCTACGGTTGTCCTTGAATACTTTATCCTACAATTACCTAGATAATTATATTCTAAAGTTCACAAAGAAAAGTCAAGCATTAAGTACACAACGAATAATCTAGCGCACTCTAGATCATTAGTCAACTAAGATAAGTATCAACCAATCAATATTCAATAATTAAGTTTCATATTCCCTAAGCAAACACACAAATAAATTAGCCGGACATGGAGAACATGCAAGCATACACACAAATAATCAAAGACATAATTAAATTAATGAAGTAAATACTTATCTTGATGTATAATAGGGTTTAGAACCCTAAAATACTGCACAAGAAAGCCTTGGTTCGGTTTTAGGTTTTTACTCCAAAAGACTACACACAAAAACTGAAAAATTCGGATTCTATATATAAGATTACATCTGCGACGGCGTCACCTTATGTTTCGTGACGCCGTCGTGTCGCCGTCATTAGGGTTTCGTCTTGGCCACGTAAACCTTGCGACGGCGTCACCTTATGACTGTGATGCCATCCCCTTCAGCTCTGACGCCGTCTTGGCTGCATCTAGGCCGTCTGAGTAGCGACGGCCTATTCCTTTAGAACCTGACGTCGTCCCTTGAAAACATGCAATTTCGCCTCTGACCCGTCGCAAAATTCCTTCCCGACGGCGTCGCAGATATGCAGTGACGCCGTCGCCTTATGTTTCAGCAGCTTTGAGTGTCTCGATTCTGACTTTGGCCATTTTCTTCGTATATTCGCGCCTTTTCGTCCAAATAAGCATCATTCCAGCATTTTGCCTTCAAGAGACCTAAAAAGTGAAAAGGAACGATATTAAGCAATAACGGATACAAAAGTGATCGAATAAGGGCTTAAATGACCCCTCAAAAAGGTACCTTTTAAAACCTTATCAAATACGCCAAAAACTTGATAACGCTACACGCGTCGTTCGGGGTCAAGGAAACTTCCTTTTCTTCGAGCAAGTTTTATAACACCCTAGGCAGTGAACCTAATCGTTGTAGTGTAGTAATTAGGGTAAGCCACGGGTATTGATATCGTTCTCTAGGGGAATAGGAATGCTAGTGAGAAGTTACTACGCTAAGGTTGAGGTTGAGGAAGATTATTTTTTATCTTTTTATGTTTTTTAGAAAATGAAAAGGTACGAATCTCGGGTATTGGATTGGGGGGGTTGGTATTGCTACCGATTACTCTACTATTGTCTAATTATCTAAGCTAAGGTTGTGATAGTCTATGTCTAATTGATGTGTACTCGTATGATAGTTTAAAGATGTGTTTACTTAGGTTTTACTACTCCTTAATTATCTCCTATTGATGGTTGATTTGTCACGTATTTATTCCTAGTTGCGTTGTGATTTCTAAGGTCGTAAGGTGTGCATTCCCTAACTCTTTGAAGTCACCTTTAAGTGTAGTAAACAAAATCCACTAAGTCATTCATAAACTAACTTTGAGGTTATCTTTGGGTTTAGTAAACGAAATCCACTAAGTCATTCATAAACTATCAAAGATTTATCAAGTATTAAACACAACGATAGCCTAGTCGCACTCCTAAGCCAATTACAATTAAGATTAGAGACAACCTAACAATAATTAACAACTAGGTTTCATATATCTAAGCAAACACACAAGTAATTTAGCCGGACATGGTAAACATGCAAGCATACACACAATCAATCAAACATAGGATAGACATAATGATAAATTGAATATATGGATTAAGATATAATCAACAAACCCTAACTCCGATTCCAGGGCTTAGATAGGTGTATTTGATAAGGTTTTAAAAGGTACCTTTTTGAGGGGTCATTTAAGCCCTTATTCGATCACTTTTGTATCCGTTATTGCTTAATATCGTTCCTTTTCACTTTTTAGGTCTCTTGAAGGCAAAATGCTGGAATGATGCTTATTTGGACGAAAAGGCGCGAATATACGAAGAAAATGGCCAAAGTCAGAATCGAGACCCTCAAAGCTGCTGAAACATAAGGCGACGGCGTCACTGCATATCTGCGACGCCGTCGGGAAGGAATTTTGCGACGGGTCAGAGGCGAAATTGCATGTTTTCAAGGGACGACGTCAGGTTCTAAAGGAATAGGCCGTCGCTACTCAGACGGCCTAGATGCAGCCAAGACGGCGTCAGAGCTGAAGGGGACGGCGTCACAGTCATAAGGTGACGCCGTCGCAAGGTTTACGTGGCCAAGACGAAACCCTAATGACGGCGACACGACGGCGTCACGAAACATAAGGTGACGCCGTCGCAGATGTAATCTTATATATAGAATCCGAATTTTTCAGTTTTTGTGTGTAGTCTTTTGGAGTAAAAACCTAAAACCGAACCAAGGCTTTCTTGTGCAGTATTTTAGGGTTCTAAACCCTATTATACATCAAGATA
>BPTQ01000003.1:219282020-219391439 GCA_019973895.1 Chrysanthemum seticuspe | reverse complement strand
GAACTTCCACATCTGTTTGGAGCTTTCCAACAGTATGGGCAGTCTCAAGTACAGATAGTTCTCGAAGAGCTTACCATGGAAGATGATTCTGCTCAGGAAACGCCCTGTGCAAATGTAGTGATCGCTTGATCGAACTTTAATAATGGGCAGGTCCTGTTCAGAAAAGCTCAATATTTGTCAAATCATGGCAGTTAAGTAACCAATTCAGACTCCATGTGCCTAAGTAAACGTAAAACATGTTGTATAAAGAATAGTGTGTTAAAAGAGGGGGAGTTTTTACCGTATATTTTTACAATAAAAACTTGCCAAACTCTTGTTTATACTGGTAAAACTCACAACGCCCTTCTCACTGGTGACACTTGTTAAACACTTGTTTCAAAATTAAGTTTATGAGGGGGAGTTGATCACTATATTTGCCAACTCCAAAACTTTTAGAATGCCCCTTCATGAACAGAAAAACTCGTTTTGGAACTTATTACTTTCCAAACTATCCAAAATGAGTTTTTATTCTTCGAAAGCGAGGAAAATATTCCTAACACCGTGACTCCGCATGGTGTCCCAGGAAAGAACTGTCTATGCCCAACATGTGACAATACACACGTGTTCGGTAAGTGTATATATTAGTATGTAGGTTTTAGTATACTTCCTTTGTTAAGTTCCCCATGGGCCTTCACGTCACTACAAGGGTCCTCACTGAGGGGGAGTATTTGAATTAAAACTTTGTTCACAAATTGTTCACAGTGGTCACTCTTCCCGCAACACTCAAAATGGTCATATTTGTTCTCAAACCGTTCAAAAATAACATTTTTATATGCCATTTTTGAGGGGGAGAAAATTGTGTGATAAGAAATATGTTGTACAAAATGCAAATGAATCCGTGTACCTCAGACTTAACCAATGAATTGACGGTACTAAACTGTTTATAACTCGAAAAGACTTGTCCTGGACGGGTAATAATTTCAAGCTAGTTCGCTAGTGATGTAAACGTGTCCCGCAAAGGACTCGTCTTAGTAGAAGGTACCATTCGAGAAGCTCTTGATAGACATGAACTCTGACGGGTATGACAACCTTTCGAGGTTTGTCTACACCTTCAAGGTAGTTATTAGAGCTAGTTGTCACCTAAAAGCTGACAATGTAACTCTTTAACTATTCAACGTAACCGTGTCTCGCGGGAGATTATCTATCTTTAGTGGATCAATTCATAAAGTGCGCGCTCTTTCCTCACTGTGCATTTAACCATTAAAACTATTAAGCACATGTGGAGGGGGAGTATTTATGCAAAAACTTATCTCTCACTGTGGTTCAAACATGTTTTTCATTTACAAACCCTTTGAGAGATATTTTAACTTACAGTGGTTATAATGGCAAACATAGGTTAGTCATGGAGTTATAAGGTGACTAAGGTTAGGAATAACCGTCCTATGATCCGCCAGAGCCGGAGGGATCTACCCAAGGACACTACCATTAGTTAGTGTTAGAAGTCCTTAGGAATGATTATAAAAAGGAGAAAATGAGAATCGGAGAAAGAAGGAGTTGAAGAATCAAAAAGAAATGTAAAGTAAAGGGTGAAAAGAAATAGCCCTCCAGATTATTCAACTTAGGGCAGACACCGGGTTCAATTCATATGCTACTGATTGTCACATAGTGACACCGGTATTGAAGATTAAAAGTCTTCATGGACCCAGTGACGCATGCACTAAACCTTCTTAGCCACTCAAGTTTCTCTCAACAGAAACTTGTTTCATTCTCACAGGGAACCCTACATAATCTATTGGCTTTCTCTTAGAGATCGCTGGTATTGAAGAAGGAGACCCTCTCCCTAGTCTCCGCTCAGGAAAACCAAAACGCACTGTTGAGTCTAGAGCCACGAGATTCATCAAAAGATCTCTTAGGAACACTTGACATTTAATCACTTGTTGATCAACTAATAAGATCTTCAGTGATTCAGTGGTTCATATCGAGTCCTTCACAGATCTTAGCAATCTGTCGAGAACATTTATGAGAGGTTCACATCTGTAATCCTCAGTGATTGAATGGAAACTCCTGCCAGGGTCAACATCAAACAGCCCTGACAGCAGGTCACTTCGGTAACTCCCCGTGGATTACGCGGAGTGTGTCTCAAACGGTCTACAGTCGTGAGGTGATGCTTCGGTGTACCTCAGCGACTCATCTGAACTGTAGATGTATTTCGGTACATCGCGTTATCTCACTTGTGGGACTCCAGTTCAGGAACGGCCTTTGTAAGAATTAGAGTTGTGTTTTCACACTATGCTGTTAACACTCTCGAAGTTCAAACTTGTAAGTGCCAGAAACCGCTTATTACTAACCGTTTGCAATGTTTTCTTCTTATGGAAGCTCCTGAGCGGGATGATCGTGCTGACTCTTCTCATGCTCATGCCAACATCATCACTAATGGAAGTTCTATTCGAATGCAACACAACAGTCAGAATGATTCTTCATCAATCAAAGAATCTACAAAGTCAAAGACTTACAGAACTTCATCAGTATTGATTTCCAACGTCAAAAGAGCGTGTGAGCATGTTGAAGAATGACGTGGAGACACTGGAGCAGCGAAGCAGACCTGAGGCAGACTGATGCAGACAACAACATACTATCACTTTCACCACAAAGAACAATGATCAAAGAACAAAGTTAAAGATGACGTCAAAGCATAACTGCTCAAAGATAACTATCTCTCTACACTGGGGAGATTGTTCGAAACAAGACAATTCATCTCACAAGAAAGAAGAATGTCAGAAGACGTCACAGCTACTATTACATCAACGCCTTCACCATTTACATTCATATATACTTGAGGGGGAGATTGTTGGAATCACTCCTAAACAGTATTTCAAGTATTTATATTTCATATGTAATAGGTAGCTTTATTATGGCCTTTATGTTTGTTTAAGGTCAAGCTTATGTAGAAGGCCCATAAGCTTGATCCAAGCCCAATAAGGAATAGGGAAGGAGAGGGAGTGTTGCCCTAGCTCCTTGCCTATATAAACTCTTGTAAACCCTCATTTGAGGGTTGGTTGTTCAAGTTATTCTTTCACTCATACATTACGCCTAACCGTTTCATACTATTGTGTGTGTGTGCTTGTTTACTTGTTCAATCGCCTTATCTCTTCTCTTATAAGCTTGTGTTGTAAAACTAGTGACCTAACAAGGGTTTTACAACCTTGAAGTGTATCGACCTTAGATATAAAACATCCGTATCTCTAATCTAACCTAGGACCTCCTTTTATAGGCTAAGGAGTCCTTTACATAATACAATACGTAACCTACAAGATAAATATCTTTTCCATATTTATCTAATACAAAATATTAAACCGACTATACAAGACTAGCAGTGGTTACAATACAATATCAGTGGTTTCACATTACTACTAGCCGCGGTTTATCTTTAGCAGTGGATTCATTCTTCTGTCCGTGGTTTTATCAACTCTATCCGTGGTTCCAACAATTAGAATAATTAATGATCCAAGGAACCTAAAACCCAACATTACTGTACTTATAAAGCATAAACAGTGGTTGTGTATAGTCATCAAGATGGTGGTACAAAGGCTCAAGAATAAAGTTCAAGAAGGAAAACGAGAAAGAAATGAAGAAAAGAAGCTCAAATGAAGAAATATTGGAAGACTCGTTATTCCTGACACACCTTCACCATTTTGGCCATATCTTGAGCATACGAACTCCGATTTAGGTGATTCAAGCGGCCACGGAAATCTAAGAGAAAGATCTACAATTATGGATTTTGACCTTTTTTGTCAAATGGCTCCAGCCGATCGGTCAAGCCCCGCAACGGATTCGGCTGAAGCAAACATTTCAGCGAAACCGATCAGCTTTGCCCCGCAGTCGATCGGCTGCACCAAACTGACCTCTCCAAGTTATTTTTAATGTAATATTAAGTACCATTAAGCCCCAAGTCAGATCATATGTCCCTAATAACTCCTAAACCTGCTACTTTATGACACTTTGTGCCCAAGAAACTTACTTGGTGGCCAAGGGTAGCTTCTGCCTATAAATAAGAGCCTTTTGGCTTAGTTTTGTTTGTGTAATTTTAGCCTCCACCCTTAAGGAAGAATTTCCACCAATTTATCTCTCCCAAAAGACCACAAACCTCTGCCATTTCCAGAAGTAATGCTCAAGGGCTGTCGAAGGCATTTGGATATGATTTTTTGGCTTGGTTAGAAATTGTAGTTGATTGGAGGCTTGAAGGAGTGTTATAATCCTTCACCCTTTGCTATTGTAATCTTACTTTGGGTACATCTTTGTTACTTTTATGATGTTGAATTCTATTATTTATGTTTGGTTCTTTGGTTGTGTTGATTGTGTGATTCTTGTGATGTGTTCTTGTCTTGTAAATGTGGTCTTGATACTTGTTTATTTCATATGAGAACTTGTGATAAAAGGATGTTTGAATAATTGTAGTGTTTGTTTGGAATATGTTGATAACATCATATTTGTTAAATTGGAACTTGTTCTTGTTTATTGTTTTGGTTGATCATTGTTGAGTTTAATGTCAAAAGAATTCTAAATAATAGTTGATTTCAATTCATTAGTCGACGAATGAAATTGATCTTGTACTTTGTGACGATTGTGCAAGAGAATTAATAAACATAACAAGTGAAAGGTTTAATTTAGATAATGGCAGAAAGGAGTCTTTTGAATATGCGTTCTCATTATATTTCAAGTAAATGGAACTTCACAAATTAATAACATCAAAGTAAAGGCCGAAAGGATTCTTTGTTGTTGTTGTTGGCATAAGGCTCATGACATGACCATTTGATTGAGGATTATGCATTTTTGATTTATAAAACACTAAACTATTATTATTGGTTCAATAGGTCAAAAGACTAGCTTTGATAATATGTTTTCCAAACTAAACATCATTATATCCTTGTAATCATTTGTCTAAACATGTATGTTTGTTGTGTGCTTGTTCTTATATTGCTTTTAATGTGGTTTGATCCGTGACAATCATAACCACCAACTTGTTACTTGCTTAAACAGACAAACGACACTTGAAGTTGTAACATATTGGATTTCACAAACACACTAAACCATAATCATAAATAGGCGTATAAGAGGTTTTAGAGAGAGAAAGTTGGAGACTTGGGAACTTTAGTGAGAGAAAGAAAAATCTTATTATGAGCTCCAACCCTCTACCTTGGAAGGTAGAGAGTATTTATAGTCATTACATAAATCGCCACCTATCGGGCTGTAGATCAGGCATACAGTGGGTAAACACTCGTCCGTCCTACACGGTGTTACTTAACTAAATACTACTTAACAGTAAATAACTGCGACTACGAGCTTTCTAACGGATACATATACTTGAGGTGACCGACACTTTAATACCTGGATTTTCTAAATCCTAACAATCTCCCCCTAAGGGAGGTCACCTCAAACACACATTACAATTACATAGGATACAAACAGATATTACATTTAAATTGTTCTTGGATTCTTGTTCATGTTCTTTGTTCTGTAGCTCGTAGTCTTTGATACTTTATTATTGCATGTTTGAATAATCTGAGTGGATGTCTTTAACTGATCCACGTGATACAGAGTTTTGAGCCAGCTTTGAGATCATCAGCCACATTAAATCTCTGACTCATCCATTGTGGTGTTGTGACATTTGGACCGACATGCTCACATTCTGGATCATGATATATTCTTATCAGATTAGCGGAAGCTTTTCGTTGATTCATGATATTGGCAGCAGCATAGCAGAAGCATGGAGTGATAATATCAGAGTCATTGATGCACTAATCATGATTTCCTTGGAAATGAATGTGTTGTGTGAGCATGCGGCTATGGATCGACCGCTCCATTCTGATCAGCTGCAAACGTAGAGTGTTCCTGCATAAAACAGTTAGCAATAAAGCACACAAGAGTGTCTTTGATCACTTTTGTTGAATTAAGGTACACGGCCCACGGTTCCCCGTTGATCAGTACAAGTACTGCCTGTGATCAGGTATAATTTCGAAGAATTTCCTTGACAGGGTTTCGCAACTGTTCTAGCCGTTCTCAAACCGGAACGTCTCAAAGAAGACAACACGGAGTGAGTGAACCAGCGAATTGAGATTCACCGATTGATGAAAAGAGATTTGAAAAACAATCGTGTACTGCTCAATAGAAATTGTTTTTGCAATACAACGAAGGTTTTAATGAAAATCAATTATCAATCATAAACACCTTTTGATTTGAAATATTTGTACACAGTCGATGTGCTAGAGAAAGGAGTTTTTAAGCACAACGACCGGTTTTTCAAAGGTATCCATCAATCCATATCCTGAACCAGGATTGATTCAAAAGATTGAATCGCCCCATTGTTTCTTTTCAGTTGTCACATGGTCGATATATTGAAAAGATCTCACATGCCACCTACCAGGAGCTTGTTTGATGTTGGCTCCAGAAGGCTTTCCATCTTCATTGTGAATATTTTACATATCACTCGAATGTTCTGGCAAAACCACAAGGATAATGCGTAGGACTCATAAGATATAATCTCTCTTTCCACATTGTGTGAAACAGAGAGTCTTCATTGAAAGTGTCCTAAAGAGATTTATAGATGATCTCGTGGCTCTAGACTCAATTGTGCATATTTGGTTCCTATGCTGGAGACTAGGGAGAGGGTCTGCTTCTTCAATATCAACAAACTCTAAGAGAAAGTCGATAGATAATGTCGGTTCCCCGTGAGAATGAAACAAGCCCTTTTAAGAGGAACTTGAGTAGCTTGGGAAGTTAGTGCAGTGCGTCACTGGGTCCATGACGTCTTGTCTTCAATACCAGTGTTACCTTAGTAACCACCAGTAGCATATGTATTAAACCCGGTTTCTGCCCTAAGGTTGAATAAATGGAGGGCTATTTCTTTTCACCCTTTTTCACATTCAATTCTTTTTCATTCTTCAACCCCTTCAGTGCTTACCGAAACTTCATAACTAGAACCTTGTTGTGTTTATTCCAGTACTAGCTCAGTTTCAGCCCGCACTCTTCCCATATCTCATTTTTCTCCTTTTTTCAATATACCTAAGGACTCTACACTATCAAGTGGTTTTGTCCCTGGGTAGATCCCTCCGGTTCTGGCGGATCATTGGACCTCAACCTAACCTTATCATCCTTATATCCCCATGCATAAAGTAAAGTTGGTCGGTCTTTTGATATAGTTCTTCCGCCTTGAAACCAATTGAAAACCATTTGAAAATCAATCAAGATACTTGTGATATAAAATCAAAGTATTTTGTATCTTAATTGTTTTGATATTTTAGAAATGCTCCCCCTCAACATATGCATATCATACCAAAATAGTTTAGCACATGGAGGCAAGAGATCTTTGAAATCGTTAGATTAAGAATGAAAGGTCCAATCTTTTGATTAACATTTTCTAAAATGATCATCATCACTTCCCAATCAATTTGAGTAGATAAAACATTTTGAGGAAGGATGAGGTTTTCAAAATTTTGCTCCCCCTCAATATGTGCCTCGAAGTTTGAAAGAGTTTTCCACATATTAGAGGGAACCTGCACTTAGAGACAATTCAATCACGTTTCAATAATTTAAGGTTTAAAGTAGATGCTCCCTCTCAACATGTGCATGGAAAATTTGAAATCGTTTGTCACATGCGGGGAGGAAAACTTGCTAAACACTTACGAACCCATTTATCGAATTATCATTTTAAATCAACTTTAAATCACAAATTCTCCCTCGATCACAATTATCAAATCATTTGAGATTTGTGATCTCTGTAGATTTAAATTGATTATGACAAAAGTTTTTAAGGAGAATTGAAACCTGATTATGACAAAAGTTTTAACTGGTAAGGATCGGATTTTGAGACTTTAAACTCCATAGATTAAACTTGCATGAATATCTTTTGAAAACAATTGTATGACAAATAACCTTTTGATTTAATTGAAATCATTCTCCCCCTCAATCAATGACATAAGTTGTTGATTGAGAGATATATATTTTAGCAAAAGTTAAGTCCAGATGATTTACAAAAATAGAGTACGAGTTATTTTTCAAAGCAATTAGATTGAAAGTGATTGTTTATAGAATCAGAGCATGAGATTTGAGAAAGCAAGATAAAGTATGGCTCTGTTCTTTCGTTGAAAATCGGGTTACTGCCTGAAATGACAATAAACCATTTTTTCTCTTTCTCCCAAAATATTATTATTTTTTTTTAATTTTTTTTAAGAAAATTCGAACAACATCTAAAGTCCCGTGTCATTCATTGAATGATAGCATCAAGACCGTAGATATTTATCGAATCGAGAAAAACATGACAAAATGACAATAATTTTTTTGAAGATTTTTCGAATTTTTCAAATTTTTATGGATTTTGAAAGTTTTATATTTTTCTATTTGATTTTTGAAGGTTTTATAATTTTGTATTTTGTTTTCCAAATAAATATTTACAAGAGATAGATGAAGAAAACCTTTTACTCCTCTTCTTCCTCTTGAAGACGTTTGAGTGTTTCCGGTTGTAGGCTCTTAAGACCAAGTCGTGGAAGTATAAACTCAAAACGTTCTCTAGGAAGAGATTTGGTGAAGATGTCTGCTAACTGGTATTCTGACTTCACAAAATAAAGTTCCACCACACCGTTGTCCACTTGCTCTCGGATGAAATGATGTCGAATGTCGATGTGCTTTGCTCTTGAGTGTTGGACGTTGTTGCAAGAGAGAGAAATAGCACTTTTATTATCACAGTACAGAGGGATTTTGTTGAATTCAAAGCCATAGTCAGATAATTGGGATCTCATCCATAGGATTTGAGTACAACAAGATGACATGGCTATGTATTCAGCCTCTGTAGAGGAAATAGAAGTACTCATTTGTTTCTTTGAATACCAGCTCACAAGCTTATCACCCAAAAACTGAGCACCTCCTGATGTACTTCGATGTGTATCTTGACATCCTGCATGATCAGCATCTGCATAGGCTGTTAGTGACATACCGGTGTCCTTCGGGTACCATAGTCCCATATTGATGGTTCCTTGGAGATACCGAAAGATCCGTTTAACCGCTTCAAGGTGCTTTTTAGTAGGCTTAGACTGATATCTAGCACACATGCACACAGCGAACAAGATGTCTGGTCTGCTAGCTGTGAGGTACATCAGGGATCCTATCATACTATGATATTTTGTTTGATCTACCATGATCCTTGAGTGGCCCTCATCCAGCTTGGTTCGTTCAATCATGGGAGTGTCAACGGTGTCACATGAAACATATCCAAATTTCTTTAAGATCTCATTTGCATATTTAGATTGATTTATAAAAATGCCTCCGGGACTTTGTGAAATTTGTAATCCCAAGAAAAATGACATTTGTCCCATCATTGACATTTGAAATTTGGAACCCATTTCATTTGAAAAACGGCCACACTCATTGGGGTCAGTCGAGGCAAAGATGATATCATCAACATAAATTTGAACGTGAATTAAATGTTTGCCTGACTTTCTGGTGAACAATGTAGGATCAACTGCTCCTTTGCTGAATCCAGTAGTTAGAAGAAACTTTGATAGCTTATCATACCATGCTCTAGGAGCTTACTTCAAACCATAAAGGGCCTTTTTCAAGCGATAAACATGAGTAGGATGCTCTGGATTCACAAAACCCTCTAGCTGGCTGACATAAACCACTTCTTTCAGATCTCCATTAAGAAAGGCTGTTTTCACATCCATCTGATAGACAACCATGTTCTTGCTAGCAGCATTAGCCAAGAAAATTCCGATAGCCTCGATACGAGCAACTGGAGCAAAAGATTCCTCAAAGTCAATACCTTCTTCTTGACGATATCCTTTAGCCACTAACCTAGCCTTATTTTTCAACACATCACCATGCTCATCAAGCTTCACTTTGAAGATCCACTTTAGAGCAATGATCATAGCACAGTCTGGAGCAGGTACTAATTCCAATACATCTAATCGATCAAACTCATGAATTTCTTCTTGCATGGCATTGAACTAGCTGTCTTCATTCATCGCAGTTTTAGCATCTTTAGGTTCGATCTTAGAGAGTACGGAATTGAAGAAGCACCATAAGGCATCAGTAGCAAGTTGTTTACGAGTGGATATAGGATGATAAGGGTTTCCAATGATGTTGTCCAATGGGTGATCATGTGTCCATTTTCTAAGGTGTTCATGTGGTAGTTGTTGTGGAACTGAAGTAGCAGAGTCGATGTCTCCTTAAGAAGATGGTTCTGATGATGATTCAGGAGCAAATATGTTTTCAAATGGAGCATCTTCAGGAGTAGCAAAGGGATTAACTTCATCATTGATGCCAGAAATAGTTCCATGATGTACATTTGAATATTGATGATTTGTTGATGAGACAGAGTGATCAGCAGTAGGCGCTTCTTGACTTAGTGATATTGAGACTGAAGGATTGACTTCATTCACAGGGATATGAGCAGCCTCTGTTGTAGGAATTGACAGATCATTAACACTTGGCTCATAGTGTTCATCAAACATCAGATCAAATAATTTCTTCAAATCATCTTCAGTAGGAGGTACATATGGAGTTGCTGGAGAGGAGTTTGGTACAAGGGATGAACTAATGGGACTATTTTGATGTGCGGGTCCAGAACTGGATTGTTCAGGAGCCATCTGACCGGTCAACTCATCAAACGTAACGTGAATTGTTTCCATGATATTTCGGGTTCTCTTGTTGTAGATTATGTAACCCTTCTTGTTTGGTGCATAGCCAACAAAAACTCCAATATCTGCCTTTGCTCTTAATTTTCCTAAGTCTTGTCCATCATTCGTTGGATAGCATAAGGCACCAAACACACGAAGGTAGGAGAGATCAGATTTTCGTTTATGAACAAGTTCATATGGAGTTTTTCCATGAGAGGTGTGTATAAGGGAACGATTTTGGGTGTAGCAAGCAGTAGCAATGGCTTCAGCCCATAGAAACATTGGAACCTTTGAATAAATTAGCATTGTTCTTGCGGCTTCCACAAGAGTTCGATTTCGTCTTTCAACTACACCGTTTTGTTGAGCAGTTCGTGGAACACTTCTTTGATGACTGATTCCAACACTTTCATAAAACTGAATTAAGTCTGTGTTAACAAACTCTGTGCCATTGTCTGTTAGAACAATTCTGACTGTATTGTTGAGTCGAACCTGAAGCTGTTTGATTAGTTTGATGATGACATATAGAGTTTCATCCTTTGTCCTCAAAAACTTTACCCAAGTAAATCGAGAGTAGTCATCAACAACTACTAGAATGTATTTCTTCCCATTTATCATTTTCACTCTCATTGGTCCGCACATATCTATGTGAAGGGTATGAAGAACTTCCATTACTGAATTTGTGGGTTTTGGTTTGTGGGCATATTTCGTGCTTTTACCCAATTGGCAAGCTGAACAAAGATGATCTTTTTCATATTTTAATCTGGGTAACCCTCTGACAAGATCCTTTCTAGAAAGGTTATTAATGGTGCCGAAGTTCAAGTGATTGAGACGACGATGCTATAACCATGATTTTGTTTTAGAATCCTTTGACAGCAAGCAAATTGGAGAAGACTTCATCATGTCTTCGATAGAGATGGTGTATAGGTTAGAACCACGAGTACCTCTTAATAATTCCACACCATCAAGTTCTCTAACGAAGCAAGTATGTTTTCTAAAGGCCACCTCTAGATCGGAATCACAGAATTGACCAACAGAGAACAAATTATGACCAAGACCTCTCACATAATATACCCTGGAAATTACACGTTTCCTGACTACATAATCACCATAACCCATAATTTCTCCAAAATGGTCGTTCCCGAATCTAACAGTCCCGATGAGTTTACTCACGAAGTTCATGAGCCGCGACCGGTCTCCAGTCATATGCTTGGAAAAACCTGAGTCCAGGTACCACAGAACGATTTGAACTATCTGCAGTTGAACACAGACAAGAATGGATAACTGGATAATTGGGATCCCCATGAAAGAATGGGTTCCATTTGGTTAGTAATAGTGATTGGAACACCCACATCAGAAATAGAAGCAATGGAATCATCAGAAATAGAAGCAATGGAATCATCAGAAATAGATGCAGTGCTAGTATCCGTATTTGACCTATTCAAAGTATGTTCACTTCTTAAGGAAATAGTTCTACCAGTAGGCATCCATTTTCTAGTGGGCATTGTCTGATTAACCTTATGGCCAAGAGGTATCCATTGATAACCTATCTTTCTAAATGTTCTTCCTGTGGGTTTCCACTATTTTCTAGCTTTCTTACGTCTTTGCCTTTTAGCCTTCTTAGCATGATTTTTAGCATTAACAATTTTAATTGGGCAATTGATAGCGTTAGACAACCCATTCACAACACATTCATGATTAGTACCAGAAATCAAGCATTCATTACATGTTTTGTACGTTGTAGCAGAATTCGAATTAATTACAGTACGCTTATAGCTAATACTAGAATCAACACGATTCATTTTATTCAACTCAAACATAGTGTTCCTAGGGTGATCTTCTACTCTTTTCCAATGCACATTCTTAGCTTGCAAGGTCCTATCATTCCTTGTATTGCCTTGAGACTTTGACATGCTCGCTTTAATGTCACTGATTACTCCTGTAGAGGGAATGGGAACATTAGTTGGTTTTGCTACTTTTTTCATTTCCTATTTAGATGTGCTAGGATCTGAACTACTTGAAGGCATACTAGATTTCACATTCATAACATTGAGCATTGAATGACTTGCATACTTGGCATTAGGCATAGAACATGGTATCAAGGGATTGACTTGCTCACCTAGGGATTTAGGGCATATTGTAATTAAGCATTCTATAAGTTCTTGAGATCGTTTGGCATATAAGCATGCATGGCCAATTGCATTATCAAGTGGTTTCTCTATCTTATCCTCTTCTACAATCTCACGAAGACATTCTAGACTATCCTTAAGGTATGAGAAATATGTTTGAATGGCAAGTTTGTTATTCTTAAGATGAGGAGGAACATATTTCTTAGACAAAGCATATTTATTACAACCATGCACCTTTGATGCACCATTCTCCCCATTGGTCATTGGCATTTTCCCTTTTACCTGACTCTTCAGATTCTCAATTTCCTTTTGCAACGAAGTTATTTGTTCATTATTTTTATTACGAGTGACTTTTATTGACGCAAATAACTCATTGAAATGACGTTTAACCTTTTCATTTTCTTCTAGAAAACTCTCATTTTCCTTTTGTAAAGCATTAACCAAGTTTTGAAGATGAAAATTTTGAGAATTCCGAGAATCTAAAGGAGGAGGCATTTAGGAGCCAGTCACATTGTTCATTTCACCCTTTAATTGAGAAATTTGTGCTTTCAACTTTCTGATCATGTTATAATGAGCTCGAATCTGTTCATCACGTTTGCTAATTTCAAAAACTGCATTAAATTCAGGAACATCCAAGGATGTCTTGATATTTGAGGTTTTAACACTTTCTTTCAAATGTTGATATTTTAATTGCAAAGCAAGATGCTCAACTTCCAATTTGGAAAACTGTTTTACCAGGTTATCATGATCATCCTGTTCAACTTTATCATGCAGTTTAGAGTTAGTTTTTTCAAGCTCAATGACACGATCATGGGAGACTTTCAGAGCAACAGATAATTCATGAAATCGAGAAGCATTAATGGAACAATTTGTAGCAGTGTAAAACACATCTTGAGCAATACATTCAGAAATAAGAGACTCATTCAGTGTATGCAAGTTTTTCCTCTCAATTTCATTATATTTTAATGCTCGTTCATAGTTACTAATCTCAACTATCATTGCATCAAATTCCTTTTCCATTCCTTTAATATCTGAATCTATCCCCTTTTTAAGACTCTCAAATTGATCGTTTAGTTGTTTAAAGAAAGGCATGACCTCAGTTAGATAGCATTCTTTTGTTTGCTCAAAACCCCTTTCCCCTTCAGTAATCCCAGTGGGTGTGATCATTTTCTTACAAGTTTTCTCAAAATCGACAAATAGTTGAAAAATAACATATTGACTGATTAAGGTCTTGCTCTTAGTGGAAATAGTTCTAGGAACTAAATGCATTGGTGTATTAGGAGGATACACAGTCGCTGCAGGCATTTTCCTAAGGGGAGGGTTTGTTTCAACAAGATTTTCAGCTTTTTGCTTATCTAAGTCCTTTTTCCAGAAAACTTGTTCAGGTGTTAACAACGTTTGAGGCTTAAATTTGTTTAAGGAGATCCAGTTTTCCTTTTTGTAATCATGGGGTTTGATCATTATCTTATTCTTTTTACATTCAGGATCTTCTAGCTTCTTATTCATTTTCTCCCTAGATGCATCATCTAATTTTCTATCTTCCTCAGTGCACTCAATGCAACTAGGTTTCTGTCTAGGTTTAAGAATCTCATTGCCATCATAGATTACATTATGGGAAGCTCTAGCCTTTTTAACAACCTCTGGATTTGGTTCCTCAACAAGGGGAGTACTATGCTTATCACTCAAAACTCTGTGCTTAGTGATTAAGTGAGCAGTCTGAATGGTATTTCCTTGTACGTACAACTTATTTTCAAGCTTGTTTTTCAAGGTTTTTATATTAGAAAAATCATTCAAAAGTTTTGATTCCTTAGCACTGAATTATTGCTTAAGCATTTTAACATTTTCTTGAAGTTCTTGTTTTTGCTTAGCAGTTTTAGAAAGCTTTTCTTGTAAGGAGTTTAACTCTTGTTTTAATACTTCTTCTCTAAACTTACTTTTTCTAATACTTGTATGCATTTGGTCATCCATTTCCTGCTCACGAGTGGTTAACTCAAACTTAGCTCGTTGTTCATAAATAACAACACGTTCTTTATAGGCATTAAGTTCAGAGATAACAGAATCATCAGGGGCACATGCAGTGTATTCGTCAACAGCATAGTCATCATTGACTGCATAAGATACATCACTTGGTACAATCTCACTTTCACTTTGTTTCACATATTGATCATATGGGACAACATTGACATTACCCATATTTTCAATATCTGACTCAATAATTACAGTTGATTGTACTTCATCATGTATCTTTTGCTCATAAACTTCATCATATAGTTTTAGTACCTCAAAAATGATTTTGTCTTTGGATGGACCAGCTTGTGGAGATGAAGAGACTTTAGGAGTGATCATTAGAGAAATGCTAGCCATGAAAATGGTTTGTGCAGTAGGTTCATCATCAACGTCAGAATCGTATGCATCACAATCAGCAACTTGAAAGGCATTCTGATGATTGTGGCCTATCTCCTGAATTGGCTGCTCATCCACATCTGCATCATATGTCTTGGCATTTCCGTCAGCAAGAAATAACAATTCTTCTTCATCCAATGCTGCACCATTATCCTGAGCTTGAACGAGCAACATCTTATCCCTGAAGTACTCTGCATTCTGAGGGCGCTTTGGCGATGTGCATTTCCTTGCAATATGTCCCTTACCACCACAGTTGTAACACTTGATCGGCTTTGCTTGTCCCTGATTTCCATTCCTTCCCCTATTCTGATTTGCAGCATAACCTCTACCAACTCCACCTCTTCCTTGTTCATACTGCCTTTCTTGAACAGGTTGTACCATAACCTTCCCATCTCTGATAGTGGCTTGATTGTGTGGATTAGATGCTGTTCTGAGGTTGTTGTTGGTGTGTGGGTGAGAGTTCATATTCATGTTTTGACTGATCATGAGAGCCAGTTGATTAATGAATTTTCCCACGTGTGCATCAGCATCAGCTTGTTTGAACATTGGATCGGGAATGAGTTTGTGATTACCATTACCCATGGGTATGACTTGTGAAGCTTTGGTTGTGATTCCAATGTTTGAGTAGAAGGCAGTTGAATCATTTGATGAACTTGTTTCTCCCTGATTGGTTTTGAACTGATTAAGAATCCTTTTTTAAACATAGCATGTCTCTCATTCTGAAGAAGGAATGCATAGAGTTGCTCATAGTTTGTATTCTTCAATCCTTTGGTTAGCTTCACAGAAGTGACAAACTTGTGCCATTCGGGATTCATGTTGTTCACAAATTTAGAGTTCAACTGAATGTTTGGCATGGTCATTCTGATGTTCCTCATGTCATTGACAAGATTGTGGAATCTCACGTAATACTCATAGACACTCTCATTTGGTTTCATCTTGAAGTGCTCAAACTCATCATAGAGTTGTGATTCTCTGTCTTCCATAGTTAATTCAGAACCAGACAGAAGCATCTTGATTTTTTTATCCCACACTGCCTTGGCTTCGGTGTTGTGATTGATAAGCTTGTAGATATCTTTTGGAAGACCTTGAAGTATG
Source organism: Chrysanthemum seticuspe (assembly GCA_019973895.1). Taxonomy (NCBI): domain Eukaryota; kingdom Viridiplantae; phylum Streptophyta; class Magnoliopsida; order Asterales; family Asteraceae; genus Chrysanthemum; species Chrysanthemum seticuspe. The sequence continues at coordinate 219,375,169 of BPTQ01000003.1, read as the reverse complement.
ATGTTAGAAGCTCTGATATCAGCATCGAATCTCTTTTTCTCCTTATCATTGAGCTCATCATATGTCTTTGGTCTGTCTATCCCATAGATCATTGTTCCATCTGCAGCTGTATCAATTAAGTCTCTTGTAGTCTCAATCAGATGAGGTCCTTCATCAATCGATTTGAGAATGTTGACCCCATTTTCCTTTCCAAGACAGTACAATCTGATTCTTTGAGCCCAAGAGTCGTAGTCTGTTCTGTCAAGCATGGGTGGACGAGTATCTGAGCCAGCTGCTTGAACGTCCTCAGCAACAGCGGAGATGATAGTAGGTACGTTGGTAGACATGTTTAAAGATTACACGGGATTTTATAACTCAATGATTAAACCGGGAAATAGATTCTTTCACGGGATTTTACTAAATCAAGAGAAAACCGTATTACAAACAAAAGTCAACCAAGTCGCTAAGAATCCTTGAATCAAGTCGCTAAAAACCAAGTTGCTAAGACAAGTCGCTAAGTTCCAAATCGCTATGAATTTTGACAGCAAGTCGCTATGCACTAAGTCGCTGAGAAATCAAGTCGCTAAATAGCAACTCGCTACTGGTCCAAATCGCTAACACCAAGTCACTAAGAAAATTAAGAACAAGTCGCTATCAAAATTAAAAGCAAGTCGCTACCTTACCAAGTCGCTACCCGTAGTGGAGAACCTACTAACTGTATTGTTTGTCGGCTTGTCTTTAAAGGCAAGTCGCTAGGACCAAATCGCCACCAAGCAACACTACAACTCGCTAATTTTTTCTGAAGCAAGTCGCTAACAAGAAAGTTACACCGAGAGCCAAGTCGCTAACATGAAAAACTTCCAAAACACACTTTCCAATCCAAAACAAGCTCAACCACAGTGATTCAAGCTTACCAAAAAAAAACCCAAGCACATACAATGATCTTAAACACAAAAGTACATCCAAAATTCAAACTTTAACACTAGAGATGAACCAAATGATGCAAGAACCACTAAACTTTTTCGAACTAAAAAAACCATCTAAAAACCACTAGAAATCCAAAGATAAGTAAGAGATGATCTAACCATGGCTCTTGATACCATTTGTAACATATTGGATTTCACAAACACACTAAATCATAATCATAAATAAGTGTATAAGAGGTTTTAGAGAGAGAAAGTTAGAGACTTGGGAACTTTAGTGAGAGAAAGAAAAATCTTATTATGAGCTCTAACCCTCTACCTTGGAAGGCAGAGAGTATTTATAGTCATTACATAAATCGCCACCTATCGGGCTATGAATCAGGCATGCAGTGGGTAAAGACCCGTCCGTCATCCACGGTGTTACTTAACTAAATACTACTTAACAGTAAATAACTGCGACTACGAGCTTTCTAACGGATACATATACCAGAGGTGACCGACACTTTAATACCTGGATTTTCTAAATCCTAACAGAAGTACAACCAAGTCTCTTGGGATGAACTTGACTTACCAAATCACTATACTACAACTTGACTAGGGTATACTTGCCTGAATGTGTTCCTAGTTAACCGGTAATTCTTGCATACAAATTTAAAACTCGGTGCGAGAGCATCAGAGGCATTAGGATTACCCTTGTTTTAAACCTGTATTATAATTACATCTTCCACATTGGTTGAGTAATTACCCCACACCCTTTCTATGTACTCATCTTTAGTACATGATACCCCTAATTAACCCCTCAGAGCCTATCCTTTTCGCGGTTCTTGTAATGTTTTTGTTTTTCGGAATATCAATGAAGAGCATTGTTTACAATTCACCCCCAAATGTTACACCCAAATAGCCTTAGCCTACCTTGTATGCACTCATTTTTAGTGCATTATTGTTATCATTACTAAACCCTTAGTTCAATTATCTAGTTACTTGCATGGTTTCTAAGTCGAGTTGTATCTTATGTATACAATTTTGGGATGATTGGGACTCATGGGTTAAAGTAATATTCTATGGAGTAACGGGAAAGAACGATAAATTCAAATTCCCTTTGTCTACGCAATTAAATACTCCAAGTGTTTTGATCTTTTCAAATCGGGTCAATTAGTGTTAGTTGAATAAAAACTCAAGTGTAGAGATGCTCCTATAAATCCCTTATATTTTGATGTTATCGTAGAGTATGGTAGAATAAAAAGGTATGAAAAAAATCGAACAAAAATAGAAAAAAAAAAAAGAGTTGTTGAAAAAAAAATGAAAATATGAGAAAAACATACGGGCTACCATCCTACATCTATCTTTATGTTTATGTTTGTGTTTTGTTTCAAGTTATCTAATGTTAATGCGTCTAGTCTTGGCTTAGCAATGTCACGCTTTACATGCTTGTAACATAATATTTTTGACTTGCCACCACTAAATATCTCCTATCCAACAAAACCCTTTACTTCCATACCCTAAGCCTAACGTTACAACCCTTGTAAAGACCTCTTAGATAGTTATTCCTAGGTTCTTACGCCAAAGCGGTGAAAGTTTGATCTATTCTGAAGCTTATGGTAATCTATGTATTACGCCAGGTAATGAGTGTTTATATTCCATTTTCATTCATATTATATTTCATATAAACCCGAGAGATGAGAGAATCCAAACACCAATTGTGAGGTGCTAGTATATAATTTTCGTGCTTGTTATGATTATTGTGGCGCTAGTACTTGTTGTAGACTATCTTAAACCTATGCTTCATGCCCCCTAACTTATAAATTGATTGGCCAAAACCACATTTGCTTGAGGACAAGCAAATTACAAATGTAGGAATATTTGATAAGGATTTAAAACATACATTTTTAGAGGATCATTTAAGCCCTAGATCGACACATTTTATATCCGTTACTACTTAAAATCATTCCTTTTCACATTTTAGGTCTTTTGGAAGCAAAGTGCTGGAATGAAGCACATTTGGACGCAAAGGAGAAAAAACATGAATAAAATGGCAAAGTCAAGATCAAAGGCACTCCAGCACACCTGACGGCGTCCCAACCAAAGGGCGACGCTGTCCCTCTATACAAGACTTGATCAAAAGTGCACGCTACGGCTCACCGGAATTTCTGGTCCTAAATCCTGACGGCGTCACGCCTAAATTCTAGAAGGCGTCACTAATAAAATCTACACCAGACACCCAAGAACCAAGATTCAGACGATGTCCTGCATGAAGACTGGCGACGTCACACATCTCAACTGACGCCGTCCTAACGATGACTTGGCCCAAACGAAACCCTAATGACGGTGACCTGACGGCGTCACTAGCAAATGGTGACGCCGTCGCGATTGTAAATCTATATATAGAATTCAATTTTTTTGTATTTTGAGAGGTAGAACTTTGGAGAGCGAACCCTAATACAGTTGTAGTCTGACATGGACAGTATTTTAGGGTCTCATACCCTATTTTATATCACAAGATAAGTTTGTTTATCCAATTTATCATTATGTCAACCCCATGTTCAATTGTATGTGTGTATACTTGCTTGTTTAACATGTCTAGCTAAATTATTCTTGTGTTTGCTTAGATCTATGAAACCTAGTTATTAATTATTGTTAGATTGTCTCTTGTCTTAGTTGGTAGATGCTAGATTAAGGAAAACTGGCTTCTTTTTTCATTGTTGTGAGCTTGAACGTCCTAAAAAGCAAAAAGCCTTTGAGTGCACATTAGGTCATTCGTTATGTTTATTGCGTGAATTATAGCTTTAGGATTGTAGTGTATTCGGGGGAGATGCTATTGCACTTTCCTATCCCGGGTATTCTAGAGGAGAGTTGCAATTCATAGAACTAGGGAATTAGGCACCACCCTACGACCAAACAGAATACAACGCACCAATTAAGATAAAGGAAGTGACAATTCAACAGACCAATAAGAGATAACTAGGGAGTAATAGCGTCTAAGTGAACACATCTTTAATCAGCATACGAGCACACCTCAATTAAACATAATCTATCCATAGTTAATTAGTTAAATTAGATAAGTAGTTAAAGTAGTAAAACCAATAGAAGTACCACCCCCAATCATATACCCTGATATTTTTACCCTTTCTTTCTAAAAAACATAAAAAAGACTAAAAAGAATCTTCCTCAACCCCACCTTCTCGTCATATATCTCTTTCTAGCATTCCTATTCCCTTAGAGAACTAAATCAATCCCCTGGGCTTATCACATACTACACTACAACGATTAGGCTCACTGCCTAGAGGGTTGAAAAGCTTGCTCGTAAAAAAGGAGGTTTTCTCAACCCCGAACCCTGCTATTAGAGACACTTTATTGAGACTAAAGTTTTACTCGTAAATGCCATAAAAATTTTAAATTTTAAATTTGGTGCTAAAATTACCCTAACAAATATTTCTCATAGTTTATAACATAATTTACCAAGGACAAGACAAAAATCAAGTGAGTGAATAGTTTCTAAGTTCCCGTTTTATTCTTCCTCCTTACACTTAAACTGAACATTCTCCCCAATATTCCCCGAAAGTATTAAAGTTATGATAAAGGAAGGTAAAATAAAAGAGAGAAACTAATACTCCCCTGATTAGCTCGATAGGATATGTGTGAATTCGCGGTTAAATCCTCCTCCAAGAAGAATGAGTAAGTAATAAGTGTTGCTTCCATCATGTACTTCATCTTCTTGTTCAATATAACATGCACAATTATAAGAAAACGACAACCCAAAGCATCAAACCGAACAAAGAAAAATCACAACAAGATGTAATTCTAGACTTAGAAATAAAAACAAAGCAAAGCAATTAAAGGATAGGATACTTGTAGAATGTAAATGCAAATAATATAAAGGAAAATTGGACATTTAATAAATACTGGAAATTTCTCAAAAAATTACAGAGTTGACAGGAAAACGAAATTTTGAGAAAGTGTTGCTATAATGCCTGACGTCGTCAGGTGTTAATCATGACGCCGTCAGGTTGCCCTGAAAGAATGGGTAAATTTTATTTTCTGGAAAATTTCACTAGAAAACCTATTTTCTAAAGTCTATTTTCCTGCAGAGACTCATAAAACATATCCACAAGTATTGACACACAAGACAACTGAAACAAACAAACATGCCAAGAATTCAAACTATAAATCATTACATAATCAATTTAGGTTCTTAATAACCACATATGATCTTCCCTACACTTATTTCATGCAAAGTACCTCTAATTACCAGTGAGATGAATCAAAATCAAAATAAAGCATAATTGCATACACATTAATCATGCAACGATCCATAATCAAATACTAGCATGCAAAAATCCTAAAAACAAAATTAAAAGCAAAGCAAAGCAATAAAATATGCTCGGGTTACCTCTTGATAAGCGCTTGTTTTTGTTCGAGTCTCGTGCCTGACTCTACCCTTATTTAACAGATATAAGGGAGGTTTTCCCAACACTTAAGATTAAATGCGGGTGATAGTAGCGATACACACCCTTAGGGTGGAAATATTCCGCGTATGGTGAAGGAGGTGTGTGAAAGGCTTCCTTTGTCCTAAAACTAACCAGACTAAATGGGTTGATGGGTGGGTCGGTTCCTCTTTTGTCTCCTAGATGTACATGTAAGGATGGAAAATCGGGTAAAGGTTAAGGCTCCGGATCATCAACATTAGGAACTTCCATAGAACTTAGAGAGAGGTTATGACTACAAGTATTCAAACTTATATCTTCTAATTGTGTTTGGCACAAAGGTTCTACCTCCATTGGGGTTCCTATAGTCTCATCTACTTCTTTCGGGTAAGTCATGGGTGGTGTGTATGCCTTAAATGATGGTGGGACTTGTGGGATACCTTGTGGGTCTAGCTTTTCACCTTATCCTTAGTCACATCTAGATCACCTATATGCTTGTCATGTGTTTTGATAGGATCTAACCCAAACACATTCCAAAGCTCAAATCCTTCTTTAGCCATTTCGAATTCTAAGTTTGATTCATAAGAATCTTCCTCAATTATTTGATCACTAAATTCTGTTTGCCTAAAGGATTCATCGTGTGTTCCTTGAGATTCAAAGTCATTGCTCTTATTTTTGGCTAAATCCTGCTTAATTGTTTCCTTAGGTAGTGATGAAAGAAATCCTAGTAATTCATCCAACTATGGTTTATTGCTCGGTTGTTTTCCATAATATTTTGACATACTTGGTCAGTCTTCCTAAGGGACTCACTAAAAATAGTTTTTCCTAAATATGGAGGTTGTTCATAAGAGTCTATCCTAGGTGGAGGGTCATACGATGCATTGGTTTCACTAGATGACGTGTTTTATGAACTTGATGGAACTCCTAAGGTGAAGTCCTTAAACTTTTTATGAACTTGGTCTCTTTTATCAAGGTACTCAAATATATCTGTATAAGATCCCATTCTCATTACTTCATCCCACCATCCTGATTGATCCGACTAAGAAATATTATATTTTTTCATGAAAAAATCTAATCGCGGATATAGTTGATTTGCGTTCTCCATGATGGTGAACGGAAGAGTCAATGGACAAGTTATGAAAAAACACACAAAGAAAACATAAACTATGAGAAAGCTAATAAAAACAAAAAATCTCACTTGATAGGAATCAAGCGAGTGAACCTAATCGAGATAGAAAAATAACTAGCTATTCTATTCCCAGGCAACGGCGCCAAAAACTTGATGCGTGAGTTCGGGGTCGAAAGACTTCCTTTTTCGCGAGCAAGCTTTACAACCCACTAGGCAGTGTACCTAATCGTTGTAGTGTAGTATGGGCAAGCCCAGGGGGTTGATCGTTCTCTAGGGGAATAGAGATGCTAGTCGAGATGTATGATAAAAAGGCAAGGGTGAAGGTGATTCTTTTTAGTCTTTTATATTTAATAGAAAGCAATAAAAATCTTGGGTTGAAGGAGTGGGGGTTTTAACTAAATAAACTACTACTAAACTAATATGTAGAATATTAAACTAGGGATCTACAAGAGAAGTGAAGCATATCTACTTATGATGTATTACTCCTTGCCAGCTATCCAATTCTACCTACTGAATTGTCACATCCTTGTCTAATTGGTGCGTTGTATTCCGTGTTAGTCATAGGAGGGTGCCTAATTCCCTAGTTCTATGAATCGTAACTCTCCTCTAGAGTATACGGGATCACCAAGTACCGAAGTATCTCCCATGAATATCCTATTATCCTTAAGCTACAACTCACACAATAAACACAATGAGAGCCTATTTTTCACTCTAAGGCTTTATGCTATTTAGGACGTTCAAGCTCGCAACAATTAAAGAAGAAGCCAGTTTTCCTTATTCTAGCGTATACCAATTAAACAAGAGACAGTAGGATGCAAGAACTATAAACTAAATCAATTAGCCTCATTGAAATTGTCACACCTTATTGATGAAGATAGACACGCAAGCATCAATAGGAAATCAATAAGATCTAATTAATTATATACATGTATCATACAATTATAAGCAAACACTAGGTGAATTAGCCAAGCATAATCAATGAATAATAAGCAACAATAATGATAATTGAAGACATGAATTAAGATAGAATCAAGAAACCATTACAAGATATTTATGGAGTAATTGAAACCCTTTTATTTGCTGGAAAAACACCTACCTAAACTCTAGAATCGGACTTAGGGTTTAGGCTTACAAAAAGTGAAGTTATGATGTTCTATTTGTAGGCAGATTTTCTGTCGGCAAAGAGTGACAGCGTCAGCTCTATATATTGACGGTATCATAAAAAAAATTTCACCAAATCGTAGATTTTTTCATCCTGATCGTTTCCTTTTTTGAATCGCCTAAATCCGAGTTCGTATGCAAAAGATATGGCCAAAACAGTGTCAACTACTTCGCGCCCATGTTGTGATAGTCTTAATCAGCTTGTGACAGCGTCGGGTGAGAAACTGTGACACCGTCTGGCTTGCTTGAGGATGTCTTCTAAGATGGATCTTGGTCTTTTGGTGAAGAAATTAAGGGTGACGCCCTTCTGGATTAATACGTGACGCCGTCAGCTTGTAAAACCAAAATATGACCTGAGCCGTCGCTTGAGACTTTTTGGAAAACCTTGTGAGCGACGGCGTCACCCATGGAGTTTGGACGCCGTCAGGCTTGTGAAAACAACCTTGTTTCTTGACTTTGTTGTTTTCTTTATGTTTTTGCTCATTTTCGTCCAAATATGCTTGATTCCAGCATTTGCTTCCAAAAGACCTAAATGTGAAAAGGAACGATTTTAAGCAGTAACGGATATAAAATGTAACGATTTAGGGCTTAAATGACTCCCTAAAAATGTATGTTTTAAATCCTTATCAATTGTGTGTCTGTGATGGGGACTTATTGACTAGTTGACTAAAAAATGAAATGACAATTTTACCCTCATGTACATGTCACATGAGGGGTTTTAACAGAAAAATTAACGGATGTTAGAGATAAGGATAAACAATGTGCAATATCCAAACCATAAGGAGCAAATAAGCAAAAAATATATAATAATAATAATAGTAAATAAATAAAAATAAAATAAATAAATAAATAAATATCAAGGACCTTGGTAGGGATTTGGCCCAAATCATATGGATGAATGGTGTAATTTACTCTAAAAATGGCAAAAAGATGAAGGGAAAAAACCCTTTCAGCTAACGAGGTTTTTAAGGAGTGTTAGGGTTCTGGACAGTGAGGAGTGAAAAATGTGATCTTGTGGACTACGGGAGCGTAACCCTAGATCTTAGGACTATATTGGCAATCCACCTAGACTTTAAGGACCAACAGTATAACTTACCTATAAAAATAAAATAACGAATCGGATGGTATATGCATGAACTAATGTCGGTTACAGGGTAACCAAACTACAAGGACAAATTTTGAGACTTAATCTTTATAAATACAAATGTCGGCAAAGTAGGCCGGAAAGAGGTATACCGGACCGAAGTGCAATTGGGGAATAAAAGCGGAACGTATTGTCGGATCCATTATGGGATGATGAAAAGGTAGTAGATGATCGGTTGAGAGATTATTTGGAAAAAATAATCTCTCGTACAAACATACGACTTCGAAGCTAAGGCCAATGCTAATGGCTCGGTTGGTTGCCACCCCAACCGAGCACACGACTATAACCTGCCACTAGCCTAGCCGAGTGTGACTGATCAAAACTGTTAGGATTTAGAAAATCCATGTAGAAGTGTCGGTCACCCCAACAATAGTTTAGCATATTACAGCCTGTAGACATAACATTATATTAGTTAGTTTACTAGTAGTATAAGTTACACCGTAGAAGAAGGACGGGTCTTTACCCATTGTATGCCTAATCCACAGCCCGAAGGAGGGCGTAGACATTTGTATAAATAGCCATCTCCCCACAAGGGAGAGGGTTGGATATTTATTTGGTAATCTAACCTTTCACTTTGATTTTATCTCTCTAGAACATCCCATCTTTCTTTCTCTCTCTAGAATATCATACGCCCCATACATTGATCCCATGTAGTGTTATGATAACTAATATCTAACAATTGGTATCAGAGCACATGGTTTGATTAGTTTGGTTGTATGTGCGTTTATCTTGGTGGTTTATATCAAAAGTTTGGTTTTGGAAGGTTTTTGGACTCATAAGTGACTTCCTTTGATTTTCATGTTTTTTTTATTTTAAAGTAAGTGTTTTTAAGATAGATATAACCTTCTAGGATTAAGTTGTGCAAAATAAACCAAGAAAAAACATTCAAAAGGGTAATTTTTAGGTGATTTTATATGAAAAAGTGTACTTTTTCATTGAAGTGGTTTGTGTCTCGTTGTGGATTCTTGGAAGCGATTTGACGTAAGCGGTTTGTTAGGAGAAAGGACAAAATTACTAAGCGATTTGAGTTAAGCATTTTGATTTAAGCGAGTTGAGTAAAGCGACTTGACTGAAGCGATTTGACAAAAGCAATTTGAAAGAAGCGGTTTGAATGAAGCGACTTGTCAAAAGCGGTTTATCAGAAGAGGTTTGTCAAAAGCGGTTTGTCTGAAGAGGTTTTTCAGAAGCGGTTTGTGTTAAGCAGTTTGCTATTCCTGCGGTTTGTCACCTTTGAGGATTAATGGATCTGCGATTTGTCAAGAATTGAGACTTGTCTTCTGATTTAAACATAATCAAATCGTAACTCAACGTCAATTACCAAATCCAATCATACCAATAACCCTTTTAACATACAATCACTAATCATTGAATCGATCCAACTATTATCATAACACATTCAAGTTCACAAAAACATCATGTATAACACTCATGATCCAGTGAGTTCAGATGTACTTATATTGTATGATGATGTGGACAACAATGAAAATGTTTGCTACACTGAACGGTTAAATATGATTGAATCAATCAATAGGGATATGAGATCTTCGTGTTCAGAGTCTGAAGAGAGAGAATTGTGCCAGTCTAGGTTACAGAATGCCATGGAAAAGGAAAGTTGCATTGAACCTTACCAACAACTTCATTTACACCTCATGTTACTTCTACCTAAAAGAATGTAACGAACATGTAATACTCTTTCCATCAAGAATTATCAACGTTCACGGGAACATTACTATTAAACTTAGAACAATTGGAACAACAACTTGACAAAGAAAAGGTTCAAGAAGACAGTTTGAGTGCTGCACTTCAGGTGATCAACAAACAATTTCACCTATTCATTAGTAGAGAATTTACATCAGATTATGATCATCACATGACTGAAATGTCTTTCAAAAGGCCCACTGGAATGGAAATTAACATGTTCATTGAGACACTTATCCAACTCATGGATAATGTGAAGAAGTACATTGAGGAAGCTACACAAAAAAATGAAAACATGAATGAATGTCGGGTGCAGTTGAGGGAAAGCTTTGATGAGTCAGGAACTGTATCAGTTGAATTATCGGGTATTGCTGAAGTCAGAATGTCAGAAACATCAAAGATTAATGTAACAAGATGCTCTGAAACTCTTGTCACACAAAAGGTGGATGCTGAATGCAGAATGGTGAAGGAATGTGCATCAGGTGCTAAATCATTGGTAACTGTCATAAATGATGCATCTGAAAATACTGTTGTGCAAACTGATTACATGACAGAACATAATGTTGATAAATGTTCTGTAACTAAGGCTGAGTCAAAGATAATGTATCTCATGACTAATAATGTGGTTGATAAGAAATTTTTTGATGAACTTTCAAACAAATACTCAATACTTGAAAAACATTGCATTTCACTTGAAATTGCAATACAAAAAAAGAAGAAAGTTTTCAAACTGTAAAACCATGCAAAAATCCGGATTTCCCTAAATTTCATGAATTTTTTGAAATCAACGACTTAAAAGCTCAGCTTCAGGACAAAGACTCGACCATCTGCAATTTGAAGAAACACATTTCTGATATGCATAAGGAAAGTAATTTGATTATGAATAATCTTGATTTAGAGGTCATTGATGCCATTAAAACTAGGAATGATGAATTAGCATTGTGTGTGGCCAAATTATTAAAGGAAAATGAGTCTCTAAGAAAGCTTCACATAGAGCAAAGTGTCCCTGCCAAAGAAGATACACTAAGTCAATAGAACAAACAAACTCTTTGTTAGCAAATATTGATGATCTCAAACTCAACTTCAGGATAGGAGTTTTGTGATAGTTGCCTTAAAAAATGATCTCAGAAAAACCATAGGGAAAAGTGTGAACACTAAGTTTACAAAACCATCAACCTTGGGGAAGACAGTTTCTCATCCCACAAGAGAGCGGTCTGTAGTTAGGCAGCCTACTGCATTTATATCAGAAAGATCTAAACCTTCAAAATCAAGGCTTGCCTCCCAAGTTGATGAGAACAAAGTTTTGTCAAATCCAGTCACTTCACTACCTAATTTCGAAAAAATGAAAGATAACGCTTAGGTTAAAGCTCAAACTCTTAAGACCAGGGATGTAAGAAGATCATCTAGTGCACTAAAGAAGTCTCAAAATGTTAACCCCTCTCCAAAGAAACAATTTAACAATAAAGACTCAAAAATTAGGAATAGGAAAAAGGTTACATCTTCCACTGTGCCTAAGAAATCTAACACTCCTAGTTCTTGCCTTAAGTGGATACCGAATGGTAGAATTTTTAAGAATGTTGGATTCAAATGGATTCCCATCAGAATTCTCACCACTAATGGAAACACTAAGGCTGACTGTGAGTTATCTAAAGGTCTGGATACTATTGCTACTAACCCACCTAAATGCACACCGTCATGTGTTATTAGTGCAGGTACTCCGCATTCCTTTGCAGGTACAATGCTCAATTCAATCATGAACATCAGACCTGGATTCCAACAGAAATGAAGCCTCCTTATTCAGGAGCTTCAGCATGTGAGAACTGATAAGCACGTACTATGATTCCTGATCACCTCAGCTCAGGACTCGTACCTCAACACTTGAGAGTAAATCCAACCTTGACACACTCTATACAGTTTTTTTTCTTTTGATGTAAAAAAAAATCCTGATGAGTGTGTAAATACTCATCATTTTTGAGTCAATCTGAACTGCAAAACGTCTAAAAATGCTCAGAAATGCATCAAAATACTGAAAATATTCCAAAATTACATTTTATATGTTTCAGATGCAAAATGTTTAAAATCAGATGAAAAATGAGCAAAGTTTGCATAATTGGCAGTTTCAGTCCCCCAAATTTCTAAAATTGTCAAAAATAGTCCCTAAGTCAAAATTTCAAAAGAAAAGTCACCAAAGGTCCTTTTAAAATCAAAAGTTGTCAAATTTAGTCCTTTGGTCAAAAATATAAAAAGTTTGAGAAAATTACAAGATTAGTCCTTCAAGTTTCAAAATTGGCAGAAATGGCCCCTGGAAAATTGCAAAATGACAGATTTGGTCCCTGTACTTTTGAAGCTTGTCAGTATTAGTCCCTTGGAGCATCTTTGATGAGTTGGCAGCTATGGTCCTCCAATTTCCAGAAATTACACATTAGGTCCTTGGATATTAAACCTTTGCAAACCTTGGCCCCTTGTCACAAGTAATTTTGGACCCCCTGCCTAAACCCTGTGACCCCTGCCAATTGCATTTTGGACCTTTGGTCAAACCAAGTCAAATACCCAGTTTACCCGCCCCCACCTTATCTCCTTCATCCCCCAACTTGTCTGCAACCTCAGGCACCATCACCTCAGCTTTCCACCCCCCTCCTCATCATACTCACCTAACTTACCCACTACAATAAATGCACCCCCCTACTAGCTATTTCACAGAGCAAACAGTCAAATCCCCATTTCCCGCCAAAAAGTGATAACACTCAAAACACTCCCATTGGTCAGGATAAGAGGTGGGATTCTCTCAGAAAGCCACGTGGAAGGGTTCTAAAGCATAAAAGAGGAAGAAAGGAAAGAGATGAAGTAGTAGTTTTAGTTTTCAATTTACTCTTATGTCGTTTTTTTAGTTCTGTCTTAGTTTAATTTCAAAAGTTGTAATATTTGATTCCTAAGCACTAAATTCAAGTTATATTTTCAATCTAATCCAGCTTTAGTCACTAATTCCAAGTTTCATTCAGTTTTACTTTTATATGCTCACTGTTGCAAATTTAAGTTTATATCTCAATACTTCAAGCTTCATATAGCTTATTTACAAGTTTATTTAAGCTTATATGAGCTTTTCATAGCCTTTTATAAGTTTAAATTCAAGTTTACATTCAATTTGAATCTTGGTCAACAAAAGTCAAACAAGTGCAAAATGATGCAGATTTGGTAAATGGTTGGTGCAGGCATGGAAATGGGTTGAATCTGAGCTGGAATTGGATTAGGATTAGTGGTTTATTAGGCTAGTGTTCTTATTTCATCAAAGTGCAAGCCATAGTGGCTAAGGAGAGTTGTAAGTATCAAATCTGTTTCTGATCATTATATCTGTGTTTGAATCTGTTCATTAGTGTTAATTTGTACTGTTTGATCAAGGTTTCATGTTTGTTTAGCTTGATTTGATCATTATCTGCTTATTAGTTTAATATCAGTAGAATAACTAGTGTTTGGTTCAGCTGATATTATTGTGCTAGAGGATAGTAGATCAGTGGTTAGTTATTGATACTTGCTTATAGAGGTAATTGTAAGTCATTTGCAGTCTTTGTTTTAGCAGTTTCACTTAAAAGGTCAAAAATCTCTTGAATCTGATCTAGTGATTGCTTCTGTTAAAATCAGTAGGTTTTATAAATTGCAAATTGGTTTGAAACTTCTAGATCTAGCTTTTGGTTATCATCAGTAGTCTAAATACATCACAATCAGTTCATTAGTGTAGATCAAATTTGAGTTTGGTCAAAGTTGCTAAAGTGTTTTTACAAAAGTCAAATCTGTCAATTGTGTTTTGTACCAAACTTTGTGAGTAGATTTCTGATTCATCTCTGAGAATCAGTGTTTGAAACTTTGGATATTAAATCTTCAACTGGTCTAGTACTGATAATCACTTTTTGCTTCAACTGGTTTAGTCATTTTGAGCTTCTAATTAGCTTATCAAACTAGCACTATCTGCCCTGTGGCATCATCAGCTTACTGTCCTTATTTGCAGCCTTTTGTTTTTGCCTATATCTTCTTCATTACTAATCCTTATGAGCTGAAATTTGGTACAAATGTTCCCTGGTTGGTGGACTTTAGAACCACACTTTTGGTTTTCAAGATAGCTTATTGAATAAGCAGTGTCTAGTGCCCTAAGTAGAGGGCCTGTTTGCCTTTTTGCTTAATATCAGTTTTCTTTAATCATTGGTAGATCATTGTTTAGGAGTTAGGATTAGCTTTTAATGGTTGCTGTAGAGTAGTTATAGACTATATTAGCTTGTGTAATCAGTTGGTGTAGTTTTGTGCTTAATAGCTTATTTTCTAGTGCTTATTTCTTATCCATTTACATAGCAGCTTCAATTTCTTACACATAAGCCCAGTGTTTTGTATTTTTCCTAGAACTAGAATAGCATTTTAGACTTTTCCTGAAATTTCCAGATTTTTCTAAGGTGTTTTGCTATTTTTCTTAATTTAAATTAGTTTTTAAGCATTTTTAATTAGCTTTAAATACAAAAAAATTAAGAAAAGGTTCAAAAAAATAATTTTTCAATTTTATTAAGTTAAGATAAATATAAAAAGAGAAAAAAGTATTTTTCTAGATTTTTCTTAGTTAAATTTGTATTTTTAAATAATTTAATTAGTTTTAAATAGTTTAAAATTCCTAGAAAATAGAAAAATAATCAGAAAAATACAAAAATAGTTTTGAAAATTCTAGTTTGATATTTTAGATTTTTCTAAGTCTTAATTTTATTTTTCTAGCTTTATTTCCTAATTTCTTGTATTTTAGGTAATTATTTAATAGTTAAAAATAGTTTTTAATTAATAATAATTAGATAATTAGTTGTAAAATTAATTTTCTTTTTCTTAAAATTTTCTTATATCATTAGGTTTATAAAAATATAATTTTCATATTTTTAGGGTTAATATTGTGTAAGTTTCACGTTTTTTTTTGTACGTCACGTAGTTTTTAATTAAGTTTTATTAAAACAAAAAGAACAAAAACATCATTTTAATAATAGTGATAGCGTTTATTTAATAGATTTTATCTTTTTAGATTTCCTTTATTTTGCATTTAAGCCGTTGTAATTTGTTAGTTTTTCCTTAGTTATAATCATAACAAATCTCTGTATCTGTTCAAATCTTCTCGATCACTAAACGTTTGACTATTCTCGCACGGCTCGTTGGGACTTAACGACCTGGGGAAACACTATACTCTCCTGGACTTCATTGCATTTGTGTCTGAACTGTTTTAAGTTTCTTACAGCTAGCCATTCACAAGTGGCTCGCTTGAGTAAGATAACTTGACGGTTTTGCGCGAATCAAATTTTGGCGCCGCTGCCGGGGAGCAGTGCTAATAGTCTTACGTTTAGCAGATTAGTGATTTGACATCACTCCTTGTTCATACCATCTTTTAAAAATCAAAAACCCAAAAAGATTTTCATTCTTTATTTTTACATCATGTTTTTCAAAAATACCAAAAATATTCCTCTTTACCCTCTTACCCTTTTGATTCTTCATTTCTTACCCTCTGTAAACCTTTGATTCTTTCTATGTCTTATCCTCACCCTCTTGGATGTCAATGGTGTGGTGGTCCTTATAATGGTGGCAATTGCCCCAGTTGTAGTATGGTGGAATCAGGAAACGGGTCTGTCTATAACCAGGATCCCTATTCCTACCATAACACAACTGATTCATTCCATCAGCTACCACACTGTGAGACTCAGCAGTTTTACTGTTGTGAGTACTGTGGTGGTTCACACTACAGTTCTGATTGTCAATCCGGAAACACGCTTGTCTATGAGCAGGTTCCTGATAACAATTATGACTACAACACATATGACTCACAGCCACATCAGTTTTACTGTTGTGAATATTGTGGAGGTCCTCACTCTAGCTCTGATTGTCAAACAAGGAATCCATTTCCTTGTAACAATTACGACTCTTCGTATCATGACCAACCTCCACAGTACCAAGTGAATCAGGCACCACCTCAGCCTGAGCCACTTCCTCAAAATCTTCTACTTGATCTTTTGGATTTAGTGAAAGATTTGAAGGAATGTAAACATCCCCAAAATAATCCAAATGAAAAATCCATGGAAGTTTTGTTAGCTGAAGAACGGACTGCTAAATTAGATTCCCAGATTGCCTTTGAAAAATCTATTAGGGAATCAATTGTAAAAGAAAAAGCAGCCAAATCTAGCTCTCGATTCCGTTTCATTCCTGATGACGATGATGATGAAGTTACCCTTGATATTAGTCAACTTTGTACAGATTCATCAAGTTCATCAGTTGAAATTCCTTCCATGAAATGTCAGGGAGAAAAGACTATGATGGAACTACTAGCAGAAGAACAAATGGAAAGTATAAAACATATGTATGCTAGTCCTTCTCAACTCCCTCAGTCAGTTGATATCCCAGCAGTTGAGATTTCATCTCAAACAACTGCTATCACACCCGAAGCTCCTACTCACTCTCTGAACATGGGGGATGAGCATCTTGACACTGTTCCTGAAAAGGAATCGGACGAATTCATAAAGTCTAGTGTTGAGATCCTTTTCCCAATCCCGAGAGAGTCACAGGGAACTTCTGAGCATATGTGTGATTCTCCTTTCCCTCTTGAGTGTTCAAAAGATCATTTTGAGACTTTTTCCGATGTTAGCGACGATTGTACTTCTTATGGAGACATCGAGTATGTTGAGGCATCACTCCCACAGTCTGATCCTCTTCTTGAGGAGTTCACCGATGAACTCACTCACATCAGTCCACTTTCATCAGAAAGTGACGATGATCTCTTTGATTTCGAAGCCGATCTTGGAGAAACTAGAAATCTCCTATATAATGATCATTCACTCATTTCTTGTCCCATTTCCGACTCTTCCATTCCTTCTCTCGCTCCGGATGAGGAAGATGATAACTTTTGGAAGGAGGTCGATGATTTTCTTAGTGATGAGTCAATTCCAACAGGGATTGACAATACTTGCTATGATTCGGAGGGAGACATCCTCTTTCTTGAAAATCTGTTGATTGAAGAACCGTTTCCAACTCTCCCTCCCGGAAATTTTGTTGCAAATCACCATACAAGCTTCAAGTCTAAGCTTAAAAATATAACAAATGGTGATTTGCTCCTCACTAATGAAGAATGGGATTGCATTGTGATGCACATCTTTATTCCATTTTTCACAGATGGTGTGGTTTCTCGTTCCCGTTTCTCCTTCGGGAATGAAGACATTATCTTTGACCCAGGCATTTCCATGTACCATTTGTGAGCCGGGTCTGTCTGTATCTCATCGGTGTGGAACTTTCACGTACTTCAAATGTTTATCCAAACATCTTGAATGAAAGTCCGATGGAGATTATCTCTTCCACTTACTTCCCCATGAACCAATTAATTCGGGGTCGAGTCAAGCTAGCGACTCGGTAATCAAAAACAGTAGCTTAACATGGGTTTTCACCCGTGTGTACCACCCTAGTGTGGGGGAGATGCCCCACATGTTGTATATAGATCTAAAAAATGAATGAAAATTGTAAATATTAAAAAAAGAGAATAATTGTTGTGTTTCTACACTTAGCTAGTAATGTTATCTTTTTACGTTCTAAGTTTCGGCATAACAGCCGGTACTTTGAATATTGAGGACAATATTCATTTCTAAGTGTGGGGGGGAAATTCTGGCGAATTTTGATCATAAATGTACCCTTTTAGTCCCTTTTTCCCCCAAAATGGCCAAATTTTAAAAAAAAAATTTAGTGGAAGTACTATGTACTAAACACAACAAATGGTAATCAGTCCACCATGTCTAACCCACATAAGGATTGGCTAATCCAGGAGCAAACGGCTCTTGGTAAAGATATCTCAAATCCGTTGACGGCTTACAATTTGCCCAAAATTGTATGGTATTCAGCTCACCATATCCTTAAAAGTGAAGAGTTGGCTAGCCCGCAAGTTTATGGCTTGTGGTAAAGGCAGTGGAAAAACCATAATTGGTAATCAGCTCACCAAAGATAATATTGATAATTTATCTAAGAGTTGGCTAGTCCAGAAGGGTACGGCTTCTGGTAAAGACAAATCAAATCCGTTGAAAGCTGGTGGTTTGCTCAAAATCACATGGTTATCAGTGTACCATGGTTCTTACTTGAACTAAAACATTTGGCTACTCCAGAAGTAATGGCTTTTGGTAAAGAGATTCAAATCCATTAAGTTTTTCTCAAAAGATTGCTAGGGACTAGCAATAGTTTAGTGTGGGGGATTGATGAGTGTGTAAATACTCATCATTTTTGAGTCAATCTGAACTGCAAAACGTCTAAAAATGCTCAGAAATGCATCAAAATACTGAAAATATTCCAAAATTACATTTTATATGTTTCAGATGCAAAATGTTTAAAATCAGATGAAAAATGAGCAAAGTTTGCATAATTGGCAGTTTCAGTCCCCCAAGTTTCTAAAATTGTCAAAAATAGTCCCTAAGTCAAAATTTCAAAAGAAAAGTCACCAAAGGTCCTTTTAAAATCAAAAGTTGTCAAATTTAGTCCTTTGGTGAAAAATATAAAAAGTTTGAGAAAATTACAAGATTAGTCCTTCAAGTTTCAAAATTGGCAGAAATGGCCCCTGGAAAATTGCAAAATGACAGATTTGGTCCCTGTACTTTTGAAGCTTGTCAGTATTAGTCCCTTGGAGCATCTTTGATGAGTTGGCAGCTATGGTCCTCCAATTTCCAGAAATTACACATTAGGTCCTTGGATATTAAACCTTTGCAAACCTTGGCCCCTTGTCACAAGTAATTTTGGACCCCCTGCCTAAACCCTGTGACCCCTGCCAATTGCATTTTGGACCTTTGGTCAAACCAAGTCAAATACCCAGTTTACCCGCCCCCACCTTATCTCCTTCATCCCCCAACTTGTCTGCAACCTCAGGCACCATCACCTCAGCTTTCCACCCCCTCCTCATCATACTCACCTAACTTACCCACTACAATAAATGCACCCCCCCCCCTACTAGCTATTTCACAGAGCAAACAGTCAAATCCCCATTTCCCGCCAAAAAGTGATAACACTCAAAACACTCCCATTGGTCAGGATAAGAGGTGGGATTCTCTCAGAAAGCCACGTGGAAGGGTTCTAAAGCATAAAAGATGAAGAAAGGAAAGAGATGAAGTAGTAGTTTTAGTTTTCAATTTACTCTTATGTCGTTTTTTTAGTTCTGTCTTAGTTTAATTTCAAAAGTTGTAATATTTGATTCCTAAGCACTAAATTCAAGTTATATTTTCAATCTAATCCAGCTTTAGTCACTAATTCCAAGTTTCATTCAGTTTTACTTTTATATGCTCACTGTTGCAAATTTAAGTTTATATCTCAATACTTCAAGCTTCATATAGCTTATTTACAAGTTTATTTAAGCTTATATGAGCTTTTCATAGCCTTTTATAAGTTTAAATTCAAGTTTACATTCAATTTGAATCTTGGTCAACAAAAGTCAAACAAGTGCAAAATGATGCAGATTTGGTAAATGGTTGGTGCAGGCATGGAAATGGGTTGAATCTGAGCTGGAATTGGATTAGGATTAGTGGTTTATTAGGCTAGTGTTCTTATTTCATCAAAGTGCAAGCCATAGTGGCTAAGGAGAGTTGTAAGTATCAAATATGTTTCTGATCATTATATCTGTGTTTGAATCTGTTCATTAGTGTTAATTTGTACTGTTTGATCAAGGTTTCATGTTTGTTTAGCTTGATTTGATCATTATCTGCTTATTAGTTTAATATCAGTAGAATAACTAGTGTTTGGTTCAGCTGATATTATTGTGCTAGAGGATAGTAGATCAGTGGTTAGTTATTGATACTTGCTTATAGAGGTAATTGTAAGTCATTTGCAGTCTTTGTTTTAGCAGTTTCACTTAAAAGGTCAAAAATCTCTTGAATCTGATCTAGTGATTGCTTCTGTTAAAATCAGTAGGTTTTATAAATTGCAAATTAGTTTGAAACTTCTAGATCTAGCTTTTGGTTATCATCAGTAGTCTAAATACATCACAATCAGTTCATTAGTGTAGATCAAATTTGAGTTTGGTCAAAGTTGCTAAAGTGTTTTTACAAAAGTCAAATCTGTCAATTGTGTTTTGTACCAAACTTTGTGAGTAGATTTCTGATTCATCTCTGAGAATCAGTGTTTGAAACTTTGGATATTAAATCTTCAACTGGTCTAGTACTGATAATCACTTTTTGCTTCAACTGGTTTAGTCATTTTGAGCTTCTAATTAGCTTATCAAACTAGCACTATCTGCCCTGTGGCATCATCAGCTTACTGTCCTTATTTGCAGCCTTTTGTTTTTGCCTATATCTTCTTCATTACTAATCCTTATGAGCTGAAATTTGGTACAAATGTTCCCTGGTTGGTGGACTTTAGAACCACACTTTTGGTTTTCAAGATAGCTTATTGAATAAGCAGTTTCTAGTGCCCTAAGTAGAGGGCCTGTTTGCCTTTTTGCTTAATAACAGTTTTCTTTAATCACTGGTAGATCATTGTTTAGGAGTTAGGATTAGCTTTTAATGGTTGCTGTAGAGTAGTTATAGACTATATTAGCTTGTGTAATCAGTTGGTGTAGTTTTGTGCTTAATAGCTTATTTTCTAGTGCTTATTTCTTATCCATTTACATAGCAGCTTCAATTTCTTACACATAAGCCCAGTGTTTTGTATTTTTACTAGAACTAGAATAGCATTTTAGACTTTTCCTGAAATTTCCAGATTTTTCTAAGGTGTTTTGCTATTTTTCTTAATTTAAATTAGTTTTTAAGCATTTTTAATTAGCTTTAAATACAAAAAAATTAAGAAAAGGTTCAAAAAAATAATTTTTCAATTTTATTAAGTTAAGATAAATATAAAAAGAGAAAAAAGTATTTTTCTAGATTTTTCTTAGTTAAATTTGTATTTTTAAATAATTTAATTAGTTTTAAATAGTTTAAAATTCCTAGAAAATAGAAAAATAATCAGAAAAATACAAAAATAGTTTTGAAAATTCTAGTTTGATATTTTAGATTTTTCTAAGTCTTAATTTTATTTTTCTAGCTTTATTTCCTAATTTCTTGTATTTTAGGTAATTATTTAATAGTTAAAAATAGTTTTTAATTAATAATAATTAGATAATTAGTTGTAAAATTAATTTTATTTTTCTTAAAATTTTCTTATATCATTAGGTTTATAAAAATATAATTTTCATATTTTTAGGGTTAATATTGTGTAAGTTTCACGTTTTTTTTTGTACGTCACGTAGTTTTTAATTAAGTTTTATTAAAACAAAAAGAACAAAAACATCATTTTAATAATAGTGATAGCGTTTATTTAATAGATTTTATCTTTTTAGATTTCCTTTAATTTGCATTTAAGCCGTTGTAATTTGTTGGTTTTTCCTTAGTTATAATCATAACAAATCTCTGTATCTGTTCAAATCTTCTCGATCACTAAACGTTTGACTATTCTCGCACGGCTCGTTGGGACTTAACGACCTGGGGAAACACTATACTCTCCTGGACTTCATTGCATTTGTGTCTGAACTGTTTTAAGTTTCTTACAGCTAGCCATTCACAAGTGGCTCGCTTGAGTAAGATAACTTGACGGTTTTGCGCGAATCAAATCCTTATTTAATTAATTCATTTTTTAAAAAAATAATGTATTTCCAATTTAGTTCAAAATCTTTCAAAAACCCATAAAAATTTGAAAAATCAAAAAAATTCAAAAATAGATTCAAAGGCATGTCTTCTGGTATCGATAACATCTACGGTTCTAGAAATATCATTCAATAATGACACGAGTCTTTAGATGAAGTTCGAACAGAAGTTCAAACTTGTTTTAAAACATGCCTATTGTTCCTCTACACTTAAGTCTTTTAAGAATTTTGGGTGCATAAATGGTTCAAATTCAATCAATGACTACTCATGATTCTATGTCGTGTCATTGATTGAGGGGGATAATTAATATCTATTACTATATCTTTCTGTCAATTTTTAAGAATGTTGGATTCAAATGGATTCCCATCAGAATTGTGCCCTATATGGTTTCTTGCGATAAGTATGTGCTATATGTAGGTTATCGATTACTATCTGCAAATTGGTTCCTAGATATTCGTACTATTTATGTCATCATGCTTCCTGAGTAAATGTGTTGCTTGGAATGGTTTGTAAAGCTATAGTATTTATTGATTATAAGTTATATGCATTGTTAGGAATATAAAAGGTCTTAATAGATGTTGCATGTCATTTAAGGAGTCGAATCTGCCAAATAATGATTGTTATGTGTTGTAAGTGTGAGTATTTGTCCTAATTAATAGTTTTTGCATGCGGTTTGTCAAAACAATGTCTTCTCAAGCGATTTGTTAACCACAAGGACCAAATGTGTCAAAGTGTAAAACTTGTGTTTTGGTATAAAAGTGAAGCGATTTTTCCTTGGTCAAACATCTTAAAAAGTCAGTCAAACATTCAGTTTTTTCTCTCCACATTCTTCCAAGCGATTTGATCTAATCCTTTCCATTCGTGGTATGTTGAAGACCTAATGAC
Organism: Chrysanthemum seticuspe; assembly: GCA_019973895.1. Classification (NCBI taxonomy): domain Eukaryota; kingdom Viridiplantae; phylum Streptophyta; class Magnoliopsida; order Asterales; family Asteraceae; genus Chrysanthemum; species Chrysanthemum seticuspe. The sequence goes on along the minus strand of BPTQ01000003.1, from coordinate 219,352,193 downwards.
TAGTTTTATTTATAAAATCTCATATACTTAATCACATTTCTGACCATCATTTATTTGTACAGTATCTCTGTGTCCTTTTCATTCGATTCCCACAGTTTAGGTTTGTCTTTTCCTCATGATGTTTACTCGGTTTAGGGTTTTTGATGATAGAATTGATGATATGAATCTATAAGTATAGTCTTTTAAGGTTTTCCCCTTCGAATTAGATGCCCCACGATGTGAGTGATTGATTGATATTTTGGTGTGTTTTTTGATTGTTATCGTGTTGAATGATTGATAATAGGTGGTGTTGGGAACTATATGTAAAGTTGATAAGACAAACTACATGAAAGATGAAGGACTATTGAAGACAAAGAAAGACAAGGGACCTACTTGGCAAAGAAGTATTTATTATCTAGTCCCTTATAGTTATTTGTAACCCTAGTATCTCTATTATATAAAGAGATATAGGGAATTAGGTTTGATGTGTGTCAAGATGTAAAACACCAAAGGTGTGTGTGTGGGAAAACCCATGCGTGGGGTGCCTAGGGTTTTGGTGAATGTCGACATATAGTGTTTAGCCTCAAGGATCATTGATCCCTGTTAGATTGTAACCGTCTTAGAGTTGATCATCTAGGATTGGGGCTGTAGATGTGTTTTGTAGAACACATGATGATGACGAAGAAACCTTAATAATAACAATGATAGTTTGATTATTCCGCTGTGCATATATATATTGTTCATTGTTATTTGTGCTTTATTGATAATCCTAGATAAGTTCTAAACAACCTCGAGCATCGATTTTAACATGTGGTATCAGAGCGGGTGGCTCTTGATATCTAGGATCTACAAGGTTTCTCGAAGAAAATGGCGAAAAGATGAAGAAATTCGAATCTGAAAATTTTCGTATATGTTTCTGCAACACTGTTTTGTAACGATCATAACTTTTTCATTAACCGTTGGATCGTGACAAAATTTTAGGTGGACGTTCTCTATTTGGCCATCTAACTTTTCACTAGAGGGATTGTCGATCTGAGCTCTCAATAAAAAGTTATTCAGTGTCGAAGTTGGCTGCAAAAACATGGTAAAAATTTCGAATTTTAGGGTTTTGACGACACACAGTTATCAATTAATATTGCTCGTACAACATTTATTTGTCAATTAATTGGTCACTGATGCACTCACAACCTTACCTCATACTATAATCATTGCTATGGTCGGTTAGTTATTCTTTATTGCCATGATGTTGATGATTTCGAAGTAGGAATGCTTCACATGGGCTTATCATTTTTGCATGAGATTTTTAACCTCGTATTAATTTTTGACTAATGATCATTGATAAAACTCTTTGATTCATTATCATATGACAATACCGATCATTCAGTAATCCAAGTCTACAACGATTAATATATTTATTCGAGCAGTCATGATTCAGTTTGTATGTGTCAAACAATGTAAACATCAGACAAAGGTGTGTGTGTGTGTGTAGGTCTAGGGCGTGCGTAGGTAAACGCCTAGACTAGGTGATGTCGACTTGTAGTGTTTAGCCTCAAGGATCATTGATCCCTGTTGTGTAACCGTCTTAGAGTTGATCGTCTAGGATTGGGGCTGTGGATGTGTTTTGTAGAACACATGATGATGACGAAGAAACCTTAATAATAACAATGATAGTTTGATTATTCCGCTGTGCATATATATATTGTTCATTGTTATTTGTGCTTTATTGATAATCCTAGATAAGGTCTAAACAACCTAGAGCATCGATTTTAACATGTGGATAAGGTCTAAACAACCTCGAGCATCGATTCTAACTGGTGGTGTTAGATTTTGCCCGTGATTGTGTGCTCGATGTTTAGGCATTAGCTATATCACTCTTAGAAGAGTTTTTGGATTTTTGGATTGTTCTTGTGAGCGGTTTGTTGTCACATGCCTGGATGCGGTTTGTCTTGTTGAGTGTCTGAGTACGCTTTGATTTAAATCTTTATGTATGCTTTTTAATAATTGGAATTATGCTTGAAAGCGATTTGTCTTGTCTAATATTCTTCAAAGCGGTTTGTCTTATATGCCTGAAAGCGGTTTGTTTTTGTCATGAAAAGCTATGCGTTTTGACCTATGTGGTTTGATATCATGCGTTTTGTCATATGCGTCTTGTTCTATGCGGTTTGATCTATGCGGTTTGACTTAAGCGTTTTGACCTATGCGGTTTGATCTATGCGTTTTGACCTATGCGTTTTGACCTCATGCGATTTGTTTTAGAGCGGTTTAACCCTATGCGGTTTGACCCTAAGCGGTTTGACCAAGTAAGGCTTGTTTTTATGCGGTTTGACTCAGTGTGTTTTGTCTTAAGTGGTTCTTGCTTGTATGACTTGTTTCCTATATGTCTTGTCCCTATGAGGTTGTCATATGCTATGTATGCTGATTGTTATGTGACTTGTTCATCATTGTATACCCTATGTCATGAGTGTTTCTTACTCACCTGCTATGACTTAGTACACTTAACCTGATCATCATTGACTGTCAATGTTGTGTGTTGTACATGATGTAACAATGTTTAATGTGACTTTGTCTCATAAATATCATGTTTCCAGTTGAGTGCATGCCATACTTTGACCATGTTTTAGTATCCTGTTGCCTGAGCTTCCCTCTTCAAATACCTTATGTGGTTATTCAGTAGTTCTCATCTAACATAACAGATTTCCAATTATCTTTTGTTGTGGATGTGTGTACTACAGAAATACAATGGCTGACATCACTTCTCCTGAGAACCAAGCTACTGTTGTTCCACCCACTACACTTACAGATGATCAAATTATCCCTTTTGAAGACTGGGTTACTATTGCTAGAAGCAACCGCTTTGTCGACGTGGATAGAAACCAACCGAATCCCATCTACAGAATGGCAATTGACCTACTAAAGAACACCAATTTCTTTGGTGCTCTGATGTTACGATGCACAATTCCGTCTATCTACCTGCAATAGTTCTGGAACACAGTCCAATGGGACAAGATCACTGCTGTATGCACTTGTCAACTTGAAGACAAGTGGTATGACATATCTGCAGACACTCTCAGGGATGATCTTCAAATCACTCTAAGAGACCCCGCTAATCCATTCATCTCTCCACCATCCTGAAGAGTTAATAGAGTTTGTCGAGAAATTGGGCTATCCAGGTGAGATCACGAAGATATCTGGAATCATCACCAACGATATGTTTCAACCCTGGAGGGCAATCATCACAATTCTCAACCTTTGCCTAACGGGTAAAACTTCTGGGTTTGAGAGAGTAAGGGCCCCGATTCTACAAATTCTTTGAGGAGTAGTGAACGGAGCAAACATTGACTATGCGGAACGCATCTTGGAAGAATTTACTTTAGCAATGGACACCTTCATTACCGACAAACAAAATGCTCTAAAGAACGTTAAGGGAAAGAAAACCAAAGACAAAAGGGTGATCCCCAGCATCAGGTTCTCAAAGCTCATCATCAAGCATTTGCAGGAAATACATCAGTTTAGTCCAAGAAGTGATTCTGCTATCCATGAAGCCAGCGATGAAAATCTTCTCGGCAATTTGAAGTTTGTAGCTAAAGGAATAGATAAAGAAATCTTTGGAAAGCCGATTCCTGAGGGTCTTATCACTGATAGAATACGCAAAGCCGACTACTACAAAAAGCATCACAAAAAGACATCAAGCTTAGCTGTTGATGAGACACCCAATCCCACACCAACTAAATCAACTAAAACATCCTCTAAGTCATCATACGCCAATGATGAGTGTGTAAATACTCATCATTTTTTGTCAAATCTGAACTGCAAAACATTTAAAAACACTCAGAAATGCATCAAAATACTGAAAATATCCCAAAATTGTATTTTATATGTTTCAGATGCAAAATGTTTAAAATCAGATGAAAAACGAGCTAAGTTTGCATAATTGGCAGTTTCAGTCCCTCAACTTTCAAATCTTGACAAAATCAGTCCCTGAGCATTTGTTTTGAAATAAAAGTCAACCCAAGTCCTTTCAAAAACAAAATTTATCAAAAATGATCCTTGGGTAAAAAGTTTGGAGAATTTACAAGTTTGGTCCTTCAAGTTTCAAAATTGGCAAAAATAGTCCTTGGAAGTTTAAAAAATGGAAAATTATCTTTTATGGTCCTTGTACTAATGAAACTTGGCAAGATTGACCCTTGGAACAACTTTGCAAAATTACAGATTTGGTCCTTGGTTTTTTGGAATTGCAAGAATGGTCCTTGTTATTAATACAAAATCACTTGACCCCCTGCCAAATAAGACCCTTGAACCTTGACCACCCTTTTTTTGTGAACCCCCTGTCTATTATAATACCCCGGTCAAACTTGTCAACCCCCTTTTCCCTCCTTTTTCCCTCCAACCCACTGTCTTCTACACCAACTGCCTGCAAACCCCTCACCTCCAGCTCACATACACCACCCTTATCACTCCACCTCACCAAACATCCAAAAGCATTTAATTCTTCTTCCTTCCTTGCACTCAACCCACCCCCAGTTGCTATATCAGTTTTGGCGCCAAAAACTCATCCATGGCTAAAAATGATTCTAATGATCCAATGGCTCTAAAAAGAAGTGGGAATTGATCAGAGGAGAGAGGGGAAGACTTTTACTGATATATAGAAGGAAGAGAATGAGAGACAGAGAGTAGTTCTAGTTTTTAATTTTCATGTATGTCGTTTTTTTAATTTTTATGTTTTAATTAAGTTCTAAGTTGTAATCCTAAGCTTTCCTGTATTGAACTAAAGTTATTTAGTCTATTGTAACTCATTTTAAGCATTAATTCAAAGTTTGATTAAAGTCTCTTATTTTTAAATTTTCTTCTTTTTATTCAGTCTAAATTGTTCTAAAGCCAAGCTTCATTATAACTCAAATAAGCTTACTAAAGCTGCCCATAGCTTTTGGTAAGCTTATAACTCAAGTTCAAGCAAATTTGGTACTTGGTCAACAAAAGTCAACTGTGATCAAATGGGAAGTTGAAATGGTTTAGATACTTGGTGTGCTTTGGAATTGATTTGGAATTGAGTTCCATTTTGGTTGGTCATGGTTCTAAATAGGTAGATTCATCACCAGTTGCAAACCTTAGTGGCAGGACATCTTGTGAGTTTTTATTTGTTCTCAGTTTTAATTCAGTAGTACAGGATAGTTATTGTTGCTAGTTATGATTAGTATAGCTTAAGTATAATTTGCTTGTTTAGGTTTGTATATAATCTGTTTTACCACTTCTGGATATGTTTTCTCATTAGTTCATAATTTGAATATTTTCTGTGTAAATCTGCATTTATAGATCAGGTAGATTTAAGTGTTGATTTGTTGTCTTATTTGACTCATTTAGGTGTATTTTGGAAGATTGAATCTGCATTGAGGATTGTATAAGGTCATATCAGTGATTGGGTGAATGTTGCATATCAGTTACGTTAAGTGGTGTTTGGTTTAATACTGAAATGTGAGGTAGAGGTTGATTCAGTAGAGTATTATAGCTGCAATTAGTCTCAAGTCAGTAGCTCTTGATAGTTTTAGCTCATACACTTGCATCCTAGAACTGCACAAGTCAAAGTCATAGTAAATCAGCTCTTACTTCCATTTCTGTGTGAATCAGTTGCTCATGTTAAGCATCTTGGTTTAAAAATAGTTAAGTTAGCTTTACTTGGTCTCACTTTGTCATTAAACTTCATTTTCAGTAAGATACATAAGCTCAAATCTCACTAAAGTCAAAGTTATTTAGTCAAAGTTTTCACCAAAGTTTGCTGAATTTTCATTGATTCATTATTGGTTTAAATCAAGTGAGATTTTGGATTTTACTAGTTCAGTTGGTCAAGTTTTGAAAAGTGATTTTTGGTAAATTTTTGGAAGCTCTTATAAGGTTCAAATCAGCTGTCCAATAAGCTCCAATCTGCCCTGTGCACACTCAGCATACACTGAGTTGTGTGCATACAACTTGCAGGCCCTGCACAAGCTTCAAATTAGCTTTTTAGTGTCTGAAACTTGGTCTTGAGATAGTTCAGCTGGTGGTCTTTAGGTCTCCAGTTTTGGTTTTCACATTAGCTTATGGAATAAGCTGGTACTTTAGCTTAAAAGTAGACAAAAAAACTGTTTGGCTGTATAGCTTATTTCTCACCAAATCTTTATAGCCTAATAATATGTGATTAGGAGTAGTTGACTCTAGTTTTTTTTAGTTTATTTTAGCTTATTATAGCTTCTATTAGCTCCTGGTTCAGTATTATAGCCATTTGCTTATTGTAAGTGCTTATTTTCAAGTACCTTTCTCTACAGTTTCATATTCTCACACATAAGCATAGTTTTTTATATTTTTCTTAGAATTAGAATAATATTTTAGACTTTTCTTGAATTTTTCATAATTTTTCATCACTGTTTGCTATTTTTCTTATTTTAAATCAGTTTTTAGGACTTTTTAAATAGCTTTTAATCCAAATAAATCAGAAAATCTTCAAAAAAATAAGTTTTCAAATTTCATAGATTAAGATAAATATAAAAATCTAAAAAAATATTTTTCCATAATTTTCCTAGTTTAAATAGTAATTTTTAGCAATTTAATTAGTTTTAAATAGTTTTTAAATCATAGAAATTAGAATATAAATCAGAAAAATACAAAATTAGTTTTGAAAATTCTCTTTAGTTATTTTAGATTTTTGAAAAATAGTTTCATAATTTTCCTCTTTAATTTCATAATTTTTAGTATTTTAATTTAGTTTTAAAGTTTAAAATTAGTTTTTAATTTAAATTTATAAAAGAAAAATCAAGAAAATCCAACTTTAAAAATAGTGATAGCGTTTATTTAATATAATTTAGCTTTTTAATTTTCTTTCTCAGATTTTTCCCTTGTCATCTAGTATTATCATTTACCCCTTTCCTGTTCAATATCACCCGATCACTACACGTTTAGCTATTTAATCGCACAGCTCGTTGGGACTTAACGACCTGGGGAAACACTAAACTCTCCTGGACTTAATTGCTTTGGTTTCAGACTGTTTGATTTTTATTACGGTTGACCATTCACAAGTGGTTGACTTGTGTAATAAAAGATAGACCGTTTGGGACCGATTCAAATTTTGCCTTCCTAATAAAAGACAAGAAAGATCAAAATCTGCAGATACACCCTCACAAAAATAGAAGAAGAGAAAGGGTGAAACAAGGAGAGGAAAAGGGTCCAAGGAACCTGAGACTGAGATGACACTAAGGGATGAAGACGATGCAACACTTCAACAGGCCATTGAAGCCAGCTTGCAGAGTCTAGAGGTGCCTGAGAGACAACTAAGGAAGGGTGTTACAATACATGAACCTGAATCAGTGTCGCGTCACACCACTCCTGTTGCTGAAGGTAAAGGAAAAGGGAAGGCTGGTGAAGAAGCTGTGCAAGCTGCACAAATGTTGTTAACCATATCCACTCCAACTCTAAATACTACTACTCAATATGAGCTCAAGAGACGAAATGTTTTATCATCGTCTGCAGAAGAGCCAAGTGGAGCAGAAGGGGAGCACTCGGCTACTCTGGAGGACATTCCTGACTCCAGTGACACCAAGTCGGAGAGTCACGGATATGAGGGTGGAGATGTTAATATGAATGAACCAGAATTACAGGCAAAGGTGCAGACAGAGAAGGTTACAGGAACTGTACCTGAATCAGAGAATAATCTAACAGATGCTGGAGTTCAAAGCACAAAGTTAGGAGGAAATGAACTGTTACAAGAAACACATCCAAATCTTCAAGAAACTCTGAATCAAATATCTGAAGAATGAGTGCGTCTTGATGAAATGAACGTTTCAACAAGATAACCTTGATACAGACATTACATATAGTGACCAATTCCTCAGGGATAGACCCTCTGATGCTGAATCGAATAAACAAAATGATGAGAAAGAGGAGGTCGAATCCATGTTTTCTATTACTATTTAGCAGGATACATCCACCATTCCTCCCATGTCGGCACCAACACTTACGGAATCAACAACAGCTTCTGCAACCGCACTTCCACCACCTGTACCACTCTTGTCAACCGCACTTCCACCACCCGTGACTTCTGATGCAACAACAACCATCATCTCTCCAACTATCATCTCTATTAATGACCCAGTTACACCAACACCCTCACCACCTCCCTATAAAACCACTGAACAACAACTTGACGAGGCCTTAAAGCGAATTGAGGCCCTCAAGAAGCACCACCTGCTGGAATCAGTTAAGCATCTCGATCGACGACTATCAAAGCTGGAGCGATTCAACTTTGACACTTAAGTAATAAATGGAATTGACACAGAGGTCAAGGATGCAGTTGAATGGGCTATAAAAGCTCTGTTACATAAGAGTTTTAAAGACTTACCCACGTCAGACATGAGATCAATTCTCCATGATAGAATGTTTTAAAGTGATGAGTACAAAGAGCACGAAGTCCATATACAACTCTATGAAGCTCTTTAGAATTCGATAGATCGTGATAACCATATGCAGTACTTAATAGATATACGTGAAAAGGAAGCAAAGAAGAAAAGAATAGTCGTGATGCTTGAGTCAAAATTAGGAACTCCCAAATAGCCACCACCTCCTCCTCTAACTGGTGGTTCTGGTTCCTCTGGTGCAGGTGGATCATCAGGTGCTGTAGATACTCCAAAGTCTAATCCACTGATGAGTGTGTAAATACTCATCATTTTTGGTCAAATCTGAACTGCAAAACGTTTAAAAATGCTCAGAAATGCATCAAAATACTGAAAATATCTCAAAGTTGCATTTTATATGTTTCAGATGCAAAATGTTTAAAATCAGATGAAAAACGAGCAAAGTTTGCATAATTGGCAGTTTCAGTCCCCCGACTTTCAGAAAATGGCAAAATCAGTCCCTAGGCACTTATTTTAAAAAGAAAAGTCACCAAAGGTCCTTTTTAAATCATAACTTGTCATAATTAATCCTTTGGTGAAAAGTCTAAAAGTTTTGAGAAATTACAGTTTTGGTCCCTGGATTTTCAGAATTGTCATGTTTAGTCCTTGGAGTTTCAAAATTGGCAATTATGATCCTTGGATTATTGGAGATAGCAAGATAGGCCCTTGGACTACAACTTCATAATTTACAGCTTTGGTCCTTGGATTTCCAGCTTTTACACTTTTGGTCCTTGTTTACTTATATCCTAAATCCAAACGGACCCTTGTTATTATACAAACCCAATCCCAAGCCCAATCCAATCCAAACCCGGTCCAGTCCCCTTTACCCGATCCAATCCAAACCAATTACCCACGTTTAAAATACTCCACCCCGCCTCCTTTTTCCTGTCTTCCCCGACCATTTTGTCTGCAACACTTCACCCCTCTCCTCCAGCCACCCTACTCCATGTTTTGTTCCCCCCACCTCAACAACTCTCCAAAATGCATTAATTGCACCCCTCCCCTGTCCCAGTTGCTATATCCCACTTTCCCGCCAAAAGTGATCCAACAGCTATTATCACTCTAAACTCATCCAAGGGTCCTGAATGAAGCTGGGAACTGTTCAGAGATGAGAGAGAAAGAAGTTTGGTGTATAAAAGTGGAAGAAGAAGGCAAGAGGAGCAGTACTTAGTTTAATTTCAAAAATGTATGTCGTATTTTAGATTCTTAGTCTTAAATAGATTTTCAGTTGTATTTTTAAGGTTCTTTGTATCAAATTACTTTGTTTAAGTGTATTACAACTCTTCTCAAGTATCAATTCAAGTTTATTTTAAGAATTCATGTTTCATGGTTACTGTGGCAAAAGTCAGTTTTGGATTCTTATATCCAAGTTTCTAGAAGCTCAACTTTAAGCTCAAACAAGCTTATATAAGCTTGTTATAGCTTTTTAAAAGCCTACATTTAAGTTTCAAGCTATTTTGGATATTGGTCAATGAAAGTCAAACTGGAGCCAAAATGGGTATGAAATGGATTTGGGTTGAATCAGAGCTGGATTTGGGTTGAATCAGAGCTAGGTTAGGGGTCGGAATAGGTTAGTTGTTCATTGGTTCAGTGGCAAGCCATTGTGGCTAAGGACTGTTTGTAAGTGATTTTCAAGGTTTCATTGCATATACTGTATTTGTAGTTATAATCTGTTCAAACCTGTTCAATTAGTGTTAATTAAGTTAGCTTAACTTAGTTTGATCATTAATATTAGCTAGATAAGAGATTAGATCAGTTTTAATTGCAAATCAGTGTATTCAAGGGTGTTTGGATCTACTATTTAATCTGTCTTTTAGGTTTGTGCAGTGGATAATTTCTGTTGGTTCATGCTTGTTAAGTCCATTTGCACTCATATCTGTCTCATTTTGTGTCTGCAAAACACTCAAAGTCAACATTATCTCAAATCTGTCTTAACTGCTTGCCTGTTGGATTTTTAAAGAAGCAAACTCTTGTTTTGTGTTGAGAGTCTTTAGAAATAGATTGCATTGAGCTTATTTTATCTATTAATATCAGAATCAGTTTACAAAATTGGATCAAAACTCACAGAAGTCAAAGTTTCAAATCTGTCATCAAAAGTCAAAAATGAGATAAGCAGTTTTTTACCAAACTTTGTGAATGAATCCTTGATTCATTTCTGAGTAAAAGTGTTTCAAATTTTGGATAATCAATATTCAATTGGTCTAGTATTGGAAACTGCTTTTTGTAAAATCTTATCAAGTCCATACAAGTTCCAAATCAGCTGTTCAAATCAGCTTATTCTGTCCTGTTCACACTCAGCAAAACTGAGTGTGAATCAGGCCAACTTGCAGCCTTTGCATTTGATTCATTTCAGTGAGTTAGAGCCTGTTAATTGGCTTATTTGTAGCTTACTTGGTGGTCTTGAGAACTGCACTTTTGTCTATTAGTTTGGCTTATTGAATAAGCCTGTGGTTAAGCTCAAACTTAGGGGGTAATTACTGTTTTGCTTAAGTAGGCAGTTTGCTTAAATCAATAGACAGAGCTTGTAGCTTGTTAGGATTAGGTGTAATTAGTTGATATTAGCTTATTCTAGCATAACTTAGCTTCAGTCACTGTTTGGTAGCTTAATTCACTTGTTTGCTTATTCTCTTTAGCTTATTTCAAAGCAGTTTACACTGCAGCTCTCAGATCTTACACATAAGCATAGAATTTTATATTTTTCATAGTATTAGAATAATATTTTAGAATTCTCCTGAGTTTTTCATAATTTTTGGTCACTGTTTGCTACTTTTCTCAATTTAAAATAGTTTTTAGTACTTTTAAATAGCTTTTATTGCAAATAATTAAGAAAAAGTTCCAAAAAATAATTTTTCAATTTTCTCAGTTTAAGAAAAATATAAAAAGCATAAAAAATATTTTTCCCTATTTTTCTCCTTTTATTTGGTATTTTTCATAATTTAAATTAGATTTAAATAGTTTTAAATTTGTAGAAAATAGAAAAATAATCAGAAAAATAAAAAAATAGTTTTGAAAATTCTCTTTAGTTTTTTTAGATTTTTCCAAGCCATAATTTTATTTTTCTAGCTTTATTTCATATTTTCTTGTATTTTAGGCTAATATTAAATAGTTAAAATTAGTTTTTAATTAATAATAATTAGATATATAGTTTTAAAAATAATTTTATTTTTCTAATAATTTTCTTTTATCATTAGGTTTGTAAAAATATCATTTTCATATTTTTAGGATTTATATTGTTTAAGTTTTACATTTTCTCTTGTACGTCACGTAGTTTTTAAATTCAGTTTTATAAAAACATAAAATCAAAAACATCATTTTGCAAATAGTGATAGCGTTTATTTAATATTTTTTAATTTCCTTTAATTTGCATTTAAGCCCTTGTAGTTTATGTACTTTTTCTGTAAGTTATAATAAATCAGATCTCTTTTCTCATTCAAATTTCTCGATCACTATACGTTTGGTGATTCTTCGCATAGCTCGCTGGGACATAACGACCCGGGGAAACACTATACTCTCCAGATCTTCATTGCATTCGTGTCTGAACTGTTTTAAGTTTCTTACAGTTGGCTATTCACAAGTGGTCAGCTTGCGTGAGAAAACTTGACGTTTTGGCACGGATCATCCACCGACCCTTACTCCTAAGCCATCAAATCAACCTGGGTCCACAGCAGGTCAAGGCTCACAGAAGACTACAAAAACCTCAACATATGCTACATGGACTACGGTTGACTCCAGGTTTACACCTACCTCCTCTTTCATCCCAGAAGAGAAAGTCATGAATGAAGAATCATATGTAGCTCAAGAGTCAGATTATGAGGATGATGATGCTTCTACCAAACACATCCCCAAAGTGTCTCATGACAAAGATTGGTGGAATACATATATAGGGGAGAAACGCACTAAGTCATCCTGGATGGCACCAATAAAAAAATAACTCAAGGCTGGTGGCCAGAGGAAAGACCAGAAACTCTAGAGCCTTCATGGACTATTCCTGAGTCTGATATGATTATTCCTGAGTCTGATCTGATTATTCCTGATAACAACTAGGTAAACACATTGTAGCCAACCATGAATCACCTCCAGAAGAATCATTGCTGCACATTATAGGAGACATGGAAAGCTTTATAAAGTGGTATTGTGAGAAGCATGAAATTTCATCGATTACACCAAAGGATCTAGAAGGCCCAGTGTATGAGATCGTCAAAGCCTTTCATCCAGATGCTGCTCATCTACAATATCAAATGGAGGAGTGCTATAAACTGTTGACAGATCAAGTAGAAGACAATCTTAGTCAATTCAACATCAATAACCCACTTCTTCTCGGTGGTGAACCAAGACAGATTACTATCCAAGTTGATTTCTTCTTCAACAAAGATCTGGATTATCTGCGTGCCGAGACTTAGGGAAACAAACCAGCTCTATCAATTTCAAAAATGAAGGCTGCAAACTATCCAGATCCAGGACTTGAATAAATGGTCCCAGACCAGTTTTGGACAGAAAAGGAATATGAGTATGACGTTGCTGCTTCATACGGCATCTCACATTGGTGGTTCAAAAAGAAAAGATTCTACATTGAAAGACATGGTGTAGAAAAGAGGCGTAGAGCTGTTCGTTCTAAATTACGTATCTTAAGTATAGTCAGTGTGGAGATCTTCCCAATGTATGGATACGATTATCTGAAGAATATTGTCCTCAGAAGAGCTGATCAGAAAGACCATGTGATAGAGGAGAACGACTTCAAACATCTATATCCAAATGATTTTGAAGATCTATATCTATTGAACACCTGCCCACTCGTGAAAAAGAGTCTCTTGCTGCAGCAGTCAACCTATGGATAAGAGGATTAGTGATTCAACAAAGAGTGGGTGACTTTCAGCTCGGCATGGAAAGCTATCAGACTCAAGTTAATCTCACCAAGCCTCAATGGGAAGCCACATGATATGAATAAAGACACGACTACTCAATAATTGAAACTCCAAGGGTAGTTGTCTTCACAGACAAATATGGATCAAGGATGCTAATGAGGCTGTGTGAGCTGTACAAGTTCAGTGATGGTACTCTAAGCATAATTGAAGAAGAGTTGGATTCTAGGGTTAAGGAATTTAAGCTCAAGATGAGACCAGGGGATAATACAAGGTTTTGGTCGGTGCCTGATGTCAAAAGGAGTGAAGAGTTCATTGCTGCTATTAGAAGAAGGCTCAAGACTAGGAAGATCTTCCGTAGCCTAGAAAGTTTTGTGGGAGGAAGAGTTCGTGAAGGACATTACAAGCTACTGCAGAGAACAGAATGATGATATCTTATTGTGGTGGTTACCCCTTTTTGAACTCTTATTTGTGATGTGGTGTTTGTAATATAAACAATAATAACTATGAAGTATATAGTAGTGATAGGATTATGGCTTGTAGCTTCCCTCTCTGTCTTAAGAGAGAGCATTGTAGTGTTTCTTTTCAGATTAAATAAAACACGACATATTTTTCTCCAAAAGTTTTCTTCATATTTAAATCACTTGAGATCCAAAATCTCAAAGGATTTGAAACTTTTGATCGGGGGAGAAAATGTGATATAAATATGCATTCTGATAAAATGTGATCTTCAAGTCTCATTGAATAGGCAAATCTCCCCATATGTGCTAAACATTTTCGTATATCGAAGCACATATTGAGGAGGAGCATTTCTAAAATCATCTTAAAAACTATCAAGGTACTAAATGCATCATCATTTTTATCACAAGTACCTTGATTGAATTTTAAATGGTTTCCTTGGCTACTGTGATCGTGAAAACTGCTTCGAAACACTCCTCCCTTATGTGCTAAACAATCTTAAAAATATTTCATGCACATATTAAGGGGGAGCAATCAAAAGAAAACCTCATCCTTCCCAAAATATTTTATCCAAAGTAATTAAAATACTAGATTTGATCGGGAAGTGGTGATGATCATTTTAGAAAATGTTAATCAAAGATTAGATCTTTCATTCTCAATCTAAGGTTTCAAAAAACCCCTTGCCTCCATGTGCTAAAATGATTTTTAATACTTGAAGCACATATTGAGGGAGAGCATTTCTAAAATATCAAAAACAATTAAGGTACAAAATACTTTAATTTTATATCACAAGTACCTTCAATTGATTTTCAAATGGTTTTCAATTGGTTTCAAAGGCGGAAGAACAATACCAAAAAGACCGACCAATTTACTTTATGCATGGAGATATAAGGATAATTAGGTTAGGCATTAGTTCCCACGATCCCGCCAGAAGCAGAAGGATCTACCCAGGGACTATCCACTAGATAGTGTAGAGTCCTTAGGTATGATGAAAAAGGGAGAAAAGTGAGAAATGGGAAGAGTGCAGAGTGAGATAGAGCTAGAACTGGAATAAACCCAAAAAGGTTCTAGTTATGAAGTCCCGGTAAACACTGAAGGGGTTGAAGAATGAAAAAGAAATGAATGTGAAAAGGGTGAAAAGAAAATAGCCCTTCAACAATTCAACCTTAGGGCAGAAACCGGGTTCAATTCATATGCTACTGGTGGTTACTAAGGTAACGCCGGTATTGAAGACAAGACGTCATGGACCCAGTGATGCACTACACTAAAACTTCCTAAGGTACTCAAGTTCCTCTTAAAAGGGCTTGTTTCATTCTCACGGGGTACCCACATAATCTATCGACTTTCTCTTAAAGATTATTGATATTGAAGAAGGAGACCCTCTCCCTAGTCTCCGGCATAGGAAATCAAATGTGCACTATTGAGTCTAGAGCCAAGAGATCGTCAATAAATCTCATTAAGACATAATTTAATGAAGACTCACAGTTTCACACAATGTGGAATGTGAGAATATATTTTGAGAGCCTACGCATTATCTTTGTGGTATTGCCAGAACATATGAGTGATATGTAAAAATATTCACGATGAAGTTGTAAATCCTTCTAGAGCCAACATCAAACAAAATCTTGGTGGGTAGCATGTGAGATATATCCAATAGATCAAACTTGTGACAACTGGACATAAACGATGAGGCGATTCACTATTGAATCAACCTTGATTTACAGGAAATGGATTAACGGATACCTTTGAAAAACCGGTCATTGTGCTTAACAAATTCTTTTCTCAAGCACATTGACTGTGTATTAAGTTTTCAAAAATGAAAGGGTATTTATGATTGAAAATTGATGTTTTCCGTAAAACCTTCGTTGTATTGCAAAACCCTTTCTATTAAGCAATACACGATTGTTTTCAAATCATTTTTCATAAATCAGTGAATCTCAATTCGCTGGTTCACTCACTCCGTGCTGTCTTCTTTGAGACGTTCCGGTTTGAGAACAGCTTGATTAGCTACGAAACCCTGTCAAGGAGGTTCTTAGGAATTCTACCTGATCACAGGAAGTACTTGTACTGATCAACGGGGAACCGTGGTTCTTGTAACCTCATTCAACGAAAGTGATCAAAGACACTTTCGTGCGCTTTATTGCTAACTGTTCTTTGCAGGAACACCCGACGGTTGTAGCTGATCAGAATTGAGGAGTCAATCCATAACCGCATGCTCACACATCACATTCACTTCTAAAAGAAATTATGATAAGTGCATATCTTCATCAACTGGCTCTGATATTTTCAATCCATGCTTCTACTATGCTACTAGAAATATCATGAATCAACAAACACTTACGCCACTCTGATGAGAAGATATCATGATCCAAAGTTGTGAGCATGTCGGTCCATAAGGTCACAACATCACATAATGGCAATGCAACAATGGATATTCTGGAGATTGTATGTTGCAGATGATCTCTAAGAAAGCTCATGATCACTAATCAAAGAAACACTCAAGCCAAAGAATCACTACTAATGCGCAAAGTTAAAGTTAAAGAAGCTTCAAAGTCTACGAGCTCGAGCATTAAAGATTATAGATAAAATGCTAGGATTATCAATGTAATTCATGGGGTGACCTCCCTTAGGGGGAGATTGTTAGGATTTAGAAAATCCATGTAGAAGTGTCGGTCACCCCAACAATAGTTTAGCATATTACAGTTCGTAGACATAACGTTATATTAGTTAGATTACTAGTAGTATAAGTAACACCGTGGAAGAAGGATGGGTCTTTACCCACTGTATGCCTGATCCACAGCCCAAAGGAGGGCGTAGACATTTGTATAAATAGCCCTCTCCCCACAAGGGAGAGGGTTGGATGTTCTTTTGGTAATCTAACCTTTCACTTTGATTTTATCTCTCTAGAACATCCCATCTTTCTTTCTCTCTCTAGAATATCATAAGCCCCATACATTGATCTCGTGTAGTGTTATGATAACTAATATCTAACAAAAAACCCCACTCTTTTCATTGTTTTGGTTTTTCAGCCAACCGAAACAATTGCACATCTCCCCATTTGTTTTCTAACCAGTGGGTGTAAAATCACAACTACCCATCATCAATCTTTAAAAGATAAACAAAATCACAAAAAACCAACCTGATACCTCTCTAATGAGATGTTGGCGACATGCTAAGATTATGTAATCTGGAAAAAAAATCACACATATGAAGCATTCGACATGCTGAGATATTGTTTGTGCGTTTGGTTCCAGATTTCGTATCAATAAGGATATGTTTTATCTTGTAATTGTGTTGTATAGTAGTTGTGATAAAGTTTAGATGTGAATAACAAGAAAAGTGGCTTCATAGTGGTATTTTTTGAACAAGAAACGTCGCTTCATATGTGGTGATAAGGTGTATTTGGATATGGTTGTGTGTGAAAGAAATACTAGTTAGTATATAAAAGTTTGTGCAGTTTTTTTTTTTTTTAATGTGGTGAATTTTAACATTGGATATCCATAAATCAGTAAAATTAATGTGTCGTATTGTCAAACTCATAAAAAAATGTGGTATTTTGTAACACCATCGATTTCGTGAATGCATCGAAATTCAAGTTAGGCGTTACCCCTTGATATAAAGTTATAATAAAATAAAACGATCTCTAAGTTCGATTCATTAAAATATATCAGAGTTTACAAAGACAGGTCCCTAGTTGAGTCGTTTAAAAAGCTAATCATTCGATTCATTAAAAAGCTAATCATTCGATTCACTAAAAGCTATTTATAAATGATGTGCTATTTCATCCTACTTTTAATATTTATAAAACTGAGATAAACTAGGATAAACACATGCTAACGGGCAGAAAACCCGATCAGATGAAGTAAAGCCTTAGGTAAATCCAAGTGTCGTCCCAAGAGAGTTGTGACCTTGAAAGAACTAAGATGGTAAGAATTAACATAATTTGATAATGGTATGATAAAGTGGATATAATTATTCTAAATACAAAGAAATAAGAGTTTAGGATAAAGGGATAGAAGAGTGAAGCTTAACCAAGATTAGAGATATGAATTAATTCTCAATATTCAGGTTCAATATAGTGGGTGAATATCGCCAGACTCCTTCGGTCATTTCATCTTAGCCGATGATTCTTAGATCCCTCACCTAGATGAACAGGTCACATTGGATCATTCAGTAGCCTAATAGCAGTCATTAAGAGCCAAATCTACTAGATCTAGTCTATGGAAACCCGACCGTTAGGAACTTAGATTTCCCTTAGCTTCTTAAATACCTCCACCATAGGTGATCATTTGATCAGTTCACACACGAAGAATAGTTGTACTATGGCCAATTCCTTCCATACTTCGTAACATAGTGAGCTGAGGTCAGTTGGTCAATTCTCCCAACCCTCTAAATACTAACAAGCTTATAATATTACCGAGACTAGCGTTCTATGATAAGACTAAGTAGATGTCTATAAAGAAATATAGAGAAGATCAATAACATAAATATAAACTTGAATTAATAACATAAATTCATAATATGATCTCTAGAAAAACACAAAAAAAATCCAAACTCGAATACAAAGGAAATCATAGACGAGAACTTCATTCCTCATGCTCCTAAGCCATAATTCTTCTTCTATGTTTGATCTCCTCAAACCCTAGAAAGGTTTAGGAAAGGAGAGATGATTAGAAATGCAGAAATCTTCGATTATTTATAGGCGTAAAACCTAGCTACGGCGTAACACTTACGAAACAGTTACGCCGTAGTTCTTCATAACTTTGATGCTTATCCATTGTTACGGCGTATCCTGAGCTGATGGTTCCGCCGTAGTCTTCATAACTTGCCATATCATGATCTGTAGTCATTTTACGGCGTAACTCTGTTACTTTGTTACGCCGTATTCTTCATAGAAATGATTACGGCGTAACTTCATCACTTAGTTACGCCGTGGTCTTTATTAAATGTGAGAGAAATCCGTCCTTGAGCTCAGAAATGTCCAAATACCGCTTCTTCATAGTAAATAATTCCTGAAATGAAATAATAAGGAATAAGGATGATTCTAATAGCATTTTAAGCATAATATGACAATAAAGGGGGAAATTAACACTTAGAATATCAGGATGATTTGATGATATCAAATATACCCCACTTGAACTCTACTTGCACTCAAGTAGACTTTAGATTAAAAGAGAAATGATACATCCTTAGAGTAGATCAAGGAATGTGCAGTTAAGAGTTCCCATGCTAGAATAGTTATAAGAGCCGAACACCTCACGAAACGGGGACAAAAAACTCTCACGCTCATCCTAATCTATGTGTTTAATTTTGGGGTGATCACTCGGTTGCACAGACATTACAAGTATTCTATCATTGGCTTGGCAATTACACACGTCTCCACCACTAGAGCTAAGGTCAAGACAATCTTTAGAAGGCAATATTGGGTTTATAGTGATTCAATGGGTAAGGGGTAGTGTGATTACTAACATGTCACGGCGAAGTGGACAAAATCAATGATACATGACCAAATCTATGGCCAAGACATCAAGGATTGCTCGCTTCATCACCTAGACACGCTTCATGACAAAAAGGGTAAGGTAAGGATGGGATAACTTAATAGGTGTAAAGAAAAAGAAAACAAATAGTCTTAGCTTAAAACCAAGTCATCACCGCCCCACCGTTCATTCAAGGTTCAACTCCAAGGCATAGAAACCGGATCATGACGCGTCAGGAGAATGCACCATTAGAGGAAGTCATGATGAATACATTTCCTGCTCCTAGAAATGTTGGTACCTTGACCAAATCCAATCTTCAAATGTGATCGAGGTAGCCTCTTCGATGCTAATATCTTATAACCACATAACTGATACGCGTACAACGCACGTTCGGGGTCAAAGGAAACTTCCTTTTCTTCGAGCAAGTTTTTTAACTACCTAGGCAGTGAACCTAATCATTGTAGTGTAGTATTAGGGTAAGCCTCGGGATTGATATCGTTCTCTAGGGGAATAAGAATGCTACTGAGAAATTACTACGCTAAGGTTGAGGTTGAGGAAGATTATTTTTTATCTTTTTTTTATATTTTTTAGAAAATTGAAATTACGAATCTCGAGGTATTTGATTTGGGGGGTGGTATTTCTACCGATTACTCTACTATTATCTATTCTAATTAATTAAGCTAAGGGGTAGTCTATGTCTAATTGATGTGTGCTCGTATGATGATTAAAGATGTGTTTACCTAGATTTTATTACTCCCTAGTTATCTCCTATTGATGGTTGAATTGTCACGTCCTTATTCTTAACGTGTTGTGTCTTCTAAGGTCGTAGGGTATGCTTGTTTCCCTAACTCTTTGAGACTGCCTTAAGGTTATTGCCTACAAAATCTCTAGGATTCATAAACTAACTCTAAGATTATCTTTGGATTTTTAGCCTACAACAACTCTAGGTGATCATAAACTAATGTTCACAAATATTACTCAAGCATTAAAAACACAACGATGACCTATTGCAATCCTAGGCCAATTACAATTAAGATAAGAGACAACCAATCAATATTTAATACCTAGGTTTCATAGATCTAAGCAAACACACAAGTAATTAGCCGGACATGGTGAACATGCAAGCATACGCACATACAATTGAATACATAATTAAATCAATGTAGTAAATTACTTATCTTGTTGTAAAATAGGGTATGAGAACCTTAAGATACTGCCCAAGACAGCCAAAAATCGTTATTAGGTTTTACTCCACAATTCTACCTCTCTAAAAGTCTGAAAATTCGAATTATATATATAGAGTTACAACTGCGACGGCGTCACTCTTAAATTGTGACGCCGTCGGATCGCCGCCATTAGGGTTTTGCCTTGACCAAGTCAACTTTGTGACGGCGTCACCTTGTGGTTGTGACACCGTCGGCTTCATCTTCTGACGCCTTTGGAATCTGAATCTAGGCCGTCTAGGGAGGAAAATCTTTGCGACGCCCTACTCTTTAAAGCCTAACACCGTCAGGTTAAAAATAGCAAATTCGCTACTGAGCCGTCACAATTTTGGAGCATGTTGCGACGGTGTCGCCCTTTGACTGTGACGCCGTCACCTTCAATTCCAGGAGCTTGAGTGTCTTGATCTTGACTTTAGCTATTTTCTTCATATATTCAGCCTTTTCGTCCAAATAAGCTTCATTCCAGCATTTTGCCTTCAAGAGACCTAAAAAGTGAAAAG
This sequence comes from Chrysanthemum seticuspe, assembly GCA_019973895.1. Lineage (NCBI taxonomy): Eukaryota > Viridiplantae > Streptophyta > Magnoliopsida > Asterales > Asteraceae > Chrysanthemum > Chrysanthemum seticuspe. Next base: position 219,331,282 of record BPTQ01000003.1, on the reverse strand, counting down.
GAATAAAATTAAGCAGTAACGGATATAAAAATGGTCGATTAAGGGCTTAAATGACCCCTCAAAAGTGTACCTTTTAAATCCTTATCAAATATCCAGTTTAGAACAATTCACAACAAGTATAAGCCCCGCAAAAGTCATAACAAGCACGGAAATTACATACTAGCACCTCACAAGTGGTGTTTGGATACTCTCATCTCTTGGGTGTATATGAAATATATCAAATTGGAAATGGAAGATAAACACTCATTAACCGGTCCTAGTACATAGATTACCATAGGCTTGAGACTAGATCAAACCTCCATCGCTTTGGCGTAAGCACCTAGAAAAAACTATCCAAGAGGTCTTTTAAAGGGTTGTAACTTTAGGTTTACGGTAGGAAAACAAAGGGTTTGGTTGGATAGGCGATTTAGTGGTGGCAAGTCAAAAATCTTTATGTTACATGCATGAAAAGAATGGCATTGCTAAGCCAAGACTCGACACTCTAAACTCTAGATAACTTGAAACAAACAAACATAATTTTAAAGATAGATGTAGGATGGTAGCCCGTATGTTTTTTTTTCATTTTTTCATTTTTTTTTCAACACTATTTTTTCTCTTTTTTTCATACACTTTTACTCTACCTTCCTCTATGATAACATCAAAATATAAGGGATTTATAGGCACATCCCTACACTTGAGTTTTTATTACTCTAACACTAATTAGACCCGAATTAAAAAGATCAAAACACTTGGAGTACATTATTACGTAAATAAAGGGAATTTGAATTTAACGTTCCTTCCCGTCACTCCATAAAATTTAACTTTTCCCATGAGTTCCAATCGTCCCAAAACTGTATACAAAGGATATGACTTGACTTAGCAACTTATGCAAGTAACTAGATAATTGAACTAAGAGTTTAGTATGATAACAATAATGCACGAAAAGTGAGTGCATACAAGGTAGGCTAAGGCGATTTGGGTGTACATTTGAGGGTGGATTGTAAACAATGCTCTTCATTGATATTCCGGAAAACCAAAACATCACGAGAACCGCGAAAAGGATAGGCTCTGAGGGGTTAACTAGGGGTATCGTGTACTAAAGATGAGTACAACGCAAGGGTGTGGGGGAATTACTCAACCGATGTGGAAGAAGTAATTATAATATGGGTATCAAATAAGGGTTTTCCTGATGCCTCTTATCATTTAGTTATTCCTAACTACACAAGTGTAGTCTCACTAGCGATCTCGGGATGCATCACAAAACAAGTTCTAGAATCTATTATACTACCGGTACACTCTTGAAGCATTAAAGGTGAATGCTTTAATTCCTACAAATCTAAGGGCGATCCTCACATTTTTTGGGTGGAATTTAAGTGGTAAGGGGTTTTGTACTAGTGATAACGCTACACGCGTCGTTCGGGGTCAAGGAAACTTCCTTTTCTTCGAGCAAGTTTTATAACACCCTAGGCAGTGAACCTAATCGTTGTAGTGTAGTAATTAGGGTAAGCCACGGGTATTGATATCGTTCTCTAGGGGAATAGGAATGCTAGTGAGAAGTTACTACGCTAAGGTTGAGGTTGAGGAAGATTATTTTTTTATCTTTTTATATTTTTTTTAGAAATTGAAAAGGTACGAATCTCGGGTATTGGATTTGGGGGGTTGGTATTGCTACCGATTACTCTACTATTATCTAATTATCTAAGCTAAGGTTGTGATAGTCTATGTCTAATTGATGTGTACTCGTATGATAGTTTAAAGATGTGTTTACTTAGGTTTTACTACTCCTTAATTATCTCCTATTGATGGTTGATTTGTCACGTCCTTATTCCTAGTTGCGTTGTGATTCTAAGGCTATAGGGCGTGCTTGTTTCCCTAACTCTTTGAAATTACCAAAGGGTCTTGTTTACAAATCCTCTAGTGATTTATAGACGCCTACTCTACGGTTGTCCTTGAATACTTTATCCTACAATTACCTAGATAATTATATTCTAAAGTTCACAAAGAAAAGTCAAGCATTAAGTACACAACGAATAATCTAGCGCACTCTAGATCATTAGTCAACTAAGATAAGTATCAACCAATCAATATTCAATAATTAAGTTTCATATTCCCTAAGCAAACACACAAATAAATTAGCCGGACATGGAGAACATGCAAGCATACACACAAATAATCAAAGACATAATTAAATTAATGAAGTAATACTTATATTGATGTATAATAGGGTTTAGAACCCTAAAATACTGCACAAGAAAGCCTTGGTTCGGTTTTAGGTTTTTACTCCAAAAGACTACACACAAAACTGAAAAATTCGGATTCTATATATAAGATTACATCTGCGACGGCGTCACCTTATGTTTCGTGACGCCGTCGTGTCGCCGTCATTAGGGTTTCGTCTTGGCCACGTAAACCTTGCGACGGCGTCACCTTATGACTGTGACGCCGTCCCCTTCAGCTCTGACGCCGTCTTGGCTGCATCTAGGCCGTCTGAGTAACGACGGCCTACTCCTTTAGAACCTGACGTCGTCCCTTGAAAACATGCAATTTCGCTTCTGACCCGTCGCAAAATTCCTTCCCGACGGCGTCGCAGATATGCAGTGACGCCGTCGCCTTATGTTTCAGCAGCTTTGAGTGTCTCGATTCTGACTTTGGCCATTTTCTTCGTATATTCGCGCCTTTTCGTCCAAATAAGCATCATTCCAGCATTTTGCCTTCAAGAGACCTAAAAAGTGAAAAGGAACGATATTAAGCAATAACAGATACAGAAGTGATCGAATAAGGGCTTAAATGACCCCTTAAAAAGGTACCTTTTAAAACCTTATCAAATATCCCTACACTTGGTATTTGCTTGTCCTCAAGCAAATGTGCTTTTAGCCAATTAATTTATAAGTTAGGGGTCATGAAGCATTCATTCAAAACGGTCCACAACACATATAAGCCCCGCAAAAGTCATAACAAGCACGGAAATTACATACTAGCACCTCACATGGGGTGTTTGGATACTCACATCTCTCTCGGGTGTATATATGAAATATAACAAATCGGAAATGGAAGATAAACACTCATTAACCGGTCCTAGTACATAGATTACCATAGGCTTGAGAATAGATCAAACCTCCGTCGCTTTGGCGTAAGCACCTAGGAAAGACTATCAAAGAGGTCTTTTAAAGGGTTGTAATGTTAGGCTTACGGTAGGGAAATGAAGGGTTTGGTGGGATAGGCTATTTAGTGGTGGATAGTCAAAAATCTCTATGTTGCAAGTATACGAAGAATGGCGTTGCTAAGCCAAGACTCGACACTCTAAAACTCTAGGCAACGAAAATAAACAAACATAATTTAAAAGATAGATGTAGGATGGTAGCCCGTATGGTTTTTTTTTTTTTTTTTTTTTTTTTTTTCACTCTCTTTTTTTTTTTTTTTTTTTTTTTTCTTTTTCTATTTTTTTTTTTCGAAATTTTTTTTTTTTTTTTTTTTTTTTTTTTAATCATACACTTTTACTCTACCATCCTCTACGGTACATCAAAATGATAGGGATTTATAGACACATCCCTACACTTGAGTTTTTATTACTCTAACACTAATTTGACCCGAATTGAAAAGATCAAAACACTTGGAGTACATTATTATGCAAACAAAGGGAATTTGAGTTTAACGTTCTCTTCCCTATATTTCATAAACTTTAACTTTTCCCATGAATCCCAATCATCCCAAAACTGTATACAAAGGATATGACTCGACTTAGCAACTCATGCAAGCAACCAGATAATTGAACTAAGGGTTTTGGGTGATAACATAAATTTGCACTAAAAGTGAGTGCAATAAAGGTAGGCTAAGGCGATTTGGGTGTATATTAGGGGGTGGGGTGTAAACAATGCTCTTCATTGATATCCCGGAAAAACCGAAACATCACGAGAACCGCGAAAAGGATAGGCTCTGAGGGGTTAACTAGGGGTATCGTGTACTAAAGATGAGTACAACGCAAAGGGTGTGGGGGAATTACTCAACCGAGGTGGAAGAAGTAATTATATTACAGGTATCAAACAAGGGTTTATCCTAATGCCTCTTATCATTTAGTTATTCCTAACTACACAAGTGTAGTCTCACTAGCGATCTCGGAATGCATCACAAAACAAGTTCTAGAATCTAATATACTACCGGTTCACACTCTAAGCATTAAAGATGAATGCTTTAATTCCTACTAATCTAAGGGCGATCCTCACATTTTGGGTGGAATTTAGGTGGTAAAGGGTTTTTTGTGCTAGTCATGCAACTTCCTATCCATGAGACGCTTTTGTTAAGACTAATGGCCCACTCTTATACGTCATGAAAAAAATTTTAAATTTGGCTAAAATTACCCTAACCTACATTTTCTCATGGTTTATTACACAAATACACTTGGACAAAGCAAATAGTCAAGGATAAGCATAGTTTCAAAGTTCCCGTTTTATTTTCCCTCCCTACACTTAAACTGAACATTGTCCCCAATGTTCCCCGAAAGTATCAAAGTTATGATAATAGAAGGTAATTAAAAACGAAAGAAACTAATACTCCCCTGATTAGCTCGGTAGGATCCGTAAAAAGTGGTGGTTAAATCTTTTCCAAGAAGAGTTTTTGCGTGAAAGGCTCTTTCCAAACTTGTGTAACTTCTTCTTGACAAACTAAACCTGCACACTAAAAGAAAACAAACGAAACCTTCGCGTAAAATCGGCGGTAATAATATACATAAGACTCGATTTAAACTAGGATATAATGCTTGTGGAATGGATGTTTACAGAATTTGTTTTGAAAGTTAAGATCTGGAAAATTCCAAAATTTTACAAGTAGCTCAGAAAACGAGAAAAAGTAAGCTGATGTTTTTATTCCTTCCTGACGCCGTCAGGTTTCAATCCTGACGCCGTCAGGTTATCCTGACAAAAACTGGTCTGCGATTTTCTGGAAAAAATTCTGGAAAATTTACATCTTTAGAATCTGGAAAAACTTCTGCAAAAACATCCATTATGACTCGATACAAGCATTTGACTCGAACAAACAAACATATATATCTTTTAGTTAATTGTTATTCTCATGTTCACGTTTCTTATGAAAACGTGTGTAATCCTCCCTACACTTATCCTTTATGTAAAATACCTTTATATGTAATTAAGACGAGGTTAAAAACAAAATAAAGCATTTTTACAAATTCAAACATGAGGACAAACAATTAATAAAAGATATATGACACTAACAAGCAAACAATTAAGCATGGGTTGCCTCCCACGAAGCGCTTTTCTTTATTTAAGAGTCTTGTAGCTAGACTCGTAGTCCTACCCCTACGTTGCCTCGTGCACGCTCGCGTGCTCATACTTAAGCCACTCCAACTCTCTTTCATTCTTTTTATAATCATCTCCTAATTCAAGGCATTTTTTGTAATACCGTTTTGTTTTCTCATATGGGTACCTAAGCCCACTTTGCTTATCTCTTTCACTAAGCAATGAAATAGGGGTCATTCTATTACAAGCCTTAATGTCCCTATGTTTAAATCTGGGATGAGCGCGTGGCATTTGATAGACAAAATCTTCGACTTCATCAGAGAAAGTGATTAGACCGTCAATCATTCGTTCATTCAACCTAGTCAAATTCTTGAAAGGTTTCCCAAAAATTACTTGAGTGAGGTCCTTGTCGATAAATTCTCCCAGGTTTTCTAAGACCATGAATTCTACCAAGTAGGCAAAACTTCCAACGAACACGTGCAAATGAGTGACTGCTTTAACAACATTGTTCCCATGATAGGTTAACTCATTGACCTTGATTTTATTGTATAGATCCTTTGAGATTAAGTTTAAAGGCAAGAATGAATTCAAATAAGCATCGAACCCTTCTAGTCCTATTTTGCATGGGAATTGCATGTTAAATGGGCAATCTTTCTCAATCCTACATCTAGGGTCAAAGTATTGGGAGGAATCTTCCTTAATTTCAAAGCTATCCTTATTGATGACCTCTCCGCCATCAAGTTCTTCATCATGATCAGATTCCTCATCAGAATCTGAGTAATAGAAAGGACTTTGTTGTCGCCAATTCACCTCGTTATGCCCTGGGTGGTTATCAAAATGGTGAGTGGGTGAAGGGTTTTGTGGGATTGTGTTCTCAACCTCGGGATTGGGAATGGGTAGGGTGAAGAACCTTCGGTGGAAGATACGGATCATGGTGAGTAATGGTTTTTTTTTTTACGAACGAAGGTTACGAAGAAGGGGGATAGACTAAGAGAAAGCTAAAAATGAGAAAAAAGTTTACTTGATATGAATCAAGCAAAGAAACCTAAACGAGGTGGACAACTAACTAGCTATTCTATTCCCCGGCAGCGGCGCCAAAAACTTGATAACGCTACACGCGTCGTTCGGGGTCAAGGAAACTTCCTTTTCTTCGAGCAAGTTTTATAACACCCTAGGCAGTGAACCTAATCGTTGTAGTGTAGTAATTAGGGTAAGCCACGGGTATTGATATCGTTCTCTAGGGGAATAGGAATGCTAGTGAGAAGTTACTACGCTAAGGTTGAAGTTGAGGAAGATTATTTTTTTATCTTTTTATATTTTTTTTAGAAATTGAAAAGGTACGAATCTCGGGTATTGGATTTGGGGGGTTGGTATTGCTACCGATTACTCTACTATTATCTAATTATCTAAGCTAAGGTTGTGATAGTCTATGTCTAATTGATGTGTACTCGTATGATAGTTTAAAGATGTGTTTACTTAGGTTTTACTACTCCTTAATTATCTCCTATTGATGGTTGATTTGTCACGTCCTTATTCCTAGTTGCGTTGTGATTCTAAGGCTATAGGGCGTGCTTGTTTCCCTAACTCTTTGAAATTACCAAAGGGTCTTGTTTACAAATCCTCTAGTGATTTATAGACGCCTACTCTACGGTTGTCCTTGAATACTTTATCCTACAATTACCTAGATAATTATATTCTAAAGTTCACAAAGAAAAGTCAAGCATTAAGTACACAACGAATAATCTAGCGCACTCTAGATCATTAGTCAACTAAGATAAGTATCAACCAATCAATATTCAATAATTAAGTTTCATATTCCCTAAGCAAACACACAAATAAATTAGCCGGACATGGAGAACATGCAAGCATACACACAAATAATCAAAGACATAATTAAATTAATGAAGTAATACTTATCTTGATGTATAATAGGGTTTAGAACCCTAAAATACTGCACAAGAAAGCCTTGGTTCGGTTTTAGGTTTTTACTCCAAAAGACTACACACAAAACTGAAAAATTCGGATTCTATATATAAGATTACATCTGCGACGGCGTCACCTTATGTTTCGTGACGCCGTCGTGTCGCCGTCATTAGGGTTTCGTCTTGGCCACGTAAACCTTGCGACGGCGTCACCTTATGACTGTGACGCCGTCCCCTTCAGCTCTGACGCCGTCTTGGCTGCATCTAGGCCGTCTGAGTAACGACGGCCTACTCCTTTAGAACCTGACGTCATCCCTTGAAAACATGCAATTTCGCTTCTGACCCGTCGCAAAATTCCTTCCCGACGGCGTCGCAGATATGCAGTGACGCCGTCGCCTTATGTTTCAGCAGCTTTGAGTGTCTCGATTCTGACTTTGGCCATTTTCTTCGTATATTCGCGCCTTTTCGTCCAAATAAGCATCATTCCAGCATTTTGCCTTCAAGAGACCTAAAAAGTGAAAAGGAACGATATTAAGCAATAACAGATACAGAAGTGATCGAATAAGGGCTTAAATGACCCCTTAAAAAGGTACCTTTTAAAACCTTATCAAATATCCCTACACTTGGTATTTGCTTGTCCTCAAGCAAATGTGCTTTTAGCCAATTAATTTATAAGTTAGGGGTCATGAAGCATTCATTCAAAACGGTCCACAACACATATAAGCCCCGCAAAAGTCATAACAAGCACGGAAATTACATACTAGCACCTCACATGGGGTGTTTGGATACTCACATCTCTCTCGGGTGTATATATGAAATATAACAAATCGGAAATGGAAGATAAACACTCATTAACCGGTCCTAGTACATAGATTACCATAGGCTTGAGAATAGATCAAACCTCCGTCGCTTTGGCGTAAGCACCTAGGAAAGACTATCAAAGAGGTCTTTTAAAGGGTTGTAATGTTAGGCTTACGGTAGGGAAATGAAGGGTTTGGTGGGATAGGCTATTTAGTGGTGGATAGTCAAAAATCTCTATGTTGCAAGTATACGAAGAATGGCGTTGCTAAGCCAAGACTCGACACTCTAAAACTCTAGGCAACGAAAATAAACAAACATAATTTAAAAGATAGATGTAGGATGGTAGCCCGTATGGTTTTTTTTTTTTTTTTTTTTTTTTTTTTTTTTTTTTTTTTCACTCTCTTTTTTTTTTTTTTTTTTTTCTTTTTCTATTTTTTTTTTTCGAAATTTTTTTTTTTTTAATCATACACTTTTACTCTACCATCCTCTACGGTACATCAAAATGATAGGGATTTATAGACACATCCCTACACTTGAGTTTTTATTACTCTAACACTAATTTGACCCGAATTGAAAAGATCAAAACACTTGGAGTACATTATTATGCAAACAAAGGGAATTTGAGTTTAACGTTCTCTTCCCTATATTTCATAAACTTTAACTTTTCCCATGAATCCCAATCATCCCAAAACTGTATACAAAGGATATGACTCGACTTAGCAACTCATGCAAGCAACCAGATAATTGAACTAAGGGTTTTGGGTGATAACATAAATTTGCACTAAAAGTGAGTGCAATAAAGGTAGGCTAAGGCGATTTGGGTGTATATTAGGGGGTGGGGTGTAAACAATGCTCTTCATTGATATCCCGGAAAAACCGAAACATCACGAGAACCGCGAAAAGGATAGGCTCTGAGGGGTTAACTAGGGGTATCGTGTACTAAAGATGAGTACAACGCAAAGGGTGTGGGGGAATTACTCAACCGAGGTGGAAGAAGTAATTATATTACAGGTATCAAACAAGGGTTTATCCTAATGCCTCTTATCATTTAGTTATTCCTAACTACACAAGTGTAGTCTCACTAGCGATCTCGGAATGCATCACAAAACAAGTTCTAGAATCTAATATACTACCGGTTCACACTCTAAGCATTAAAGATGAATGCTTTAATTCCTACTAATCTAAGGGCGATCCTCACATTTTGGGTGGAATTTAGGTGGTAAAGGGTTTTTTGTGCTAGTCATGCAACTTCCTATCCATGAGACGCTTTTGTTAAGACTAATGGCCCACTCTTATACGTCATGAAAAAAATTTTAAATTTGGCTAAAATTACCCTAACCTACATTTTCTCATGGTTTATTACACAAATACACTTGGACAAAGCAAATAGTCAAGGATAAGCATAGTTTCAAAGTTCCCGTTTTATTTTCCCTCCCTACACTTAAACTGAACATTGTCCCCAATGTTCCCCGAAAGTATCAAAGTTATGATAATAGAAGGTAATTAAAAACGAAAGAAACTAATACTCCCCTGATTAGCTCGGTAGGATCCGTAAAAAGTGGTGGTTAAATCTTTTCCAAGAAGAGTTTTTGCGTGAAAGGCTCTTTCCAAACTTGTGTAACTTCTTCTTGACAAACTAAACCTGCACACTAAAAGAAAACAAACGAAACCTTCGCGTAAAATCGGCGGTAATAATATACATAAGACTCGATTTAAACTAGGATATAATGCTTGTGGAATGGATGTTTACAGAATTTGTTTTGAAAGTTAAGATCTGGAAAATTCCAAAATTTTACAAGTAGCTCAGAAAACGAGAAAAAGTAAGCTGATGTTTTTATTCCTTCCTGACGCCGTCAGGTTTCAATCCTGACGCCGTCAGGTTATCCTGACAAAAACTGGTCTGCGATTTTCTGGAAAAAATTCTGGAAAATTTACATCTTTAGAATCTGGAAAAACTTCTGCAAAAACATCCATTATGACTCGATACAAGCATTTGACTCGAACAAACAAACATATATATCTTTTAGTTAATTGTTATTCTCATGTTCACGTTTCTTATGAAAACGTGTGTAATCCTCCCTACACTTATCCTTTATGTAAAATACCTTTATATGTAATTAAGACGAGGTTAAAAACAAAATAAAGCATTTTTACAAATTCAAACATGAGGACAAACAATTAATAAAAGATATATGACACTAACAAGCAAACAATTAAGCATGGGTTGCCTCCCACGAAGCGCTTTTCTTTATTTAAGAGTCTTGTAGCTAGACTCGTAGTCCTACCCCTACGTTGCCTCGTGCACGCTCGCGTGCTCATACTTAAGCCACTCCAACTCTCTTTCATTCTTTTTATAATCATCTCCTAATTCAAGGCATTTTTTGTAATACCGTTTTGTTTTCTCATATGGGTACCTAAGCCCACTTTGCTTATCTCTTTCACTAAGCAATGAAATAGGGGTCATTCTATTACAAGCCTTAATGTCCCTATGTTTAAATCTGGGATGAGCGCGTGGCATTTGATAGACAAAATCTTCGACTTCATCAGAGAAAGTGATTAGACCGTCAATCATTCGTTCATTCAACCTAGTCAAATTCTTGAAAGGTTTCCCAAAAATTACTTGAGTGAGGTCCTTGTCGATAAATTCTCCCAGGTTTTCTAAGACCATGAATTCTACCAAGTAGGCAAAACTTCCAACGAACACGTGCAAATGAGTGACTGCTTTAACAACATTGTTCCCATGATAGGTTAACTCATTGACCTTGATTTTATTGTATAGATCCTTTGAGATTAAGTTTAAAGGCAAGAATGAATTCAAATAAGCATCGAACCCTTCTAGTCCTATTTTGCATGGGAATTGCATGTTAAATGGGCAATCTTTCTCAATCCTACATCTAGGGTCAAAGTATTGGGAGGAATCTTCCTTAATTTCAAAGCTATCCTTATTGATGACCTCTCCGCCATCAAGTTCTTCATCATGATCAGATTCCTCATCAGAATCTGAGTAATAGAAAGGACTTTGTTGTCGCCAATTCACCTCGTTATGCCCTGGGTGGTTATCAAAATGGTGAGTGGGTGAAGGGTTTTGTGGGATTGTGTTCTCAACCTCGGGATTGGGAATGGGTAGGGTGAAGAACCTTCGGTGGAAGATACGGATCATGGTGAGTAATGGTTTTTTTTTTTTACGAACGAAGGTTACGAAGAAGGGGGATAGACTAAGAGAAAGCTAAAAATGAGAAAAAAGTTTACTTGATATGAATCAAGCAAAGAAACCTAAACGAGGTGGACTACTAACTAGCTATTCTATTCCCCGGCAGCGGCGCCAAAAACTTGATAACGCTACACGCGTCGTTCGGGGTCAAGGAAACTTCCTTTTCTTCGAGCAAGTTTTATAACACCCTAGGCAGTGAACCTAATCGTTGTAGTGTAGTAATTAGGGTAAGCCACGGGTATTGATATCGTTCTCTAGGGGAATAGGAATGCTAGTGAGAAGTTACTACGCTAAGGTTGAGGTTGAAGAAGATTATTTTTTTATCTTTTTATATTTTTTTTAGAAATTGAAAAGGTACGAATCTCGGGTATTGGATTTGGGGGGTTGGTATTGCTACCGATTACTCTACTATTATCTAATTATCTAAGCTAAGGTTGTGATAGTCTATGTCTAATTGATGTGTACTCGTATGATAGTTTAAAGATGTGTTTACTTAGGTTTTACTACTCCTTAATTATCTCCTATTGATGGTTGATTTGTCACGTCCTTATTCCTAGTTGCGTTGTGATTCTAAGGCTATAGGGCGTGCTTGTTTCCCTAACTCTTTGAAATTACCAAAGGGTCTTGTTTACAAATCCTCTAGTGATTTATAGACGCCTACTCTACGGTTGTCCTTGAATACTTTATCCTACAATTACCTAGATAATTATATTCTAAAGTTCACAAAGAAAAGTCAAGCATTAAGTACACAACGAATAATCTAGCGCACTCTAGATCATTAGTCAACTAAGATAAGTATCAACCAATCAATATTCAATAATTAAGTTTCATATTCCCTAAGCAAACACACAAATAAATTAGCCGGACATGGAGAACATGCAAGCATACACACAAATAATCAAAGACATAATTAAATTAATGAAGTAATACTTATCTTGATGTATAATAGGGTTTAGAACCCTAAAATACTGCACAAGAAAGCCTTGGTTCGGTTTTAGGTTTTTACTCCAAAAGACTACACACAAAACTGAAAAATTCGGATTCTATATATAAGATTACATCTGCGACGGCGTCACCTTATGTTTCGTGACGCCGTCGTGTCGCCGTCATTAGGGTTTCATCTTGGCCACGTAAACCTTGCGACGGCGTCACCTTATGACTGTGACGCCGTCCCCTTCAGCTCTGACGCCGTCTTGGCTGCATCTAGGCCGTCTGAGTAACGACGGCCTACTCCTTTAGAACCTGACGTCGTCCCTTGAAAACATGCAATTTCGCTTCTGACCCGTCGCAAAATTCCTTCCCGACGGCGTCGCAGATATGCAGTGACGCCGTCGCCTTATGTTTCAGCAGCTTTGAGTGTCTCGATTCTGACTTTGGCCATTTTCTTCGTATATTCGCGCCTTTTCGTCCAAATAAGCATCATTCCAGCATTTTGCCTTCAAGAGACCTAAAAAGTGAAAAGGAACGATATTAAGCAATAACGGATACAGAAGTGATCGAATAAGGGCTTAAATGACCCCTTAAAAAGGTACCTTTTAAAACCTTATCAACTAGTCATTTAACTTTCTATCCATGTGACGCTTTATTAAGACTAATGCCCCACTCCTACATGTCATGAAAATTTTTAAATTTGGTGCCAAAATTACCTTAACCGATATTTCTCATGGTTTATTACACAAATGAAATAGGACAAGACAAAAGATCAAGGATAAGTATAGTTTCAAAGTTTCCGTTTTATTTTCCCTTCCTACACTTAAACTAAACATTGTCCCCAATGTTCCCCGAAAGTATCAAAGTTATGATAATGGAAGGTAATTAAAAGCAAAAGAAACTAATACTCCCCTGATTAGCTCAGTAGGATCCGTGTGAAGTAGTGGTTAAATTCTTCTTCAAGAAGAATGTATGCGTGAAAAGCTCCTTCCAATCTTATGTATCTTCTTCTTCATAAATAAAACCTGCACACTTTAAGAAAACAAACGAAACCTTCGTGTAAAATTGGCGGTAACACTATATATGACTCTACTAAACTAGGATATAATGCTTGTAGAATGGATGTTTGCAGATTTTCTGAAAAATTAAGATCTGGAAAATTCCAAAAATTTATAAGTAGCACATAAAACGAGAGAAAGTAAGATAAGTTGTTTCTGCTCCTCCTGACGCCGTCAGATTGCAATCCTGACGCTGTCAGGTTATCCTGACAGAAACTGGTCTGCGTTTTTTCTGAAAAAATTTTGGAAAAATTATATCTTTAAAATCTGAAAAAGTTCCTGCAAAACATCCATTATGACTCGATACAAGCATTTGACTCTAACAAACACACATATATATCAATTACTAATTGTAATTCTCATGTTCACGTTCTTTTAAAAACTTGTGTAATCCTCCCTACACTTATCCTTTTTGTAAAATACATTTATATGTAACTAAGACGAGGTTAAAGAAAAAATAAAGCATTTTCACAAATTCAAACATGAGAACATACAATAATGAAAAGATATATAACACACAAATAAAAATGAAAAACAAATACACATGGGTTGCCTCCCAAGAAGCGCTTGTTTTTGTTCGAGTCACGAGCTTGACTCTACCCTTATTTAACGGATAAAGGGGAAGTTTTTTCTTCACTTAAGCTTAAGTGCGGGTGATAGTAGCGATACACACTCTTAGGGTGGAAATTTGCTACGTAAGGAGAGGGTGATAGGTGATTTATATGCTCAAAGGGGTGTGCTCCATTCATTATAACCTTACCTAATTCTATGGGTGTAGCGTGTGAATCAAGTCTTTCTCCTAGAAATGGATCATCTTCTATCAACTTCAAGAGATTCTTAGTTAAGGATCCATCTTGACCTAATAAACCCGATTTCAACCCATAATGTTTTTTGTTATCAACCATGAATGGGTGATGTAAGTGTGTAAGGTCATGGGTTACTCCTATATTAGCTTCCACTCTACATGGCCTAGAGTCCACTACCTTTATCAAGCAACTACCCGGACTATTTATTTTGATGGGTGGATTGGGGCCTAATTCAATTTCTAGATTCACATCTAAAGACGAAAAATTGGGTAAGGTTTTTGGTTGAGGCTCCGGTTCATCAAAATTAGGAACTTCCCTAAGACTAAGAGAGAGGTCATGACAACAAGCATCTAAACCTACATTCTCTAGTGGCGTTTGGTCCAAAGGTTCTATATCAATCGGGGTTTCTATAGTCTCTTCTACTTCTTCCGGGTAAGTTATAGGCGATGTGTGTTCCTCAAGTGATCGTAGGGCTTGTGGGCTTGGAGTTTCCACCTCATTCTCCATTATATCTAGATCTCCTGAATGTTCATTAGTATGATCTAACTCAAATACACTCCTAAGCATCTCAAATCCTTCTTTGGCCATTTCAAATTCTTGTTCCGATTCATAAGAATTGTTCTCAAAAACTTGACTACTATGTTCTATTTGCCTAAAGGATTCCTCACGCGTGTCATATGTTTTGAAGTCTATCCCACACATGCAACTAAGTATTTAAACTTTAACCATCTCACAATCTTGTTCGGGTTTAGGTTCCATGTTCTTAAAAACTAGGTCTTTTTTATCATGGTGCCTAAGATCATTCAACTGATGGTTTTTGCTTAGGAGGCTTTTCTCAATTTTTTTTCCAGATGGTCTTACTAAAAGGAGTTGATCCTAAAATGATCGTTGAATAGAAGCCACACAAGCACAAAATTTATCAAATCCATCCAACCTTACACCCGTCTCCTTTTTGATATCTCTAAGATCACTCACAAATTCATTAGAACAATAAAAAGCAATCCAACTTGTGAAATTCAATTGTTCCTCATTTGTTAATGATTCAAATGCAACTTCACTTGCCATAGCGACAAATGAAAAGGGTTTTACGAACACAAACACAAAGAAGGGGGATAGACTACAAGGAAGCTAAAAATGAGAAAAAATCTTACTTGATAGGAATCAAGCAAGGGAACTTAAATGAGATAAAAATATAACTAGCTATTCTATTCCCCGGCAGCGGCGCCAAAAACTTGATACGCGTACAACGCGCGTTCGGGGTCAAAGGAAACTTCCTTTTCTTCGAGCAAGTTTTTTAACCACCTAGGTAGTGAACCTAATCGTTGTAGTGTAGTATTAGGGTAAGCCTCGGGATTGATATCGTTCTCTAGGGGAATAGGAATGCTAGTGAAAAATTACTACGCTAAGGTTGGGGTTGAGAAAGATAATTTTTTATCTTTTTTTATATTTTTTAGAAAATTGAAATTACGAATCTCGTGGTATTGGATTTGGGGGGTGGTATTTCTACCGATTAATCTGCTATTATCTATTCTAATTAACTAAGCTAAGGGGTAGTCTATGTCTAATTAATGTGTGCCCCGTATGATGATTAAAGATGTGTTTACCTAGATGCTATTACTCCCTAGTTATCTCATATTGATGGTTGAATTGTCACGTCCTTATTCTTAATGCGTTGTGTCTTCTAAGGTCGTAGGGTATGCTTGTTTCCCTAACTCTTTGAGACTACCTTAAGGTTATTGCCTACAAAATCTCTAGGATTCATAAACTAACTCTAAGATTATCTTTGGATTTTTAGCCTACAACAACTCTAGGCGATCATAAACTAATGTTCACAAATATTACTCAAGCATTAAAAATACAACGATGACCTATTGCAATCCTAGGCCAATTACAATTAAGATAAGAGAAAACCAATCAATATTTAATACCTAGGTTTCATAGATCTAAGCAAACATACAAGTAAATTAGCCGGACATGGTGGACATGCAAGCATACACACATACAATTGAAGACATAATTAAATCAATGAAGTAAATTACTTATCTTGTTATAAAATAAGGTATGAGAACCTTAAGATACTGCCCAAGAAAACCAAAAATTGTTATTAAGTTTTACTCCACAATTCTACCTCTCTAAAAGTCTAAAAATTCGAATTATATATATAGAGTTACAACTGCGACGGCGTCACTCTTTAATTGTGACGCCGTCGGATCGCCGCTATTAGAGTTTCGTCTTGACCAAGTCAACTTTGTAATGGCGTCACTATTGGGATATGAAAAGTCAAAGTTCTGAAGAGTCAAAGTATTGAAGAGTTAAAGTACTGAAGAAGTCAAAGTACTGCTAAAGTATAAAGTCAAAGTACTGTTCGATTCATCAAAGTACTGCATGCTTAAAGGACTGATATGCAAAAGCGTTAAGGATCATTATGTAATTCTAGAATGTTCTTAGATTAGTATAGTATTACTTGTCGTACAAGGTTACAAATTGTAAACCGACTAGGGTTATCCTTAAGCCTATAAAAGGTTGGCATTAGAGATACGTGTTTTTAGAGTTTTAGAGAAGTACGATATTAGAGTTTTAGAGTTGTTAAAGAATCTGCAAAACAAGCAGATTCAGAGTTATTAATAAAATCGTTGAAATTTAAAGTTAATTCTTCTTAGCTTTGTTAAGTAAATTCCGCATACTTAATAGAGTTTGCTCAGTGTTTCATTGTTAATAACTTAGGATTTATCCGAGGTTATTAAACCCTTAACAAGCTATATAAGTTAGTTTGGTTAGAGTACATCGATCCAACAAGTGGTATCAGAGCTTGTGTGGAAACTCTGACTAAGAAGAAACCCTCAAAACCTACTTAACAAAACCCTAAAGATGTCGACTGAAGCTGCACCACCACCATCCATCACCTCACTAATAATAACAATTATCAAAAAGGGAGAATACGATCTATGGAGCATAAAGATGAGGCAGTATATTGCAATTACAGACCATGCACTGTGGAATGTGATTGTCAATTGTAATGAAGTTGTGGACGAACCTGTAGACATTCCTGGACAACCTAAAGCACCTAAACCCATCTTGCCAGCTACTACAATAAGGAATCAAGAGAAGGCTCTCAACATACTCTTGTCTGCCATTCCTGATGGACACCTACTCAAGTTTCATAATGCTAAGGATGCAAGACAGTTATGGGTTGCTCTCAAGACAAGGTTTGGAGGTAATGATGCTTCCAAGAAGATGCACAGAAATCTGTTGAAGCAACAATTTGAAACTTTTACTATTGGTGAAAGAGAAGGTCTTGATGCTGCCTATGATAGATTCCAAAATCTCCTCAGCATGCTAGAGTTATACAAGGCAGAGGTATCTGTTGAAGATGCCAATTTGAAGTTCTTAAGGAGTTTGCCATCTACATGGCATGTGATTGCTACTATGATCAGAGGACAACCTGGTTTGGACACTATGGACTTTGATGATCTCTACAACCATCTAAAGGTGTATGAGCATGAGATGAATGGCTAAACAAGTTCAAAGTCTCACAGTATAGCTTTTGTGTCATCTGAAAAGAGAGGCAGTACTTCCACTAAAAGTACTGCTCACCCTACTCAAAGTACTGTTGCTCAAAGTACTGGCTATCCTGCCCATTCTATCACAACTATGACCAACCCCACATCATCACCATCAAGCTCCATCCATTCTGATGAAGTAGTATGCTCATTATTTGCACAACAAGCTACCTTACCTGTACTTATGAAGAAGATTTGTCACAGATTGAAGAGGATGATCTTGAAGAAATTGATATCAGGTGGCAAGTTTCTATGATCACTGCTTGGATCAAGAAGTTCATGAAGAAAACGGGAAGAGGCATAGACTTCAAACCCAAACAGGGTATCACTTTTGACAAGTCCAAGATTGAATGCTTTAACTGTCAGAAGACTGGACACTTTGCAAGGGAATGCAGGTTTGCTAAATATCAGGCAAACAAGATGACTGAGAAACCAAAGCTTGAACTAAAGGAAATTCCTATTACTGAAACAAAAGCTTTGGTTGCTCAATAGAATCTATCAGAAGTTGACTGGAGTGCTGAGTTTGATGATGAACCAGTAACCTACTGTATGGTGGCAATGGAAGAGTTTGATTGGAGCACAACATTTGATGAGGAACCTGGATTTGATGCGTTGGAGTCCAGAGATGGTCTAGGAAGCTTTGATTAGAGCATGGAGAGTGAAGATGAACTTGTTCTGCTTGCTATGGTAGCCACTTCACCAAGTTCACCCCCTATCTCTGAGGTATGTTCTAAGTGTCATGACTTTTATCAAAAAGTGCTTAATGATTATGTGACTGAAAGAGATAAGTGTAGAACGGCTAGGTCTGAAGTAGCTGGTTACCAAATTACTTTAGACTCTATGGAAGCCAAAATAATAACACATGAAAATAATGAAATGGCTTGGGCTGAAAAGTATGAACAACATGATTATCAGTTAAAACTAAGTGAATGGAAGTTAGGATGCAAGGTCTCTGAACTAGAAAAGATGACTAAGGAAAGGGATGAATTGTTAGAAAAGTTTGCTGCTTGGGGACAATCTGGTCTTTCTCATGTTAGTTATGTTGAAAAACAGAGAAGAGCTTACATTAGAACTGGACTAGGTTTTGGTATGGATTTTAGTAGCATAGAGCAAAACCCACCTAGTAATCAGGATGACCTTGATTTTGAGGATATAACAACTAGTGATGATGAACTCATTAACTATGTAGACACATCTAGTAATGAGGAATCACTTAGCGAAAGACCTCCTGAATATAAGAAAGACAAAGGTTATCATGTTGTCCCTCATCCTACTGGTAGTTTTCAACCTCTTAGACCAGATGTTTCTCGTTTTGGTGTAGACAATCTAGAGTTTAGGAAAAAGCTTACTGGTGAATCTAGGTCTGAAACCCCAAAAGAAACGGTTGAAAAACCTAAGGATAATGATGTTAAAAGTCAAGCAGTACCTTCAACTCAAAGTACTGCCACATGTTCAGCAGTACATTTAGGAAAACCTTTTCAAAGTACTGCTAAACCTTTTAGGGATAACTTTGGTCATCATAATTCTTATTATTAACCTAGAAGACAGGATAGATTTGGTCATATACATAGAGGAAGAAGTTTTGGGATTACAGGTCAAAAACTGTGTTTTGTTTGTTACAGTCCTGATCATTTGATTAAGCACTGTGACTTTCACTCAGGGTACCTAAGTACATTCCCAAAGAACAAATCTACCAACCATAGGTCTAGAGAGAATAAACCAGTTTAGAGTCATTCACATAGGGTTAACCATAGCAACTTCTCACAAGACTATAGGTACCCTCACCAGAGAATACCTTTTTCAAAACCTCCAGTACCTTCAAACACTTTCTAAGGTACTGTTAAGCCAAAACCAGTACCTTCTCAAAGTACTGCTCAGTTTTCACCAAACACCTTTTGGAATAGGAATCCTAGGAGATCTAATTACTATCAACCTAGAAGGCGTTACAACTCAAAGAAAGTAGCTAGATCAAGGGACTCTACACCAGAAGTTAAAACCAAATGGATTAAGAAGAAAAGTAATGATGGGGATAAAACAGTACTTTCAGCAAGTGTGAGTGAATTAGAAACTTTTGTTGAAAATAAAAAGGAAAAATTGGATGAAAAAGAGATTTTTATTGAAAAACCAACCCAAGTTTTTGAACAACCAAAGATAATTGATCATGTGCTTAAAGATAGTCGGAATTACATACTTAAAGAATTTAAGTGTGTAACTCCACAAGGGGAACACAAGTCAGTAATGGCTTAGGTTCCTAAAATTAACTAACTCTTTTATCTTTGTGCAGGGCAACCCAGAAGAGGAGATTAAAGATCATCTAATTGTGGATAGTGGTTGCTCTGGAAGCATGACAGGAGACAAAGATATTCTGTCAGATTTTAGATCCTATTGTGGAGGAAGAGTTTCGTTTGGGAATGATGCTAGTGGAGGAAGAATTACAGGAAAAGGCACTATTAAGGCACGGAGCATAGATTTTGAAAATGTTAGAATATGTGGCTGCTGCAAGCTGTTGTGGACAAGTGTTGTGGATGCAGAATCAACTCTTGGATTATGGATTCAACTTCAAGAATACTCTTATCAATATTGATAATGAGAGTACAATTTTCATTGTGAAGAATCCAGTTTATCACTCCAAGACCAAGCACATTCAGATTAGGCATCACTTTATCAGAGATTGTTATGAGCATAGGCTCATTAATGTTGTCAAGGTTCACATAGATGATAATGTAGCTGATTTACTCACCAAAGGTTTTGATGTTTCAAGATTCAATCACTTGGTGGTGAGCATTGGAATGATTAATTATTGAGCTACATTTAAGGGGAGGACTGAGTGATTAGTTAGACAGTCCTATGCTTTGCTTAAGGGGAGGCAATTCAATGCCTATTTGAAGTCTCTTCCATTATAAAGAAGAGAATGGAAAAGTACTGATTTTTGGTTATATGAAAGTACTGCTTTGAAAGTAATGCTCTGGAAAGTACTGCTTGTCTTATCAACGTACTGTTCCAACGGTCAAAAAGAGGGGTAAATTCAACTAACGGTAACTTTGTTATTATGGGCTGTGATTTTTTAAATCCTACCTATAAATAACTACTTTTCGATTTTCCCTCTCATATTTATTCATATTAATCTTTTCCATATTTCTCTCTCTATCACAATTACTTAATCATCGAGTCAATCACTTTTACAATCATCAATGGCGAACCGTAACACCGTTTCTAAACACAACATGGTGGCGAATTTGGATAAAACTGAAGCTAATGTCATCTTCCATGACATCATTGATTTTCTGACTCGATCTCCAATTAGTTATGCACTTTTAGTGGAACCCGATATTATTGAGCCATGGATTCAACAGTTTTGGGCAACTGCTAGGACTCATATAGAGAATGTTGATTCGTATATTCAAGCTAAAGTTGCTGGAAGGATAGTGAAGGTTTCTGAAGCTTCAATTCGTGAAGATTTATTGTTTGATGATGAAGAAGGAGCTGTTCGTTTTGATAAATAATTGATTTGGGATACATTCAGAGATATTGGGTATGAAGGGTCCTTAACTAAACAAACTTTCAAGAAACCCTTATTTAGTCCACACTGGAAGTATTTGGTTCATGTTCTTCTTCATTGTATTAGTTCTAAGAGTACTTCATGGGAGCAGTTTGGTTCCAATATAGCATCTGCACTAGTGGGATTGGCTACAAATCGTATCTTCAATTTTTCAAGGCTAATTTTGGATGGAATGCTATCTCACATTTCTCATGGATCTCGCTGGTTGATGTATCCAAGATTTATTCAAGTCTTCTTGAATAAACAACTTCAAGATGTACCAAAACCTTCAAGTCTATTACCTGTTGTGGTACAACCAGCCAAAATATTCACCTTCATGGCTAGGAAGAGTGATTTGTTTACTGGTAGGAACACTCCATTGACTACTTCAATGATGGAGATTGTTCAAGCTATTAGAGATGAGGCTGCAGCTAGTGATGAAAGAGAAGGTACTGCTTCAATTGAAGGTACTGCTTCTCAAGGTACTGCATCTCAAGGAACTGCTTCTCAAGGTACTGATGTCAATGAAGGTACTGCAGTTTCTCCTACCTCATCTCACCATGATACTCCACATATTGAGTCAGAACAAGATATCCCTATTCCCTCATCATTCTCTGAAGGAGATGCAGTTACTATACCCCCTGAAGGATTAGTATTGGATAATTATATTCCGACAAGGGAGCTAGTCTGATTGAAGAAAACAACTGAGGCTCAGGCTGCACAAATAGCACGGTTAAAGATCAAGTTTAGAAGACTTAAGAAGTCTGTTTGGCCTTTAGTTCAACATCACAGATTATGGGTCAAGGCTGAAAGAAAGAAAATAAAATATTTCAAGAAGGCTTCTACAGGAAAAAAAGGTTCAGCAGCATTCTTCTGTCCAATTGGGGAGGAATTTAGAGCAAGAGAATTTGAAAGAAGATGCTGAATTTCATGAAGAAAAAGAAGATGAACCTCAAAGTACTAAAGTACAGGTTAATATTCTAATTACCGAGTCTGAAAGAACTGAAGTTCAAAGAACTGGTGTTCAAGGTACTGATGATCAAGGTACTGGTATTCAAGGAACTTATAGGCAAGAGCTAATTACACCAAGGGTGTTAGATTTTGAAGAAGAGGCTGGTCCTTCAACTGTTATACATGGAGAAGAAGCTGGTCCTTCTACTATTATTCAGGAAGAGGAAGCTGATACACCAAAAGTAGTGCATACTGCAAGTGATGATGAAACTATAACTGAGATATTGCACAACTTATCAAAACCAAGAGGTGTTAGCATTCCAGGAGTTTCTGAAGAACAACCACAAGTTTCTCAACCAGTTATAGATCCAAAAGATAAAGGCAAAGGTAAGCTGGTGGAAACAAGGAAGAAGAAAAAGCTGACTTTGGCAGAAATTAGAGAAATTGAAGTGGCTAAGAATGAAGAAGCTGCTAAAAAGGTACAAGCTGAATTGGATGATGAAGCTGCTATTGAAGAAGCTAAGAATAAAGAAGCAGCTAAGAAATTACAAGATGAATTGAATGCTGAAGCTGCTATATCAGAAAAACCAGTTTTATCTAGAAGACCAATGAGTAAAGCTAAAGAAAGAAATGCAATGATGGCTTACTTGAAAGGTCAAGGATTCACTGGATTACAGAAGTTGAATTACATTGAGATGAAAGAATTGTATGAAAATGTTAGACAAGCTTATCAGAAGCAAGTTGAAAGTATTGTTTCTTTCAAGGATGACAAGCACAAGGAGGATCTTAGTAAAAGAAGCTTAAAAAGAAAAAGGACAACTGAAGCTGAACAGAAATCAGAGAAGATTGAGCTGAGATCAGATACAGTTGATGAACTGAGGAATTACATAAGAGTTGTTGATTTTGAGCTACCTAAGGCTAAAGATGTTGCAGAAAATAAGTCAAAGATTGTTACATTCGAAGTTGTAAAAGCAGAAGATGGAGATTATCTTATGTTTCATAGAGAAGATGAAAGCTTTAGAGTGTTTAATTCATTGTGGGATATACTGCACTTGATAAATAGAGAAGACCTGTTTCATCTGTATCAACTAGTACAAGAGTATTTTGAACATATTCCATCAGAAGGAATTGGTTTAGTATTACTTGGAGACCTCACAACTATCTTTGAAACTGAGAAGACAAGTACTGATGCTATATGGAATAATCAAGAAGTATGAGAAATAAATTGCTGGAGATATTTTGATGAATCTGGAGTGCATGTTTTGGAGCTAGAAGATGGAACAATGATCCATATGTTAGTAGAAAGAAGATATCCACTCATGTCAGATCTTATGAGAAGGATGCTTGATCATGAAATGGAAGTCGAGGAAGAAAATGACACATCCTTAATGGTCATTGAATTGTATATCAAATGGACAGAGGCTGAGGATGAAGCATAAGTACTGGTATGATGTTTAAATTGTATAATTTTTTGAAAAATAAATACTTTATTCAAAGTACTGCTGGAACAAACAGTACTTAAACCAAAGTACTGCTTGCAGCACAAAACCAGTCAATGTGTTTAAAAGCAAACTTTTGTTAAGTAACAAATATTTTGAAACAAAAGTTAAACAACAACAATGGTTTTTGAGATGGTTATAATAGTAGGTTATCAGTTCACCATGTTTACAAAAGAACTGTCTAATCCATGAGCAAACGGCTCTGGTAAAGATATCTCAAATCCGTTATATAGTTGACAACTTGCTAATAAGTTGTATGGTAATCAACTCACCATATCAACAAATGTAAAGAGTTGGCTAGCCCACAATAAAATGGTTTGTGGTAAAGGTTGTGGAAAAACCATTTATATGGTAATTAGTTCACCATGGTTGAAAGAACTAACTAGTCCAAAAGGGTACAGCTTTTGGTAAAGACAAATCAAATCTGTTGATAGCTGATGATTTGCTAAAAATCATATGGTTATCAATGTACCATGGTCTTACAAACCTAACCATTTGGCTACTCCAGAGTTAATGGCTTTGGTAAAGAGACATCAAAATCCATTAAATTTCAATGATTCACCTCTCACAGGAGTTTACACACCTGAAAGTGATGAGAATATACTGAAACTTAAACTGAACTGATGTACAAATTGTCATATGTTGTTGAGTTACTGAAAAGATAGAGCTTGCTGAATGTTGCTAAAAAAGAATTATTGATAAAAAGTACTTTGATGACGATGATATAAGCACAGGATTTACAAAGACAAAATTTGAAGATAAAGTCACAATTTCTCTTTGAAGACAAAGACATTAAAGTTAAATCTACAAAGGAACTTGAAATCAAGCAAGTAGAATTCAAGTTAGGGGAGGATTGTTTGGATATGAAAAGTCAAAGTGCTAAAGAGTCAAAGTGTTGAAGAGTTAAAGTACTGAAGAATTCAAAGTACTGCTAAAGTATAAAGTCAAAGTACTGCATGCTTAAAGGACTGATATGCAAAAGCGTTAAGGATCATTATTTAATTCTAGAATGTTCTTAGATTGGTATAGTATTACCTGTCGTACAAGGTTACAAATTGTAAACTGACTAGGGTTATCCTTAAGCCTATAAAAGGACCCCTAGGTTGGCATTAGAGATACGTGTTTTTAGAGTTTTAGAGAAGTATGATATTAGAGTTTTAGAGTTGTTAAAGAATCTGCATAACAAGCAGATTCAGAGTTATTAATAAAATCGTTGAAAGTTAAAGTTAATTCTTCTTAGCTTTGTTAAGTAAATTCCGCATACTTAATAGAGTATGCTCAGTGTTTCATTGTTAATAACTTAGGATTTATCCGAGGTTATTAAACCCTTAACAAGCTATATAAGTTAGTTTGGTTAGAGTACATCGATACAACAGTCACCTTGTGGTTGTGACGCCGTCGGCTTCATCTTCTGACACCGTTGGAATCTAAATCTAGGCCGTCTGGGGAGGAAAATCTTTGCGACGCCCTACTCTTCAAAGCTTGACGTCGTCAGGTTAAAAATAGCAAATTCGCTACTGAGCTGTCACAATTTTGGAGCATGTTGCGAGGGCGTCGCCCTTTGACTGTGAAGCCGTCACCTTCAATTCTAGTAGCTTGAGTGTCTTGATCTTGACTTTAGCCATTTTCTTCATATATTCATCCTTTTCATCCAAATAAGCTTCATTCCATCATTTTGCCTTCAAGAGACCTAAAAAGTGAAAAGGAATGAAATTAAGCAGTAACGGATATAAAAGTGGTCGATTAAGGGCTTAAATGTCCCCTCAAAAGTGTACCTTTTAAATCCTTATCAATAACATAGTGCTATAACAATTTGCACTTTTATCAACAAAGGCTAATCCTTTTTCTTTTTTTTTAATACAATGATAACTTATTGCCCTACTTGAGATGAACATAATGAGAATATTGGGGATCTTCAAATGGATGACTTCAATTTAGCGTGATTTCTGAAACTTTTACTCAAAATTTGAACTGGGCGAACAGTGACTTCTAGATCATAAAATAAGACTAAATGGTAGGTGATGCGCGTACGAAGCGCGTTCGGGGTCAAAGGAACTTCCTTTTCGTCGAGCAAGTTTTTCAACACCCTAGGCAGTGAACCTAATTATTGTAGTGTAGTATTGGGTAAGCCTCGGGTATTGATATCGTTCTCTAGGGGAATAGGAATGCTAGCAAGAAGTGTATTACACTAAGGTGGGGTTGAGGATGATTCTTTTTTATCTTTTATATGTTTTTTAGAAAGCTAAGGGTAAAATCTCAGGGCAATTGGTTTGGGGGATGGTACTTCTACCGATTACTTCTACTATTCTAGTTATCTAATACTACGGGTAGCTATGTCTATTTGATTGTGTGCTCGTATGAAGATTAAAAATGTGTTTACCTAGATACTATTACTCCCTAGTTATCTTTTATTGTTGGTTGAATTATCACGTCCTTATTCTTAAGGCGTTGTGTTTTCTAAGGTCGTAGGGTGTGCCTATGCCCTAACTCTTTATGAATACCTTTAGGTTATTTCCTACAAAACCTGCTAGATTAATCATCAACTAACTTTAAGGTTATCTTTGGATGTTTAGACTACAAAATCAGCTAAGTGATTCATAAACTAATGTTCACAAAGATTACTCAAGCATTTAAACACAACGATAGCCTAGTTGTACTCCTAAGCTAATTACAATTAAGATAAGAAACAGCCAATCAATAATTAACAACTAGGTTTAATAGATCTAAGCAAACACACAAGAAATTCAGCTAGACATGTTAAACAAGAAAGCATACACACATTCAATGGAAGACATAATGATACTAATGGATTAAAACACTTATTTTGATGTGTAAAATAGGGTTTGGGACCCTAAGATACTGTCCAAGTCGGACTACAAATGTTTAGGGTTTTTACTCCAAAAGTCTAACCCTTTAAATGCAAAAGAATCGAATTCTATATATAGATTTACACTTGCGACAGCGTCGCCTTATAGGTGGGACGCCGTCAGATCGTCGTCATTAGGGTTTTCGTCTTGGCCAAGTTATCGATGGGATGGCGTCACGTTGTAGTTGTGACGCTGTCGAGCTTCGTATGGATGTCGTCTTGGTTCTGGATCTGGGTCGTCTGAGATGAAAAGTCTGAGTGACGCCCTTCTTCTTCAAAGCCTGACGCCGTCAGGTGTTGTGAGCAAAAATTCCACTGAGCCTTCTGGTGTATGAAATTATATGTATAGAGGGACGACGTCGCCCTTTATTTGGCACACCGTCAGGTTCAGTTTGAGCAGCTTGAGTGGCTTCGATCTTGACTTTGCCATTTTCTTCATGTATTCACTCCTTTTCGTCCAAATAAGCATCATTCCAGCATTTTGCTTCCAAGAGACCTAAAAAGTGAAAAGGAACCCTTAAAAGGGTACGTTTTAAATCCTTATCAAATATCCCTACACTTGGTATTTTCTTGTCCTCAAGCAAATGTGCTTTTGGCTAATCTCTTTATAAGTTAGGGGACATGAAGCATGGGTTTAAAATAATTCATAACAAGTAAAAGCATCGCAATAGTCATAACAAGCACGGAAATTATACACTAGCACCTCACAAGGGGTGTTTGGATTCTCTCATCTCTCGGGTTTATATGAAATATAATAAATGGAAATGGAAGATAAACACTCATTACCTGGTATAGTACATAGATTACCATAGGCTTGAGACTAGATCAAACATCCACCGCTTTGGCGTAAGCACCTAGGAACAACTATCTAAGAGGTCTTTAAAAGGGTTGTAATGTTAGGCTTACAGTATGGAAACAAAGGGTTTTGTTGGATAGGAGATTTAGTGGTGGCAAGTCAAAAATCTTATGTTACAAGCATGAAAAGAATGGCGTTGTTAAGCCAAGACTCAACTCACTAAAATCTAGATAACTTGAAACAAACATACATAAATTGAAAAACATAAACATAAAGATAGATGTAGTATGGTAGCCCGTATGTTTTTCTTCATTTTTCATTTTTTTTTTCATCAATCTTTTTTTTTTTTTTTTATGTTTTTTTGCATACATTTTTACTCTACCATCATCTACGATAACATCAAAATATAAGGGATTTATAGGGGCATCCCTACACTTGAGTTTTTATTACTCTAACACTAATTGACCCGATTTGAAAAGATCAAAACACTTGGAGTATTTAATTACGTAGACAAAGAGAATTTGAATTTAACATTCCTTCCCATCACTCCATAAAATATTACTTTTGCCCATGAGTCCCAATCATCCCAAAACTGTGTACAAAAGATATGACTCGACTTAACAACCATGCAAGTAACTAGATAATTGAACTAAGGGTTTAGTAATGATAACATTAATGCACTAAAGGTGAGTTCATACAAGGTAGGATAAGGCGATTTGGGTTTACATTTGGGGCTGGATTGTAAACAATACTCTTCATTGATATTTCGGAAAACCGAAACATCACGAGAACCGCGAAAAGGATAGGCTCTGAGGGGTTAACTAGGGGTATCGTGTACTAAAGATGATTACATCGCAAGGGTGTGGGGTAATTATTCAACCGATGTGGAAGAAGTAATTATAATAAATGTTTCAGATAAGGGTTATCCTAATGCCTCTTATCATTTAGTTATTCCTAACTACACAAGTGTAGTCTCACTAGCGATCTCGGAATGCATCACAAAATAAGTTCTAGAATCTATTATACTACCGGTACACTCTCTAAGCATTAAAGGTGAATGCTTTTATTCCTAAAGATCTAGGGGCGAACCTTACATTTTTTGGTGGAATTTGAGTGGTAAACGGTTTTTGTGCTAGTCATAAAAAAATTTAAATTTGGTGCTAAAATTGCCCTAACAAATATTTCTCATAGTTTATTACATAAATGACCAAGGACAAGACAAATAATCAAGGATAAGCATAATTTCTAAGTTCCCGTTTTATTCTCCCTCCCTACACTTAAACTGAACATTGGCCCTAATATTCCCCGAAAGTATCAAATTTATGATAATGGAAGGTAAGTAAAAGAGAAAGAAACTAGTACTCCCCTAATTAGCTCGGTAGGATCCGTGTGAAGTTGTAGTTAAATTCTTTCCCAAGAAGAATGTGTATGTGATAAGCTCCATCCAATGTTGAGTTTCTTCTTCTTGCCAAATATAACCTGCACACTTTAAGAAAACAGACGAAACCTTCATGTAAAATCGGCAGTAAAACTATATATGACACAACTATACTAGGATATAATGCTTGTGGAATGGATGTTTGCAGATTTTCTGGAAAATTAAGACCTGAGAATTTCCAAAAATTTATAAGTAGCACAGAAAACGAAAAAATTGTATAAGCTGTTTCTGCTTTACCTGACATCGTCAGGTTCTAATCCTAACGCCGTCAGGTTGTCATAACAGAAACTGGTCTGCTGCATTTTCCTGGAAAAATTACATTTTAAAACCTGGAAAAATTCCTGCAAAACATCCATTATGACTCGATACAACCATTTGACTCTAACAAACACACATATACATCAATTTCAATAATTGTAATTCTCATGTTCACGTTCTTTTAAAAACGTATGTAATCTTCCCTACACTTATCTTTTTGTAAAATACATTTATATGTAATTAAGACGAGGTTAAAGACAAAATAAAACATTTTCACAAAGTCAAACATGAGAATAAACAACAATGAAAAAGATATATGACACACATAGAAATAAAACAACCAAACAAGAAATAGGTAAACCACACCACATACATATATATATATATATATATATATATATATATATATATATATATATATATATATATATATATATACACATAATAAATTGTTCAAAGTCACCACATCACCACAGAGTTAAGATAGTACTAAGCTATTACAAACCCAAATCAAATTGTCTCAACCAACATCCAACCACAATTGTCCATAAACAAATCACAAATAAACACATAAATCACTGAGGAGGGGGTCCATAACAGTAGTCATAGCCAGTGGAAGGTGGCCCATGTACCCATAGGGCGGGTAATCCTCCTCCCGCCCAGGGAATGGGTCGATCTGCAGGTGAGGGTCGAGATGATCGCGCATGGACAAGTACTGCATCTGTCTGACGGTGTGATCGTATGTCCAGCTGGCCCTCTGGTCCTGCTGAGCCATCCATGTGTCCATTCATCCCATCCACGCTCCCTGGTGGGCCTGCCAGTTCCCACTGGACATGTGCCTGTAGGCGTCAGCGGAGCCACCTGCTCCATCCCCGTGCTGGTACTAATGCATCTGCTGCTCGTCATCATCATCATCATCATCATGAGCTGCGGGTCGAGGGCGGTACCATGCGTAGCTGCCTCCAATATCCATGATAATATCCATGGCCTTTAAGGATTTAGCTCTTACAACCTTGGGCTCTGCTACAACATTGAGGTACATAGGCACCTCCCCGTTCAGGATGCCAAAGGACTGAGCCAACCTGGTGACGAACATACCACCATACACCCTATCCACCTACCTCATACCACTAGCACTCCTCAAGTAATCAGCCAACTAGAACGAGATGTTACAGTATACATCCTCAGCAAATATGCAGTAGAGATAGAACAGATCCGGTAGAATGACATGATGAGTCGTGTCCTTGCTCCCCGTTATGGTGAAGGCAATGCAACGGTGCGCGAGCCTCGTTCGCGGGTCTTAAATCTGCGAGGCAAGGGTACTCCTAGTCACATACTCCCTGTTGGCCAAGGTGTTCCAGAACTGAATCCCCCATGCGTCCTCCCTAGTGGCAAATCCAGCGCCTAAGTTGGCTCTAAAGACATCACTCCCAACGCCCCTCTCAGAATACAACCCCACTCTCCAACCAAACTCCAGCACAGACATACTCCTCCAAACTCCACCCAGTCTAAACCAAATCCCCTAAAAATCAATACTACCCCGACAAGAAAGAACATTCATAGAATAAGAAGCGTGAAAATCACGCACCAACTCATTATAAACGGGGCTCACGCATATGAAAAAATCACTCCCATTGAGGATCAGTAAACTTATCCTTCCTAAAGTTGTTTCTAAAATCCCTTGCAAGATCATGCTCATTAAGAAAATCCCAATCCAAAACAGCCGCCGAGTCAATGGTTTGATGGAGCAATTCATTGTAGCGAGTTTGGGGTCCTTCCTCGATAAACACTCCCCAACCTGAAACGATGTCGGCGACACTCTCTTGGGTGCCAGAAGATTTCCCCTTTGATCTCCTCGATCTCTTGCTCATTTTCTGAAACAGGAAATCAAAAATATCAGGAACAAGTGAGTAATATTCAAGCTGCTGAAACGACATCAGGAGGTTCTGACGGCGTCACGCCAGCGAGTTGACGCCGTCCCACCCAGAAAAATTCAAATCCGACATTTGCGAGGGAAAAATCCAAGTTTTTAACCATAAGCCTTAACCCAAACACCCCTGCTGCAGCAACAACGATGCATTGGCTAGGTGGTTTAGTCCCTGAGCCGTCTAAGGCTTCTCGCAAAATCAAACTCACATGACAACACTGCTATTTGCCTAATCTAAAGCCTAATTAACACGATTCATAGGCGACATTTGGCAATAATCAAATTAATTAGGTGGGATTCGGATTCAAAGGGGAAATCAAAATTGAATGCGGAATAGAGCAATTGAATAGACAAAGATCAATAAAAATTACTTACCTTGTGGAGATTGATGACGCAAAGTGGTAGATTTGACTTGGAAATTCGTGATAGTGTAGTGTGGGGTGGATAAAATGTGTAAGGTAGAGAATGAAAGAGATGGGTGGTGTTTTTATTCGTTTGATTTTACTTAGCGACGGCGTCACCCTTTGCATGGTGATGGCGTCATGCCCAAATTTTTGCAAAAGAGGCTATTTTTATGAACCTGCCCGGATCAAAAATGTTGTTACTATTTTTGACAAAGATTTTGGTTTTTATTTTAAAGTTTATTTTATCAATCCATTTGCAATCTCCACAATGGTGAGCAACGCACATGCCAAATTGTCTTTTAACAGAAATTCTAGGAATATTGAAGTGTTGGGGTGAGGACCTTTCAATCATGGTTTAAAACCAAAAGAACGTTTCCTTATGTCATGGAAGTCGGGAAGCGATACTTGCACCCTTCCAATAACACGTCCCTAAGAAACATTCCTTTTATGCAAGGAGTGTTGAGGCAAGAGTTCCTATAAAGTTGTGATTCCTTGAAGGGGGTCGCCTTGTTTGGAATTGAAGAGGGCTCAGGAACCATACTCACGAGCTCCGATATCGCATATACCTTTTCGATTTTTTAGGTACATCATTCCTTGCGATTTCTTCACGGAGTTTCATCATGAAGTTGTCAGCTAGCTCCAAGAAAGTGTCGTGTGTTTTTCTTATGTGAGCTTCGAGGCATTTTATTTCCTTTTCTTGGTTGTTGACAAATGTCAACATTATGTCCTCGAACTCATCTTGTCAGGATTTTCTCGGAAGCAGAAACTCCTTGACCGCGTTTAGATGCTCATAATCATGTGTGGTCATTTCCATTAATTCACTCACTTGTGCCTCCATACTCTTAAACAGTTGTGCGTGATAATCCAAACCATTTTCTTCAAGGATTATCGGATCTTCCCATCCTTCTTCCTCATATTGTGCTAATTCCTCGATGACCTCCCAACATGCTTCAACATCGAGGTTACTTAGCCTTCCGCCGGCAGCATAATCAATGATTTGTCGAGTGGAGGGATTGACATGATCGTGAAAGATTTGGACTTGAAGCCAAAGATCGATGCCGTGATGAGGGACTTTATGGAGCAAGTCCTTGAATCTAGTCCATGCCTCGTAGAGAGATTCGCCTTGACATTGTTGGAACATCAATATTTCATTCCTAAGTTTGGTAGTTCTCCCCGGTGGGAAAAATTAGGCTAGGAAACGAGTGGTGAGATCATCCCAACTTGAGATGGATCCGGCGGGAAGTCGCTCAAGCCAATTACTAGCTTGGTCATGTAGAGAGAATTGGAAGAGACGCAAGCGCGTGGTCTCCCGTGTGGTAGCATCAAGGTCGATGGAATCAACAATTTTAAGGAAGTCCTTGAGATGCTGATTAGGATCTTCAGAACGAAGTCCATGGAATGCACATCCGTTTTGCACCAACTGGATGGTGTCAGATCGCAGGGCCGTAGTTTGAGCTTGATCGGGGAGCTCATTGGTGTTCCAATAGCCTTGGTGGCTTGGTCTAGAGTATTCACCAAGAGTACGGCCGCTTGGCAGGTCAATTGGTGGTGGGTCGATGGGAATTGGGTGATGTGGTGGTGGGTTATCACCTTCCATGATGAAAAGTGATGAGGCTATGAACAAAGTCACGAAGAAGGGGGATAGACTACAAGGAATCCGAGCAAGTTTTTCAACACCCTAGGTAGTGAACCTAATCATTGTAGTGTAGTATTGGGTAAGCCTCAGGTATTGATATCATTCTCTAAGAGAATAGGAATGCTAGCAAGAAGTGTATTACGCTAAGGTAGGGTTGAGGATGATTCCTTTTTTATCTTTTATATGTTTTTTAGAAAGCTAAGGGTAAAATCTAGGGGCAATTGGTTTGGGGGTGGTACTTCTACTGATTACTTCTACTATTCTAATTATCTAATACTACGGGTAGCTATGTCTATTTGATTGTGTTGGGAAATATGCTTATTGGAGTTAATACTTATTTCAGTAAAGTTAGTACTGATAGTGTCTTATAATAAGTATTAACTAGTTAGTATTGATAGTGAGAAAGTTAGTACTGATAGCTTTAAGTTTGTACTGATGTAAGTAAGGAATTTCGTGTAAGATTTGTAACAGCATATCTTCTATTCCAATAGAAGATATGATATACTTAGTCCATAGTTATCTCTGTAAGGAATCTCCTTAGTGTATAAAAGGAGATCCTAGCTAGGTTAAACATATATCTCCCATTCTAGCCGTCTAAAGTAGAGCTTCAAGGTTGTAAACCCTAGTACTAGGAGTGTGCTCGTATTATTGCTTAATAATATTGAAGCTGTTGGTGTTACATTGTTTTTGCATTAATCTTCTAAGTGCATTCAAGTAGATTCCGCATACTTGTGTGTATCTACAACAAAGTTTCTCATTGTTGTTTTGGAACCATCCAAGGCAACTAACACGTTTGCAAGCTAAGTGTTCTTGATCCAAGGTTTGGGACTCCACAAGTGGTATCAGAGCTTGTGTCCTGAAGCTTTGTTTTTAGAAGATCCTGTGTGACAGATTTGAAGAAATGGACATATCCAATGCTGTTAACAGAGTTCGTAAGTTACAGCCAAATGAATATGAACTCTGGAGAATGCGCATAGAGCAGTACTTCTTGGTACTTGATTTCAAGCTGTGGAACATTGTGCTCTATGGAAATTCTTACAAAACCACTGTCACTGAAGAAGTTAATGGTAAGACAGTTGTGAAAGAAAAAGGTGACCCTATCACCAATAAAGAAATGGCTCTAAGAGGAAATGATCTCAAGGTCAGAAGTCTCTTACTCATGGCAATACCTGATGATCATCAACTCACCTTCAACAAACACAAAGATGCTCAGAGTTTGTTCAAACCCATTGAAACAAGATTTGGTGGAGATTCTGTCACCAAGAAAACTCAGAAGACTCTCTTTTGAAGCAAGAGTTTGAAAACTTCACTGCTGGTGCAACTGAATCCATTGACTCAGTTTATAACAGGATTCAAAAACTTGTTAGTCAACTGGCAGTATTGGATGCGGAGCTTTCCAAGGAAGATGTCAACCTCAGATTTGTTAGAAGTCTTCCATCACCAAAATGGGACACTCATGTCATCGTATGGAAGAACAAGCCAGATTTTGAAACCATGAAGTTGGACAATTTGTTCAATAGCTTTAAGGTGATTGAACAAGACATGAAGAGAAAAGCAGTTGCATCTTCAAGTTCTGGGTCACAAAACATAGCCTTTGTGGCTCACCCTGTCACTAGCAATGATATGGACAGTTTTGATGTTAGTACTCCTAGTACTAATGTTAATATTGATGGCTCTATACCCACTGCAGCAGGCATCAATGAAGGCACAATCTATGCTTTCATACCTGAACTGAGTCAAGGATCTCAGATCACTCATGATGATCTGAGACAAATCCATGAAGATGACATGGAAGAGATGGACATCAAATGGAATATTGCCCTAATCAGTATGAGGGCAAAAAGATTCATTAAGAAAACTGGAAGGCAGATTAAGATCAATGATGGAGATGTTGCTGGGTTTGACAAGGTAAAGGTTGAATGCTACAAATGTGGCAAGCTTGGGCATTTTGCCAGGGAATGCAGAAGCCCTAGGAGCAAGGGGAGACACAGTGATGCTGACAACTCCTCTTCAAAAGCAATGGTGGCTGTTGATGGTGCTGGATATAATTGGAGCTTCATGGCAGATGAAGAGGAGACACCAATTAGCATGGCTTTGGTATCAGAGGTACTTACTGAAACAAATTGCTTACATACATGTATTCCATTAAGCAAATATTTAGAGCTAAAAACCATGTTTGATAATGTGTCTGAAGAACTTTCTAAAACTGAGTATAACTTAGCAAATCATAAAAGAGGCTTAGCAGTTTTAGAAAAACAAATTGTGCACTATAAAGAAAATGAATCAAAGTTTACTGAAACAACATCTGTGCTTAATAGGGAAATCTCTGTTAAAGACATCACCATAAATGTGTTAAAAGAAGAACTAGAGAAAGTCACTACAATCAAAGATAATATAGAGTTAAGTGTTGAGAAACTTGCAGATTCACAACATTATAACTCTGAGAGAATTAATAAATTCCTGGAAAAAGCACTGATTGGCAAAGCCAAATCTGGTATGGGATATAAGAACACCCCACCACCATTCAGAGGTATCCCATCACCTCCTGGTATAGACCTTGCCCACACTGGCCTAAAAGAGTTTCAGGAACCCACATTTGTCAGAGGCCCTACAATTAAAAGTTCTTTTCCTGAAAGGACTGATGAAGTGTTTGAAAGTGCTAGTGACACCTCCTTACCTGAGGTGTCTGAATCTGAAAATAAAAAGGCTAGTGTAGAGTCTAGTGAACCAAAGCATGAACATGCCACTAAATCAGTAAGATCATTTGACAAACCTGTTAGAAAACAAGTAAAATATGCTGAGATATATAGAAACAGATCAGCTAGTCCTAGAGGTAACAAGAGAAACTGGAATCAGTTAAAATCTGAATAACTAGGAGATGAATTTGTCATGTCTAACAAATCTTGCTTTGTGTGTGGTAGTTTCTCTCATCTGCAGGCTCATTGCAGACACCCTATGAGAACTCAACCCATCATGACCTCCAGAGCAGTTTTTCTCAAAACTGGCATAAAACCTTTGAGTAATACAAGGCCAGTTAATACTGCCAGACCACAACCCAGAGTAATTGGAGAAAGACCTAAAAGAAACTTTTCAAAATCATCATCTACTTCACCAAGGTCCTTTAAATCAGCACAAACCTTTAATTCTTATGATGAACAAATCATGTTTTACAAGAATAAGGTTAATACTTATGAGCCAAGACTTAATACTGATAGGCCAAAAGTTAATACTTTTAAGCCTAAAATGAAACATACTGGCTCTAAAGTGAATGCTACAAAGGGAAACAAGGGCAATGTTGTTAAGCCCTCAGCTTGTTGGGTGAGAAAGACCACTCATCCCAATAGTGAATTAGTTACTCTCAAGAAATATGATTACATTAATGCGCGAGGCAGATCCAAGTCAGTGATGGCTTGGGTCCCCAAAAGGAACTAATTTCCTTTATTTTATGTGCAGGGACATTCCAGCAATAATGATGATCTTGGCTATTCAGACAGTGGGTGTTCCAGGCACATGACTGGAAATCTATCCTACCTTTCAGACTTCACTGATTTGAATGGAGGATATGTTTCTTTTGGAGGAGGAATTGGTGGAAGAATTACTGGTAAAGGCACAATCAAGACTGGTAATTTGGACTTTGAAGATGTGTACTATGTGAAGGAACTCAAATACAATCTGTTCAGTGTGTCACAAATGTGTGACAAGAGGAATTTGGTTCTATTCACAGATACTGATTGCTTTGTTTTATCTCCTAACTTTAAGTTGCCTAGTGATGATCAGGTCCTACTTAATTTTCCTAGGAAAAGCAATATTTATAGTGTCAATATGAAGAACATAGTGCCCAAAGACAATCTTACACGTTTAGTTGCTATAGCTTCTTTGGATGAATCAATGTTATGGCATAGAAGGCTAGGTCATGTGAACTTTAAGGTAATCAATCTTTTAGCTACAAACAATCTTATAAGAGGTTTACCTTCAAAAAGATTTAAAAATAAACAGACCTGTAGTGCTTGCCTCAAAGGGAAGCAGCATAGAACCTCTTGTAAGCCCAAGGTTTTTAACTCTATCACCCAACCACTTCATATGCTGCACATGGACTTATTTGGCCCCACTAATGTTAGCAGCCTGAATTTTAAGAAGTATTGTTTGGTTGTGACTGATGATTTTAGCAGATTTACTTGGATTTTCTTTTTGAACACTAAGGCTGAGACCAGTGAAATCCTTAAGTCATACATAACTGCAGTAGAGAACCTTACTGATAAGAAAGTTAAAATCATTAGGTGTGATAATGGGACAGAGTTTAAAAACCAAGTGATGAATGATTTCTGTCAACTTAAGGGTATTAAAAGAGAATACAATGTAGCTAGAACTCCTCAGCAAAATGGGGTTGCTGAAAGGAGAAATAGGACATTAATTGAGGCTGCTAGGACTAGGTTAGCAGATTCTAAGCTACCCACAACATTTTGGGCTGAGGCAGTTAATACTGCTCGTTATGTTCAGAACAGGGTACTGATTGTAAAGCCTCATAGCAAGACTCCCTATGAGCTATTTTTAGGTAGAAAGCCCACACTAGACTTTCTTAAACCTTTTGGGTGTCATGTCTCTATTCTCAATACCATTGACCATTTAGGTAAGTTTGATGGAAAATCTGATAGCGGATATCTGGTTGGATACTCATTGAATAGTAAAGCCTTTAGGGTTTATAATTCTAGAACCAGAAAGATAGAGGAGAATCTACACATAGAGTTTCTTGAGGACAAACCTAGTGTAGAGGGGCAAGGACCAACATGGCTTTTTGATATTGATATGCTAACAGAATCTATGAACTATGTGCCTATTTCTGTGGATTCTAACATGATTTCAGGAGAAAAGAAAGGTCTAGATTCAGATTCTGATGATGAAGATGACTGCATTCTATTGCCCATTTGGAATGACAACTCAAATGGAAGCACTTCTTCAAGGGAGGCAAACAAAGCTGATAATCAGTCTCCAAAGACCCATGAATCTAATGCTGAAAGAGATGCAATCAATACAGATGAGATTGTGATTGAACCTCAAGTGTTCAGTACAACTATGGCTAATACTGATAAGCCACAAGTTAGTACTTATGAGCCAACTTTTAGTACTGATGGTCCTCAAACTATTCCATCAGTTAATACAGAGGTTCCTAATCCTTTTGGTGAAGCTGATGAGATTGATATGACTAATATAGCTTCATCATATGTTGTTCCTGCTACACCACACAGAAGAATCAATCAGGATCATCCTTTGGAGAATGTTATTCGGGATGTTAATGTTGAAAGAACCACAAGATCTAAAATTCAGCATAGTGAGACAGGATTCTTCAGTGCCATCTATGAAGAAAGAAATCATGGTGCCTCTCAAACATGTCTCTTTGCCTGTTTTGTTTACCAAACAGAACCAAAGAAGGTCTACAAAGCTCTTGAAGATGAGTCCTGGGTAGAAGCAATGCAGGAAGAACTTCTCCAGTTTAAACTTCAAGATGTATGGGTTCTGGTGGATCTTCCTGATGGAAAATGATTTATTGGCACTAAATGGGTTTTTAGAAACAAGAAGGATGAAAGGGGTGTAGTAATAAGGAACAAGGCTAGATTGGTAGCTCAGTGGTATACACAGCAGGAAGGGATTGATTATGAAGAAGTCTTTGCTCCAGTGGCAAGGATTGAGGCTATCAGACTTTTCCTGACCTATGCATCATATAAAGACTTCACAGTATACCAGATGGATGTGAAGAGTGCTTTCCTCTATGGGAAGATTGAGGAGGAGGTGTATGTGTGTCAACCTCCTGGTTTTGAAGATCCAACTGTTCCAGACAAGGTGTACAAAGTTCAGAAGGCACTCTATGGTCTGCATTAGGCCCCAAGAGCTTGGTATGAAACTTTAGCCAAGTATCTTTTGGGCAATGGCTTCAGAAGAGGGAAGATTGATCAGACTCTATTCATCAAGAATGTGAAGACTAATATCCTGTTGGTACAGATATATGTGGATGACATTATTTTTGGTTTAACCAAGCAGGATCTATGCAGAGAGTTTGAGAAGTTGATGCATGACAGGTTTCAGATGAGTTATATGGGAGAACTCACCTTCTTTCTTGGGCTACAGGTCAAGCAGAAGACAGATGGCATATTTATTAGTAAGGATAAGTATGTCAAGGAGATTTTGGTGAAGTTTGGCTATGAAAATATAAAAATTGCAAGCACTCCTATGGAGCACAATAAGCCACTACTTCTAAATGCTGATGGTGAAGATGTTGATCAACATCTCTACAGGTCCATGATTGGATCATTGATGTATTTGACTGCCTCCAGACCAGATATTATGTTTGCAGTGTGTGCATGTGCAAGATTTCAAGTCTCTCCAAAGCTTTCTCACTTGCATACAGTTAAAAGAATCTTTAGATATCTGAAAGGCCACGCTCAACTAGGCCTTTGGTATCCTAAGGACTCTCCCTTTGATCTGGTAGCTTACTCTGACAGTGATTATGCTGGGGCAAGTCTTGATAGGAAATCAATCACAGGAGGATGTCAGTTTCTTGGTGATAGGTTGATTTCATGGCAGTTCAAGAAGCAGAGCATTGTGGCAAACTCTAAAACTGAGGCTGAGTAGTAGCTGCTGCAAGTTGTTGTGGTCAAGTTCTCTGGATTCAGAATCAGATGCTTGATTATGGGTATAATTTCATGGGCACTGTCATTTTTATTGATAACAATAGTACTATTTGTATTATCAAAAATCCAGTTTTTCACTCTAAAACTAAGCATATAGAGATAAGACACCATTTTATAAGAGACTGTAATGAAAAGAAACTCATTTAGGTTGAAAGGATTGATACTGAGTTTAATGTTGCAGATCTTTTAACTAAAGCTTTTGATTTGGGAAGGTTTCAGTACTTGGTTACAAGTATTGGAATGCTTCATCCATAATATGTCTTATCTTTCTCTATTTTGTAAAGTTTTGTAAGCTGGTGATTAGTACTGATTGTTATCCAATTAATACTGATTGTGTTAAGTTAATACGGATTGGCAAGAAAATGTTTTGGATTGTGTTTTCTTGGTTTTGGACTAACTTTTTAGGTATAACACAAGCAGTATGGATATGGTTTGGTGACTGAGTGTTAAAGCACATGTGGATCTCTTACTTATGCTCATTTTGAAGCCACCACTTGCTGTAACAATGGAATGTGTGATGCCTAAGCAATATGTGGTATCGTGTACTTAAAATGAACATGAATTGATGGTTTTAGTTGGTTAGATCATTCTGCACTAACCCACTCTTTGTCATTCTATATGTTTACAGATAGTGTGACTAGCCTAAGGGCATCTGGCTTAGAGAACAGCGAGCAACCGTGAATCCAACACTTGTGTTGGAGGCAACACCTGCCACGAGCTGGAAACCCTGTTAGGAAGGCCCTTTTAATGGAACTATCTATCACAGGCAGTGCTATGCACTGAAACCATTGGTTTTCACCAAATCAGAGGCCATATGAGGCCGACCTTGATTAAGTGTCTGTCATCACACTTAATCCTTTCAAAATTGGGGTTTTAGTATTATAATTTCCAAAATATACGATAATACTGATGGGTAAAAGTTAATACTGATGGTTATAAGTTAGTACTGATAAGCATAGTTAGTACTGATGAACTAGCCGTTAGTACTTATTCCAAAAGTCTGTTATGCAATGATTAATTTTGCAAGTAGAGTTGTTAACCGCATGTTTCCTTATAAAAGGGTTACCTAATTGGTTTCTCTTCACTTATTACCATAAATCTTTATAAGGCGATTCAACCAATATTCTCCAAATCCCTACTTATTACCATAAATCTTTATAAGGCGGTTCAACTTAATCCCACTTTTCTAACCCTAACTTTATTCATTCATGGCTCCTTTTGACTTTGTCGACAAACACAACATGGTGGCATGCTTGGAATTGCCGGATGGTCATGATGAATTGGCAGAGATTGTAGCCTTCCTTAACCGAAGCAGCATCAGGTTTGCTTTACTTATACAATCTTATGTACCCCTGTCAGGAAGTTTTGGAAAACTGCTATTGCCTCAACAACTGAGGAAAGGGTACAACAGTTAATTGGTACAGTGGATGGCACCAGCATTGTTATTACTGAAGCATCTCTAAGAGAACATCTTCATCTTAGAGATGCTGAAGGTATTACCACTTTGCCAGTTACTGAAATCATTGAACAACTTACATTGATGGGGTATAGACATGACAATACTATACTTTCACAAAAGTCAGTTTTCCCCACAATGGAGGTTTCTAATCCATACCCTCTTACACTGCTTGAGTCACAAAAGTACTTGCTGGGATGCTTTTCCCAAAAGCATAGCCACAGCCTTGATCTGCCTTGCAACATGCAGGGTGTTCAATTTTTCAAATTATATATTTGAGGGTATGCTTAAAAATGCAGTTAGCAAAACCAAGTTTCTGATGTATCCCAGGTTTATACAAATGTTTTTGGATCATCAGAGACAAAACTTGCAACCTCACAAAAATATTTATCCATCAAAAGTCCTCATAGCCAAAGTGTTTTCCAATATGTTAAGGGTTGTGGTAGGATACAGTGGGGTTGTAGTGCCATTATTTCCTAATATGCTCATTGCAGAGGGTGAAGGACCATCAAGCACATGTGGTTCCCAACACACACCCACAGGTTCTGAACCCTTACCACATCAACAAACTTCATCAACCAGTAGGCACACCAGGCAGGAGAGTGGGACAGCTCAGCCCCATTCTTCTCCTAACTTTGTACCAGATGAGCCTATCCTAGGTGCTGGAGGGGATAGAGTGGTGAGGGCTGCCACTACTCAACCAGGCTTAGAAGCTGGTGAGGAAAGTGGTAACATAAGTAAGATCCAATCCATGCCAACACCTAGTGAGCAATCACAGGGTAGACCCAGGCAAAGGCTAAGAAGGGGGGGTGTATCTGCTCAGGCTAGGCCTGGAAGTGCATCTCAAATGCCCAGTGACCCACCTCTCTCAGCAGGTAACACAGCTGGAAGTGGTGAGGGCAGTTTGACACTCACTGAAATGACGGAATTGTACAGGTTTCTTTGCAGAAAAGTCAATACACTGGAGATTGCACTGGATGAACATAAGAAAGCTGCTGCAAAGGTTCATACCAAGATGCTTTTAAAGATGAAAAGATTAGCACATCAGGTTCAGCTTCTCTCCAAGTCACCTGCAACAGCATCTCTAGTTACCACTTCGATCAAAAGGAAGGCCAAGTTCACAATCTCTAGCACATCTACAGAGAATTCTTCCAAACAGGGGAGGAGTTCTGACATTCAGATTAGAAGGGAGTTTGGTCAGTGGCAAGTTGGTTCAACTCATATTCAAAGCCCTTTCCTTGATGAAGAAGAAGATGTTCACCACTCCATACAAGATGTTCACCACTCCACACATATAGATGAAGTGCTCAGTACTCCTACATGCACTATCAGTACTATCCCAGTTAGTACTTATAGTGTTGTAGTTAGTACTGATAGCACTAGAGTTAGTACTCCTGGTGCTCTACAATCCGTACTATCTCTTATTCTTCAAGTAGCTGCTGAACTACCACAACAGAGGCCACCATCATTACTACCACTCCTCAAGAAGACAGTGATGAAGAGAATAGGGAGACACATGCAGTTATGGGACTTCAAAGCTTGAAGAAGTCAGTCCCTATCTCTCCAACCTACAAGAAGCCACCTGTTTTGTATCTGAGAAAGAAAACCAAATCAGCAGCAACCAAGCCCAAAGAAAAAGGATTCTCTATCAGAGAAAGAGGTGCTCCACCATCCCCAACTTCCTTAGTTCCAAAGATAGATCCCAAAGACAAGGGCAAAGGCATACTAGTAGAAGTACCAAATAAGAAGAAGGAGATTGAAAGGTTAAATGAAGATGCAGCAAGACAACTTGCAGCAGAGTGGGATGAGCAAGAATTGCAGAAAGAGGCTGATGAGAAAGAGAAGAAGAAGATGACTAAAATTGAAGAAGATTGGCAAACATGGGATGACTTGAGAGCCAAATTTGAAGCTACTCAGGAGGTAAGACATAAGCTGCAACAAGATCAGGGAAAAGGTGTTAATGAAGCAGCTCAGATGTTTAGTGAAATATTGGCTAGAAGACAAAGCCAATTCAGACAACAAAGGGAAGTTGAAAAGGCTTCAAAACCTCCCAACAAAAGTCAACAAAAGATGTACCTGTGCAAATACATCAAGTATCAAGGTGCAGATAGGATAACCTTGAAGCAGCTCAACCAACTGGCATGGGAAACTCTTCAAAAGCTTACTGATAAAACTCAAAGAAACATACTCAAATTCAGATCTATGTCAGATGATGATTTCACTAGAAGCTCACAACCCATTGATCCCATTGCAAGTTTCAAAAGACCATCTGAAGAAGGAGGTTCCTCATCTACACCCAAAAGGTTGAAAGCATCTGAAGATGAAGGTGGTCTAACTGAAGAAGATCTCAACCAAATGATGTTAATTAAATCTCCAGAAGATGCATTATATTCAAAGCCCATCAATACTAGGTATTCAATTCTTGGTTGGGATATCTACACTGAAGATGGAAAGAGACACTGGCAGATTCACAAAGCAGGTGGAAGGACAAGTGCTTATTTATATCTGGTGGATCTGTTTGCATCTATTGACAGGGATGATTTGCTTAAACTATGGTAATTGGTCAAGAACAAGTTCAAGAATAGTGTTGGGAATTTCCGAGTACAAAACCATAAGAAAGAATGAAGAAAGAAGAAACAACAAGGGGTTATTATGTAATAGTTAGTAGCTTTCTTAGTAAGCTATTATTAGGGTTTTGTAACCTCCCTATCCTATATAAAGAGGGTAGGCATCTAGTTACAAACCATCTTTTCATTTTATTTCATAGTAGACATCTCCCAATGAGAGTCTGATCAAACGCATAGAGCGTAGTAGTAGTATTAGTAGTTATTAGTTTCTTTGTTTTAATTAATAAAGAAAAACCTTATTAGTAATGTTGATTGTGTTATTCTATTCCGCTGTGCATCCAATCAATCAATGTTACTCATACCCTAGTTGAGTCTGGATCTTGGTTTCAACAATTGGTATCAGAGTCTCGTGGCTCTCAATCTAGGGTTTATAAGGTTTTCCAGTAATTAGGGTTTATGCAGCAGTTGTGAAAAGTAAAAGGCAGCAGGCAAAGAGAGGCAACGAAAGAAGCAGCAGATCTGATTTGACTTTTTAAATGGGATCGACCTTTGTTTTATCTCAATCAAGGTAACCTCGATTTTACTTTGTTGGTGGCTGATCTCATAAAAGCGTGTGGGTTTTTTATTATTAAAAATGATTTCATACTGTATTGATGGGTCTGATTGGTAGTTGTATGCTGTCATACAGTATTTATTATTTTCACATCTCATTCTGTGTGGGACCATCAAAGATACTCATGAATTAATTCTGGTATCACGATTGTTCGGGTTCCTTATTCTTTGGTTAAATAATTTGATTAGGATGATGGGGATATAGACAAAGGACCCATGGGTTGAAAAATATTTTTGATTAATATATTTCATTGCTGCTGATTGGTATTGGTGTTATTGTTGTCTGATGGTCACGTGATGTTTTCTGATCAATACTCGAGGTATGCATCATTTTGATTGGTCTAGTGGGTGAAAGTGACATTGATATAGGATGGAATTAGTTGTGATATAGTATATGGATATTACGGTGGTCTTGGTTTGTGATTGGATGATGGGATGGTATTTTATTTATGCTGATCGATATGTACTCGTAGGGTATACTATATTTTGATATCACGTGGTACAGTGGGTCTCCATTCGTTTGATGTTTCCTAATGGGTCCCTCGTACTGATGTTTGGATATCATGTTGTGTTGTATTTCTGTCCTACGCGTTTGATTGGTGATTGCAATTCATACTTGTTGGTATTGTTCGAGTATTATATTACTTTTATGCTATTGATAATTGGTGCTCAACATGGTCACGTGTGGAATTGCAAATGGTCTCCGATTGGATGTGGTCTTGTGTGTGGGTCCCTCGTTCTTCAGCAGAAATGGTTCCTACTAATTTCATTGTTTGGTGGTATTCACGTGGGGCTTGAATTTGTCTGCTCAAT
Source organism: Chrysanthemum seticuspe (assembly GCA_019973895.1). Taxonomy (NCBI): domain Eukaryota; kingdom Viridiplantae; phylum Streptophyta; class Magnoliopsida; order Asterales; family Asteraceae; genus Chrysanthemum; species Chrysanthemum seticuspe. The sequence goes on along the minus strand of BPTQ01000003.1, from coordinate 219,286,322 downwards.
GTTCTCACGTGATATATCTCTATTGGTGGTCAAGGAACTGGGTTTACTATTTATACTGTTCTCTTTAGATTGATATATGCTGATGCATCGTGTGTTCCTACTGATTGGGTGTTGTTCGTATATATGGTTTATAATGGCAGCATGGGAACTTAATTCTGGTCGGATAACATTTATACTACTCAAGATCGGTTGTTGTACATGTTTATTTAGATCTTGATAGTTTGTGCTGATCTTCTTATGTTTTACTAGTCTTGGTGAGTTGAATTTTTATTCAACTATGAACCCTAGTAATTAACATATTTTCGGCTTGATTTGATGTTCCTACTGGCTGCATATATTGATTGGTTTCTGTTGGTCTGTTTCTCCTGGTTGTTATGGAGTTCCTACTGGTTGATCAGGTGCGTGTCTTATCATATCTTAAAGTGAGTCTGGCACTTTGAAGATAACTTGTATGTGTATTAATGCTGTGACAAAGACTTGATGAATCTAGTGAATGGGTGAGATCTATAGATTAAATGTACTTAATGCGCACATTTGCTAACACTTTAAGGAGTTACGTTGCAGTGCTCAGTGTTAGTGAAGGGGTGTAATCTACAGATTACAGGTGCTTAATGCTCACATTTGCTAGTGTCTCATCTAATTTTGGAGTCACATGGATAGTACAAGATATAAGACGCATGCTTTGGTGTTTCGATTGGTTCTCCGTCCCTACTGGCAGACTATTTTGATGCTGCTGCTGATTTGATTTTTCTGCTGCTGCACTTTATTTCCTTTTTTATTTGTAAAAAAAATAAAATTGAGATGGTTAGTATTTTTTAAGGGGAAGCTTATTGGTTATATACTTACCATCTACATGCATCACTTGAGGGGAAGCGTCTACGCGTTGCACAAGACCCCTAGTAGACAAAAAGGGGAAGAAGATTAGTAGATGTGCAGCGGATTATTTGTGATGACATGTTTTAGCATTGTTTCTTCATACAGATTGTTTTGTACTATCAAGAAACTGGAACTTAACCTAGTCAAATTCCAGTTTAGGGGAAGATTGTTGGGAATTTCTGAGTACAAAACCACAAGCAAGAATGAAGAAAGAAGAAACAACGAGGGGTTATTATGTAATAGTTAGTAGCTTTCTTAGTAAGATATTATTAGGGTTTTGTAACCTCCCTCTCCTATATAAAGAGGGTAGGCATCTAGTTACAAACCATCTTTTAATTTTATTTCATAGCAGACATCTCCCAATGAGAGTCTGATCAAACGCATAGAGCGTAGTAGTAGTATTAGTAGTTATTAGTTTCTTTGTTTTAATTAATAAAGAAAAACCTTATTAGTAATGTTGATTGTGTTATTCTATTCCGTTGTGCATCCAATCAATGTTACTCATACCCTACTTGAGTCTGTATCTTGGTTTCAACAAATAGAGATCCAGATAATGACAAGGATCTGGAGTTACTCTTTGAGCTTCAAAATATATTTGAGCCTGATCCAGCTGGAGAACAATGGAAGTATCAACCTGGAGAAGAAGAACTGTCTTGGACATTGCTTGATTCGTGTGGATTACACTTGGTCACTACACGCAATGGGACAGATATATACATGTTGGTTGAAAGGACCTACCCACTTGCCTTAGGAACACTTCTGGAAATGCTTACAGCAGGGCTGAAGATGGGCAATGCAGTTGAAATAGCTAAGGAGTTGTTGTTGAAGATCTATGACAAGGCAGGAAGACCTAGCAGAAAGTGATGTTTGGAAGAATCCTCAAAGACTGAAGAAAACTTGTGATTCAGAAACCCAAGCACAAGTTTAGGGGAGGATTGTTGGGAAATATGCTTATTGGAGTTAATACTTATTTCAGTAAAGTTAGTACTGATAGTGTCTTATGATAAGTATTAACTAGTTAGTACTGATAGTGAGAAAGTTAGTACTGATAGCTTTAAGTTTGTACTGATGTAAGTAAGGAATGTCGTGTAAGAGTTGTAACAACATATCTTCTCTTCCAATAGAAGATATGATATACTTAGTCCATAGTTATCTCTATAAAGGATCTCCTTAGTGTATAAAAGGAGATCTTAGCTAGGTTAAACGTATATCTCACATTCTAGCCATCTAAAGTAGAGCTTCGAGGTTGTAAACCCTAGTACTAGGAGAGTACTCGTATTATTGCTCAATAATATTGAAGTTGTTGGTGTTACATTGTTTTTGCATTAATCTTCTAAGTGCATTCAAGTAGATTCCGCATACTTGTGTGCATCTACAACAAAGTTTCTCATTGTTGTTTTGGAACCATCCAAGGCAACTAACACGTTTGCAAGCAAAGTGTTCTAGATCCAAGGTTTTGGACTCCACAGATTGTGTGCTCGTATGATGATTATAAATGTGTTTACCTAGATACTATTACTCCCTAGTTATCTTTTATTGTTGGTTGAATTGTCACGTCCTTATTCTTAACGCGTTGTGTTTTCTAAGGTCGTAGGGTGTGCCTATGCCCTAACTCTTTGAGAATACCTTTAGTTTATTGCCTATGAAATCTGCTAGATTAATCATAAACTAACTTTAAGGTTATCTTTGGATATTTAGACTACGAAATCCGCTAAGTGATTCATAAACTAATGTTCACAAAGATTACTCAAGCATTTAAACACAACGATAACCTAGTCTAAGCCAATTACAATTAAGATAAGAAACAACCAATCAATAATTAACAACTAGGTTTCATAGATCTAAGAAAACACACAAGAAATTTAGCTAGACATGTTAAACAAGCAAGCATACACACATTCAATGGAAGACATAATGATACTAATGGATTAAAACACTTATCTTGATGTGTAAAATAGGGTTTTGGACCCCAAGATACTGTCCAATTCGGACTACAAACGTTTAGGGTTTTTACTCCAAAAGTCTACCCCTTTAAATGCAGAAAAATCAAATTCTATATATAGATTTACACTTGCGACGGCATCGCCTTATAGGTGGGACGCCGTCAGATCGCCGTCATTAGGGCTTTCGTCTTGGCCAAGTTATTGACGGGACGGCGTCACGTTGTAGTTGTGACGCCGTCGGGCTTCATATGGGACATCGTCTTGGTTCTGGATCTGGGCCGTCTGAGATGAAAAGTCTGAGTGACGCCCTTCTTCTTCAAAGCCTAACGTCATCAGGTGTTGTGAGCAAAAATTCCACTAAGCCGTCTGGTGTATGTAATTATCTTTATAGAGGGACGGCGTCGCCCTTTGTTTGGGACGCCGTCAGGTTCAGTTTAAGCAGCTTGAGTGGCTTCGATCTTGACTTTGTCATTTTCTTCATGTATTCACTCATTTTCGTCCAAATAAGAATCATTCTAGCATTTTGCTACCAAGAGACCTAAAAAGTGAAAAGGAGCAAAATTAAGCAGTAACGGATATAAAAGTGGTCGATTAAAGGCTTAAATGACCCCTTAAAAGTGTACGTTTTATATCCTTATCAGTAGGATAAGGTGAAAAGGTGTAACGAATATGGGTTAAGAAATGAAAGGATATGCTTAAATGGGTGTAACTAGGGGTATCTTGCACTAATGATGAGTGCAACAAAAAAGGGTTATCACGGAGGTCAAAAATTCAATGGGACTAATCGATAAACACACACAAGTGATCACGTCCGGCTATTTGGGTTAATCCTAAAACATTTGCCTCTTCGAATGGCCTTTTCCAAATGAATCAAGCTAGCTTGATACACTAATCGTCTATGGTCTCGAAGTGATGTAAAAGCCAAGTTCTAAAGTCTACAATACTATTGGCACGCTCAATTTTCGGTAGATTTGGGTAAAATAGGGGAAACGAAAAGGCTAAATCTCACCAATGACATTAAGGGTTATCGTGTGCCCGACTTTATGTGATTCTAGATTGGTTAAAAATGTGACAAAATTTTTCAAAAGAGCTTAATTTTTAAAACCACTAGAAAATTAGGGCAAGTACGCTAAGTAAACGCACACTTCATTTCTATTCCTATCCCCCCACTTGAAGTGTACAAAGTCCCTTTTGTACGAAAATAAAAAGGAAAAGAAAATAGAAATGAAAAAGAACTGAGAAAGAAATGAACTTCCCTCTCAAATGGTTGCCCAAGAGGTCTCACTAAAGGTCAGAAGGCTGATATGGCGTATCTTATCCGGGTGACTACGCCTTAACTTAAATGCCCTCAGAATTTCTCTCAGAAAAGAGTTACGGCGTAACTCAATTAGCTGGTTATGACATAACTGTCTCACAGAACACAACCTGCACAAAACACTTGGGAAAATTGTACCATAGTGGTACTATTGATCAATACCATAAT
>BPTQ01000003.1:219264287-219281920 GCA_019973895.1 Chrysanthemum seticuspe | reverse complement strand
TTTTTGAATTTCCAGGGACTAGATTTGACAACTTTTAAAACTTGGGGGACTAAAACTGCCAATTTTGCAAACTTGATACATTTTTCATCTGATTTTGATATTTTTGCATTTAAAACACATAAAACACTAATTTGTGATATTTTGATCATTTTGATGTGTTTTTGAGTGTTTTCAGATGATTTTGCAGTTTAGATTATGTAAAAAATGATGAGTATTTAGACACTCATCAACAGTTATGATGATTCTGAAAGATTCAATGGTCAAGATGAAGTGGGAAAGTCTCAGGGATGTCGACAGACTCAAAAAGATCATTATAAAGAAGAGGAGAAGCAGTATGAAGAACTATCTAGCGTAAATTAGTTTAATGTATGTCGTTTTAATAAAATTTTAATTTCCAGTGTAATTTTAAGCTTTCAAGTGACTTGTTTAAGTATTTCCAGTGTATTTGAATCTATTTCCAACAATCAATTTCATTTTCAGTCTCAATTTCAGTTTGTTCAATTTTCAAGTGCAAAAATCTCATATGTCTTAAAGTTATTTGTAGTTGTTGTCTTGGACTCATAAGCCAATATAAGCTCCTAGATAGCTTGTTTAAGCTATTAGAAACCTTTAAAATCAGTTATAGTATCAAAAAGAAAAAAAATACCAAAAATAACAAAAAAATTAGTGAAAAAATAAAAAATCCATGGAAATGAAGATCAAGAAGCTGGAGCAGGGTTAATAATGGATTGCCCTTGGGTTTAGAGCTTCTTGGGAAGCTGTAGGTTATGTTTTCAGTCCTTGGATCTCAGTTTTGAGCTTGGAAGCCACTTGTAAGCTTAATTCTTGATTTTGGCAATTCACTGTAGAACTGCTTATTATTGCTTATCTCTGTGTTCTTTATGCTTATTTGGTGTGTGTTAGTGATATTATTGTTTAATATAGCCTGCTTGTTCATCAGTTATTGTAGTTGCTTTGTTTTCTATTTTTCACTAGTAATATTGCATAATAGTGATTCATAGGTTTCAGTTGTTATTGTTAGTGTTTAGGTGCTCAAATTAGCTTTTTATATCATTAGATGTTTGTATGAATCAGTTTCATGGTTTAAATCACTCATTTGTTTTGAAAATCACAAAAACAGTTTCAATAAGGACTGTTTGGATTTGCTTAGTTAACTGTGGTAAAGGCTAATTGTGTTGTTTCTTGTTATTGTTCTGTGTCACATAAGTACCTAATATCTCAGTTCAACCATAAAATCCAGTGCTTATTTGTGAAAAAGTCAAAATAGCCCTTGATCACTCCTTGTTCATCAACTGTTGGATTTTCATGTCCCATGATCTTGTTTTCATGTTTATAAGTTGTTAGAATTGATCAACACAGTCTTAATTCACCTTAATACATCATAATCAGTGATTAGGATTGATTCAAAGTTCATATTAGTCAACATATTAGTGTAATATAAAAAGTCAAAATTTCCATTTGGTCAGTTTTTAAATAAAATAGATAATTTTATATAGGGTTTAATTTTGAGTTTCAAAATTTGAGATTTTGGGATATTAAAATATAGCTGCTCATCTTTATCTCAGTATTTTTATATTTTCTAGATAGCTTATTTAACAGCTTATTTTTTTAGCTTCTTTTGAACCCTTTTTCAAAAAGATGCCCTGTGCACAGTTTTACTAGCCTTTTTCACAAGCTCATAAAAAGCTTCTTAGTGAACCATAGCTTGTGAATTTTGGTTCTTTGGAAAGCTAACCTAGCTGTCTTGAAGATCCAAGCTTAATTTGTTACTTTCTAGCTTATTTGATAGGGCTGCAACAAGCTTTTACCTTGTCCCATTTCTGTGTAAACTTAGTAACCAGTGTTTTACAAGCTTTTTCTTAAGCTTGTCAAAAGCTTATTAGTGAGTCCCACAGTGTGATCTTGGCTTTTTGGAAAGCCCACCAACCCAGCTTGTTGCCTCAAGGCTTATTTTTGGCTTTGGAGCTTTTGCCCCTAGCTAATTTTGGCCTACAAAAAGTGTGCAGACCTGTTTGGTTAGAAGGATTATCATAAGTGCTTATTAGCTTATTAATAGCTTTTCAGTGTAGTTCTTTGTATCTTTTAACTTCATTTGAGTAGCTTTAGCTTATTTGTGTCTTATTTTACCTTTTGTTCAAGCTGTTAAGCTTGTTTGCGCTTAAAGACATCAAAATAAGCCATAAGCTAAACTGTTGTGATCATAAGCTCTTAAATAGCTTATTTTTAAGTTCCAAAATTTTTTGTTTTCATAAAAGTTGCATATTATCAGTAGTTAAATAGTTTTCAAAAATAAAAATCATAAAAACATCATTTTTAAAATAGTGATAGCGTTTATTTAATAAAATTTAGCTTTTTAATTTTCTTTTTCCGCTTATTATTAAGCACTTCCTGTTTTTATAATTTTCTTAGTTTTCTGTCATCATAGGATATTTTTAGAAAAAGTTTCAGAATTTTCCTAGTTTGTTTAGTATTTATTAAAATTTAAAATAGTTAAAAGTATTAAATAATTAATAATAAATAAATAAAAAACATAAAAAATATCTTTTCAATTTTAAAATTAGTTTTTTAATATTTTAGATTTTTCTAAGTTAAAATTTTATTTTTCCAGGTTAATTTTATATTTTCTTGTATTTAAGTGTATTTTAAATACTTAATAAATAGTAATTAATTAATAATAAATAGATAAAAAGTGTGAAAAAATATATTTTTAGTTTTAAAATAAGTTTTATAATATTTTAGATTTTTCTAAGTCATAATTTCATTTTTCTAGCTTTATTTCATATTTTATTACATTTTAGGATATTATTAAATAGTTAAAAATAGTTTTTAATTAATAATAATTAAATAAATAATCATAAAAATAATTTTCTTTTTCCAATAATTTTCTTTTATTATTAGGATTGTAAAAATATCATTTTCATATTTGTAGGCCTTTTATTTCTTAAATCTCACGTTTTATTTTACACGTTTACGTAATTTAATAAACGTACGTATTTACGTTTGTTTAATCTGATTGTTTTGCTTTACAATTCTGTATCAAAATACATTCCAATCAATCAGTAGTGTAGTTATCAATCAAAATACTTACTGATCATTATCCTTAGTGATCATTCGACATCTGAACGTTTTTAAGCACCATTAATCCTCCGTGGGACTTAACGACTCGGGAATCTACTATATTCCAAGGGAAATTGCATTGGTTTTAGACTGTTTGAATTTTATTACGGTTGACCATTCACCAGTGGTTGACTTGTGTAATAAACTTGACGGTTGAGATCCAATCAGTAACCCAAAATTCTAATTACGCCGTAACCTTGGACGGTATAAAATCCCAGCTACGACTGAGAAACTAGGTTTTTACCAAAACTCTCTTTTTACTGTGTTCGCTACAGTGAAAATTATTCCTAAAAATGTTTGTGGTGTTATCTCGTTCTTACAATCACTCAATGGCTGGTAAGATCCATCTTTACTCTTTTTGATTCTCCTTCAATTATTATTTTTCAATTAGGGTTTATATGTTCATAATTGGGGATCTTACTTCTATCATGATAATTACTGCTATTGACCTGGTTAATTTATAATTAAGAATGATTCCCTATGTTTTATTGATTCGTGTCATATCATTATTGGTTGTTTTGGGTCGTTTTGATCTATATTAAAATGGGTTTTTGATCAAACATGAATATTATGGTCTAGGCGCAGTCTAGCATCACTACATATATTAAAACTTATGGTTTTATTTACCTTTGGGTGATAATTGATGGTTACGGTGTAATCTGTTGCTGGTCATAACCATGGGTCTATGCTGAGTTTTTAGGAGAAATTACGGCGTAACCAGTTGATTAGATTACGCCATATCTGTGTTCTGTGATCATAATTACGACGTAACTTGTAGTTTTAGTTACGCCGTGGTTTAGTTATGTGATTGGATTACGTCGTAGCAGCTAGTGTGTGTTACGCCGTAATCCTAGTTACGGCGTATTATTTGTTTTCAATTACGCCATAAGTACATATCAATCTGTAATAATATTTGATCTATATTTATTTTCATTCAGGAAACAACAACAACCCCGCTCAGTGGGTAAGATTTTTGAACTACGACCCTGAAGGAAGAAGGTTATGCAGAGTAGACTACGAGAAATTAGCTAAGAAGGAGATCGACAATCCTGAAGCTCCAGATTTCGACGCGTTCGAGGAAGTAAACAACAGAGTTGCCTCTAGGACGTTTAGAAAGTTTTGAAAGATTAAGTACACTGAGCGTACATGTTCATTCACTTGCAATGCTTGGATTAGGCTTTTCAAAATCAAGGAGCCAGTCATACCCGAGTATGTTAGAGAATTCTTAGCATCTGTTGAGCTCATGGATTAAGTTGAAGACATCAATCAAGTCTCACTATATTTTCATCTCGGAAGGGGGAAGAGGGACTTGACTTTGAGACAGTTTATGGTCAAAATGTGTTTGTACAATGATCGAGATTTTAGCAACCATTTGTGGGAAGAATATTATGACAAGTGCTGGAGGTTCAGGCCCGATGCATACAACCCCACCACCTACTTCAATAGCATATCTTCCACCAAAGGGTACAACACGAAGCACCCCCTTCATACACATTGATAAGGAGTCCTATTCGCCGGCTGGTTCATAGGCTAATAGCATGTTCGATCAAGGCTAGGCATTCGGCGAAGGAGAAAATGACTATGGATGATTTGTATCCTCTTCGTGGTATGGATGGGGGAAATTTTATCGATGTTCCTTACTTATTGGCCAAATTCATGTCCACTGGAGCTAAGGGCTTCACCACTAAAATTTTGATTCAAGGGGCCCATTTTATTGGCAAGCTGGCAAGGAGTTTCGGTTTAATGAGTCCTGAGGCATTGTCATTGGTAACCCGAGGTAGGGAAACTAACTTGATAGGGAAAAACAAGCTAGTCGAGTATGGGATTTGTCGCCTGAATGGATTGGGTGAAGCTGAGTTGATGCCAGAGGCTCTGATTAGAGGAGAAGGAGCAAGTGAAGCAGGTGGTAGTGGTGCAAGTGGTAGCCAGTTGGGAGCCGAGGTGCAGGTCCCAAGCGCCCGAGCTAGGGCCAATTTAAACGTGGGGGATAGGCTTCAAAGGATCGATGGGAGGCTCAATGACATGGAGAGCCATTTTAATGAAGAGATCGATAGCCTAACTGTAGGTTTATATGAGCTAAGTGCTCATTTTTATGGTTTTTTAGGTACGCTAAACCAGGTGCAAGAGCTGCAACAAGACTTTTTCAGTTGGAGCGCATATCGGACTAGTAAAATGCTCCAGGAGATGCACCTGAGCCACCCCCAATGGCATGGAGCTCCGTATGTCTACCAGCTGGATATTCCGGATATTGGAGTCCAGCATGGGGTAGCCTTCATGAACCCACAGCCAACCCCAGGAAGCACCGCAAGTACCCCATTTGAACCATCCGAGTACCAGTCCATGGATCACGATCTTGGCAGGGAGGATTGATTCTCTTGTCCTTTGAACAAGCTCAAAACACTTTTTAAAACAATACTTCTATGTCTGTAATAATTTTACTCTTAGGATATTTATTGTTGATCCTAGTTGAGCAAACGATCTAATATAGAAACTGACTTGAACAAAGAACTTATTAAGTATTACGCGGAATTTAATACTTAATCTTAAGAAGAAGAACAATTAACATTCAACACCTCAATATTATTTATTAATACGAATACTCTTACAGTATTAGGGTTTTGCAACCTTGAAGTGTATCGACCTTAGATATAAAACATACGTATATCTAACCTAGCCTAGGACCTCCTTTTATAGGTTAAGGAGTCCTATACAATATACAATACGTAACCTACAAGATAAATATCTTTTCCATATTTATCTGATACAATAAACTAACCGACTATAGAAAACTAGCAGTGTTTACAATGTACTATCAGCGGTTACAGAATACTACTAGCCGCGGTTATCTTCATCAGTGGTTACACTTCTTCAGTCCGTGGTTATCTTCAAGCTTGTCCGTGGTTCCATTACTTAAAGTAATTCATCATCCAAGGAACCTAAATCCCAACAATCCTCCCCTAAACTTGATAAATTCTAACAGAATTATCAAATTTCTTTTAAGCTCAAAACATCTGATGTGGAGGATGTAACCAAACACTTACTTTTAAGTATCTGCTCATACTTCTTCAACAAGTCATAAGCTTGACTATCATAGGTCAATAACATCTTGAAACAACCCGGCTTCAACATCTGAGCAATGATTCCTGGATAATTATTCAATTTAGGATATTCACCTTCTACAAGCATATGAATAATCTGTCCAGAAACAGTTAAAACATGAACTCCACAGGTTTGATATAAAAACCAACGAGTAACTTGACCATTGTAGAGTCCTTGCCATTCAGGTTCATCATGAGTAGGCTCAAATAGAATCTTCAAATTATGATACATCAGCCTCTCATGATAATCATCTGGATGTACTTCACCAAAATTATTCTTGTAAAGTACCCAAAGATTCATCAAATCATCTCTATCAAAGTATTGAAGCATTTGTGAAAATTTGTTATACTCAGAAATGTCATTATTTAGTCTTTGAATTTTCCACACTCCTTCACTTCCATCTAAAAGATTAAACTCATAAGAAATGATTTGATTCACTTCTGCAACAACTTTCAACTTCTTAGAATCAGATGTCTCCTGAACCTCAGATTTTCTTTTTCGTTTACTTTGCATCCATGCATCTTGCTCTTTAATCCACTCTTTCTCCTTTTGAGAATCCATCGGACAGAAATCATCATTATTAAGTCTCATACATCTCTCATAGATTTCCAAAATTCTTTTAAATGAACAGGTAGTAAGATTTTCAGAAACATATATACCAGAATTTTTGATAATCCTCATCAAAACATTCCTCAACTGAGCAATAGAAGGAGGTTTCTTTCTTACAATTTTCTTCTTTCCTCTACTAACCTTCTTTGCCAACATTCCCAGAAGTCTAGCCTTTTCTTCATCATCGAACAAAGCCCATTCTTGTACTGTATATTCATCATTGATCAATTCTGAAGCTTTAAGATAGTCTTGAGATTCATACCATGTAGCTAATATCTTCTGACTAGCTTCTTCTTCATCATTCTTTCTCTTTTCCAAAGCTGCTCTATCCTCCTCTTCCATACTTCTAGCAAGCTCTCTATCATAAGCCTCTTGTTCTGTTTTATTTTTGAACTTCAGTACTACTTCTTTGCCTTTTCCAACATTAGATTTGACCATTTTCTTCTTCAAAGGTTCACCAATAACCAAACTTTTACCTTTTGGTTTACCTTTTGATTTAGTAGCAGTAGACTGAATAGATAAAGCAGGTGCAATTATTGATGTAGGTATTGATGATGTTTTGCTCAGATTAATCAATGTGCTTGCAGCCTCTTTCTCTACTTCTTTAGGCTTAGATGGTAATTCAGAAAGAGTTGTAACAATAGTAGAAGTAGTTGTGATAGCAGTGGGTATGACAGTAGTAGAAACAATAGCCAAATCTGAAACATCAGTGGTTACAAAAGTACTAACCAGGGTTTCAGATATACTATCAGTGGTTGTGTTCTGTACTATGTCAACACTCTTCAATTCTTCAAGAACAACAGCATTCCCAGCTTTATCAGAAACTACAAATTCTTGATCTCCACTGTCAACATCTTCTTCCATAGTAACACCAACAGATACATTCCCAGCCTCCCCTGAAGTCATGCCATCACTCCTCCCCTGTTTGGATACATCATCCACATTCAGAGTAGGAGAAGAGTTCACCTTCTTTTTGATACACCTCAAAGCTTTCAAAACAGCAAGTCCAGGTCTTTTCACTCTTTCCAAAACCAAGACCCGATGCTTTAATCTCCGAATAGTTTTACCCTGAAGCACAGTGACCTCCTGTAGACTAGAAATCTTATCCTCCATTTTAGAACACTGAACCGTCAATTCATTTATACGTTCAAGAATATCCTCCCCACTTCGACCTGTGTTATCTGGTCCGAGAGGTGGATCATCGAAAAAGTCCTCATGTACATAGTCATCAACCATCAATTCATTATCAGGTTCCAATCTATCCTCATCACTTCGAGCTGTGTTAACTGCTCCGAGCGGTGAATCCTTGGATATAAAAGACATAGCACCAGACCGAGCCTGATCATCTATGTACCCTGTAGCAGCCAGTTGGCTAGGGATACCTCCACCTGTGGTAAGCTCTAAAGAACTTTCCACATTAGGAGTTGCCAAAGGTTGGGTCTTATTGATGTTTCCACTATCCTGACCAGCATCTAAGCATGGATCAGTAGTGGAAGCCCTTCCAATCATGTCACCTCCACACCGTGTGACAGCCTCATTAACCATACCACTAGCACTAGCCTGAGGAAGCTGAGTGCCCTGTGTTCTTCTAGCCTCATTAACCTCAGAATCAGTAGGAAAATTAAGCATGTGAGGAAACAAAGGAACATCTCTAATAACAACATTCTGTGGCGGATTCCTCATATATGCAAACACTCGAGGAATCATACGATGTACCTCATACTCTCTAACATGTTCAATAGGATCCTGGATTTGATGTTCCACAAGCAATTGAACAAATCGAGGATACAAATAATACTTTCCCTTCTTCCTAATATTCTGCACTAACCCCTCATAAATCATCCTAGACCAGTTAAATTTCCTTCCATCTGACAAACAAATAATAGCAGTAGCAATTTTTGAAGGAAAATCATTAAAGCCTGTGGTCTTATTGCTCATACACATCAACAAAGTGTGAATCAAAAACTTCCATTGTGGAGAAAACAAATTCTTAAAAAATTGTACCTTTTCACCTCTGTATGTGTATCCTAATCTCTCTAAACCAGCCACAATCTCAACATCAGAAAGATTATCAACACCATCAGCATCATCAAGCCTCAAAACTTCTCTAATAAGCTCCTCAGAAACCGAAATAGCATTCTCATCCACCCTAGTACTAAAAACCTCCAACCCATTAACCTCCTCAAGGTTAGCATTCTTCCAAAACTGTCGTATATAGGCTTTGAAAATGGTAGGTTCAACCGTTAAAGCAAAGTGAATGGGACTATGAACAAGGAAATCAATCATTTGATGAAACCCTTCAGAGCGAGCATCTTTGGTGAGAATAGCAACAAGATTATGTGAAGTGGAGTACAACTCAGCCATTGTGATTGATATGAAGAAAGTGGGTTTGTGAAGAAATCAACCAAAGTGATTAAGGTTTGTGATACCAATATTTGCAATTGAAAGTGATCCATCCGTGAGTTTGGGAAGTGATATTTATACTTTTGCCAAAGTGTCAAAACAACCCATGAAGTATCAAAACAGAGCAACATACTATCCGTGCGGCTACAACATCTGTCCGCAGTTGTAACACACTATCCATGGATACAGATAATCATTCCTCCCAACTGATCAACATTAAAGCAAGCAAATCCATGCCAAGTGAAATGGTATCTCACAAGATAAGAAGGATTACACAAAAACCATATATTACACACTAGCTCCTTATGCACAGTCATCCTTCTTTCCTGCAAGACAACACAAAACAAACACAAAGACAAAGAGTATAGTTGTCAGTGGTTAGTAATAGCCAGAAGTGGTTACAAACAACCTATCCGAGGTTAGAACAGTAAAGTCAACATAGTCAACTTCTAGAATATATCTCAGTCCAATCCCCAAGAACCTTATTAACTTTCCAACCACATCTAACCTGCCCCTTAGTTACTTCAGTAACCCTAATCCTCACTTATAAAAAGCACCCAAATATCATAGAACGCCCAAACCAATCAAGAGATAAAAACCCTAATTGCTCCAAAATCCCCAGCAATCAAAATGTGGAACCCTAGTTGGAACAAACCAGAAGTGGTTGATCTAACCACCTCCTCATCCTCTTCATCATCTTCATCATCAAGTGAAGATAAAAACCCATGGCTAACCTATTTGCCTCCACTAGCACCAAGACCAAGAAAATCTCCATTTCTTCCATCATCTGAAGATGATAGTGTGGTGAATCCAAGTGATGCTTCTGAAGACTCTGATGACTCTTCTAAGAAGAGGACTTCAAACTCTAAACCTTCATCTTCTAACCCCCAACCAAGACCTCGAGCAAGAAACCCACCACTCCCTAGTGACAGAGAGGTGGTTCTTGGTCTTAGGGCACCAAGTCATGGTGCTTCAACACATATCGTAACCAGGAAGGGAAAAGGGAAGATGGAGTAAGTTGCTGAATGGTGGTAAGAGAAGATGGAGCACAAGAAGATTATCATATTAGCCATCTATCTTCCACAATCAGCTTCAGCTTCTTCGTTTGCATCAATCCATCCTTTCCATTTTGATCCTTAGCTACTTTGTTTGCATATGATAAATGCATATCCAGCATTCAAACAATATCAGCAAGGATAGTAGTAGTAGAAACCATGTATAGATGTAGTCATTAATTAGCACTTGAAGTTTCATTGTAAGCTGTAAGCTGTAAACTGTTTTGTTGAATGAACAATGAAATTTCAGTACTTCTTGCATCTCTATAATGATTTAGCATTTTCCTGCACAATGGTTAGAGGAAACACAGAACAACTAGCAGTGGATAGACCAACTCTATCAGTGGTTAGAAGCAACACTATCAGTGGATATAAAAGAGATAGCAATACTTAAGATTACATAATAACAGTCCAATACTTTTACAAGCTTGTACAAAACAATTTGAGAATTTTAGAGAATAAGCATTCCAATACTAACAACAAGATACTGAAACCTCCCCACATCAAAAGCTTTTGTGAGAAGATCAGCAACATTGAAATCAGTATGGATTTTTACCATTTGAATCAACCTTTTCTCATTACAATCTCGAATAAAATGATGTCTTATCTCAATATGTTTAGTTCTAGAATGTAAAACAGGATTTTTGATAATGCAAATTGTACTGTTATTATCAATGTAAATCTTAGTATGCATAAAATTGTACCCAAAATCCAGCAATTGATTCTGAATCCATAGAACTTGACCACAGCAACTAGCAGCAGCCACATATTCAGCCTCAGTTGTAGAATTAGCCACAATAGTTTGCTTCTTACACTGCCAAGAAATTAGTCTGCTTCCCAAGAACTGACATCCTCCAGTGGTAGACTTCCTATCCAGACTAGCTCCAGCATAGTCACTGTCAGTGTAGGCCACCAAATCAAAAGGAGAATCCTTAGAGTACCAAAGGCCCAATTTAGGATGACCTTTCAAATACCTAAAGATCCTCTTAACAGCATTCATGTGTGAGGTATTGGGTGTTACTTGAAATCTTGCACACACACATACTGAGAACATAATGTCTGGCCTAGATGCAGTCAGATACATCAAAGATCCAATCATGGATCTGTACAATTTCAAATCAACTTTGGGACTCCCATCATCTGGTAGCATAGGTTTCTGAGTCTCCATAGGTGTACTTGCACTTTTTACATCTTGAAACCCAAATTTCTTCAACACATCTGCTACATACTTGTCTTGACTAATGAATATACCATCAGTCCTTTGTTGAACCTGCAGCCCCAAAAAGAAAGTGAGTTCTCCCATAGAACTCATCTGAAACTTATCATGCATAAGTTTCTCAAAATCTCTGCATAGCTGATCTGTGCTAAACCGTCAAGTCAAACAGACTTAAAACAGCTTAAACACAAATACAATGAAGATCAGAGAATATAGTGAATTCCCGGGTCGTTAAGTCCCACGGAGACTCAATGGTGTGTTAAACACTTGATCAGACGATAGAATGATCACTAATGATAGCGATCAGAAAGGATTGGGATTGAATATTACACTACTGAAAAAGATTATAAAATAAAGCGACTTAAATGCAAATTAAGAAGATTAAAAAGATAAAAGATATTAAATAAACGCTATCACTATATTTAAAGTGATGAACGTTTAAAACCTAAAACTAAAACTTACGTTTAAATAAAAATAACGTAAACGTATAAAATAAAAAGTGAATTCTAATAAATAAAGATCCTAAAAATATGAAAAATACATTTTTACAATCCTAATTATATAAGAAAATTATTAGAAAAGGAAAATTATTTTTATTACTAATTAATTAATTATTATTAATTAAAAACTATTTTAAACTATTTAATAATACTCTAAAATAAAAGAAAATATGAAATAAGAATAGAAAAATAAATTTAAGACTTAGAAAAATCTAAAATATGATAAAACTAATTTTAAAACTGAAAATATATTTTTTAGACTTTTTATATATTTATTATTAATTTAAAACTATTTAAAACTAATTAAAATGCTAGAAAATACAAATTTAACTAAGAAAAATCTAGAAAAATACTTTTTTGTCTTTTTATATTTATCTAAACTTAAGAAAATTGAAAAATTATTTTTTTGATACTTTTCTTAATTATTTGTATTTAAAGCTATTTAAAAAGGCTTAAAAACTAATTTTAATTAAGAAAAATAGTAAATGGTGACTAAAAATTATGAAAATTTCAGGGAAATTCTAAAATTATATTCTAAAGCTATGAAAAATGGAAAAACCAGGGCTTATATGGAAGAATAAAGAGCTGCAGTGTAAACTAGAGGGAAATAAGCACTTTTATTGAGCTATTAAGCACTACATTAAACCAAACTACTACAGAAGCTTAATAACACTAAGTCTACTCTAAAGCAACTATATTAAGCTAATTCTAACACCTAAATAAGCCTGCTACCTAGGATTGAGCAAACTGCTATTTAACCAAACAAGCTAAACTGACCCTATGTTCTAGCTGAAGCAACAGCTTAACCAATAAGCTAGAGTGAAAACTAAAAGCATGGTTCTAAAGCTCACCAACCAGAGATCAATGACCCAAATTTTCAGCTTATGATGACAAGTAGTGAATCAATTAGAGATCAAAGCAAAAGTGACCAAAAGGGATATTAACTGCTGATGCACAGAACAGAAATAGGACCTACTGTTTGAGCTTATTTATAAGCTAATCAGACAAGCTTAAAGGAAAAACAGCTAAAGGGTCTTGAAGACCACCTAGAATACTACAAGTTGACCAAATTTTAGACCCTAACTAGCTGGAATAAGCACTGTGCAGCATCTGCATTTTCTGCACAAACTGGTATTTTGTGCAGCTTTGACTTTCTCAAAACAGTTATAAAGGTTGACCAAAATGAGTTTTAAGATTAAATGGTGGACTGATATGGATGAATGATGATGAAATGACACAATAACAAGTTGGTTTAACAAGTTCTAAACCTATGGGGAAGACTTCAGCTACTGATTTTAACAGGAAAGAAAACAAGAGTAGTAGAAATGAAATGTTGACTAATGATGCAAACAAGTATAAATCAATGACAGATATGAACATAAGCAACTATGGCAAACCTAAATAAGCTGAGCTAGTCTATTATTTTGACCTCTAAAGCAGTTAAAACAAGCAATCCAAACACCCCTTTAAATTCATGAAAATGCATAAAAATGGATAAACTGCTAAACAAACATGATTTAAGGATTAAACTAAGTTCTCATAACCATATGACAACTATACAAACACACTGTAACAAGTTGTGACCACAGATACAAGTTCAAGCAAAAACTACAAATTGTCTTGAAAATGTGAAAATCTAAGAACTTACTCACATGAATCCAGCTGATGTCACAGGCCAAACCAGACCCAAAACCTGTTCTATACTAAGCTAATTTAAACCAAATCAACCTCTGCATCCACCAAATCCATCACCATTCCAATTTGAACTTTCTGTTGACTTTTGTTGACCTTGCATGAAATTTACTTAAAACTGATTGCAAGCTTTCCAAAAGCTAAAATAAGCTTAAAGGAGCTTATGTGATTCTAGCATAAGCTTATGAGAAACTTGTAAACAAAATTCAAAACTGCAAATACCAACAGTGAACTTTAAAAATTGGAACTTACATAAAAGCTTAGGTTAATACTCAAAAGTGACTTACAAAGGTTTGTAAACTTAAAAGAGATACAATGAACTGAAATTACATCATTTAAACTAGAACTAAAACACTTAATTGAAAAACGGCATTTAAAGAAAAAATTAAAAACTAGCTACTCTCTCCAAGCTTCATTCTTCTTTTCTTTTATACCAACTTTCTTCCCCTTGACTTTCTGAGCATTTCCCACCAATATCTTGGACCATTGGATGAGCTTAAGTGATTTTTGGCCGTTTGATTGTTTTTGGCGCCAAAAAGGTGTTATCCACTGGAGGGGTTGAGTGAAGGGTGGAAGGGATTATTAAATGGTTTTTGTAGTTGTGTGGAGGTGGAGGGACAAGGAGAAGACAAGGGTGAGGAGGGGGGATGGTGAGTTGAGTGATTTCAGGGATGTTGTTGGGGAAGAAGGTCTTGGCGCGTGTTTTGTTTGACTGCCATTTGACCAAGGCAGTATTATTGAAAAAAGGGGGGTTCAAAATGGGTTGTGGCAGGGGTCACATGGATTGACAAGGGTTCAAAATGAGTTTAATGGTTTAAAACTTCAAGGACTAAAGGTGTAAATCCTGAAAATGTAGGGACCTAAGCTGCCAACATCTCAAAGTTGATCCAAGGGCTGAATTTGACAAGTATCAATAGTACAAGGACCAATGTTGCCATTTTGCAATTTTCCAGGGGCCATTTCTGCCAATTTTGAAACTTGAAGGACCATTTTTGTAATTTTCTCAAACTTTTGATATTTTTCACCAAAGGACTAAATTTGATAACTTTTGATTTTAAAAGGACCTTTGGTGATTTTACTTTTGAAATTATGTGCTCAGGGACTGTTTTTGACAATTTTATAAACTTGGGGGACTAAAACTGCAATTTTTGCAAATTTGATATGTTTTTCATCTGATTTTGATATTTTTGCATTTAAAACACATAAAACACTGATTTGTGATATTTTGATCATTTTGATGTGTTTCTGAGTGTTTTCAGATGATTTTGCAGTCTAAATGGTATAAAAATGATGAGTAATTAGACACTCATCAATAGCTCCTTGTTAGTAGACCCAAAGATGATGTCATCTACATAAACCTGAACCAGTAAAATATCATCTTTGTGCTTTCTAATGAACAAAGTTTTATCAATCAGTCCTCTTTTAAACCCATTGTCCATCAAATAAGTAGATAGGCATTCGTACCATGCCCTAGGAGCCTGATGCAGTCCATACATAGCCTTCCTCACCCTGTAAACCTTGTCAGGATGATCAGGATCCTCAAAACCAGGAGGTTGACAAACATATACCTCCTCATCAATAGTGCCATATAAAAATGCACTTTTAACATCCATTTGATACACAACAAAATTCTTGAATGAAGCATAAGCCAAAAACAATCGTATAGCCTCTATCCTTGCAACTGGTGCAAATACTTCATCATAGTCCAAACCTTCAGTTTGTGTGTATCCTTGAGCAACCAATCTTGACTTGTTCCTCACTACAATTCCTCTTTCATCCCTTTTGTTTCTGAATACCCATTTAGTTCCAATAGCCCTCTTTCCATTTGGAAGATCAACCAATGTCCAAACTTCTTGAAGTTTGAACTGAAGAAGCTCCTCTTGCATTGATTCTACCCATCCTTCTTCTGTTAAAGCTTCTTCTATTCTCTTGGGCTCCTTTTGAGACAGAAAACAAGCAAACAAGCAATTTTGCAGATCTTTATGACTGTTTCTTTTGTGAAGAGATCTTGCAAAGAACCCATGTTCAGGAAAGGGTTCTGAATTCTTTACCCTGCTTCTTGTTTGAACAGGAGTATTCAAATTTCCAAGAATCTGTTCCTTGGGATGAATCTTGTGAATTCTGGTAGAAGTAATTGGACTTTCATTAATAACAGTGTCCAAATTAGTCAAATTAGCATTGAAGAAATCATCCATGTCTTCATCATCAGTAGGAGTATCCATCTCTATTAATTCAGGCATATCAGGATCATGTGGATACTCCTCATTACCAAATAGTGGCTTTGGATAAGGTCCAAAGAAAGTACTATCATCAGTGCTTGAAGCCGGAATTGCACTTGAACTATCAGTGGTAGAAGATGGCTTGTCAGCATTTACAGATGGCCTATCAGCACTTACAGTTGGCTTAGCAGTGCTTGCAGACTGCTTTTTCTTCTTTTCAATTTCTTCTACCGACACTGAGTTATCTTGCACCAACTCATCTTTATCTTGATGATGATCAACTTTGCCTCCAGTATTATGTATATCATCATCAGAGGGACCTTGCTTGTGAATGATGGATGGAACAGTACCAGTTTTCCACTTTTCAACCAAATAGAACTCTGTTGGAGAATCAGCTTCCTTTGAAGATGTATCTACTTCAGAATCCTTTTGTATACCTGCATCAGCATTAGTGGAAGTTCCTGCAATGATAGGCTCATAATTCATAGATTTGGTTAGCATATCAATGTTAAACAACCAGTCTGGTCCTTTGGTCTCAACACTAGGAGTCTTTTCACTGAATTGAACATGTAGGTTCTCTTCAACAATTCTAGTCCTCCTATTGTATACTCTAAAGGCTTTACTATTAGTGGAATAGCCTAAAAAGTATCCATCATCTGCTTTCTCTTGAAACTTGCCTAGGTAGTCTATGGTATTCAAAATGGTAACAGGACACCCAAAAGGTTTTAGGAATGCAATCATTGGCTTCCTACCATGTAATAGTTCATAGGGGGTCTTGTTATGAGGCTTCACTACCTTACTTCTGTTTTGCACATAACATGCAATTCCTACAGCTTCAGCCCAAAAGGTAGTTGGTAATTTAGACTCTGACAGCATAGTCCTAGCAGCCTCAATTAGTGTTCTATTTTTCCTCTCAGCTACACCATTCTGTTGTGGTGTTCTAGCAACACTAAACTGTCTTTCAATACCTTTAGCTACACAGAACTGATTCATCACATTATTCTTAAACTCAGTTCCATTATCACATCTGATGACTTTGACCTTATGACTTACTAGATTTTCTATCTTAGTAATGAAACTCTTAAGAATCTCACTAGTCTCACTCTTAGTAGCCAAAAAGTATACCCAAGAAAATCTACTATAATCATCAGTGATAACTAGGCAATACTGCTTATGGTTCAAGCTTCTAACAAAGGTTGGTCCAAATAAGTCCATATGAAGCATAAACAGTGGTTGTGTTATGGTGTTTACAGTTTTGGTCTTACAAGAAGCTCTATGTTGTTTTCCTTTTTGACAGGCCACACACAGATCCTTACACTCAAAAACCTTTGAAGGTAACCCTCTCACTAAGTTTCCTTTTACCAGTTTATTGATTGTTTTGTAATTTAGATGACCTAGCCTTCTATGCCACAATATTGACTCATCAACAGATGCTTTAGCAAACAAACATAAGGACCTATTAGGAAGAACATTTTTAAGATCAAAACAGTATATATTTTCCTTCCTAGGTACCCTAAGCTGTATAAACTTCTCATCAGGCATCTTAAACTCAGGAGATAACACCACACACTCAGTTTCCCCAAAAAGTACCCAGTTTTTCTTATCACACATTTGAGAAACACTGAATAAATTGTACTTTAGTCCCTGTACCAAATAGACCTTTTCAAAGTCTAGCTTCCCTGTTCTGATTGTGCCTCTGCCAAGTATTTTTCCTCCCTTTGGA
>BPTQ01000003.1:219078685-219264187 GCA_019973895.1 Chrysanthemum seticuspe | reverse complement strand
TTCAGGTTATGTTTGATTCTAATTCTCCAAATGGTAAAGGATATTCTATTTGGAAGAATTCTCATAAGTGGGAGATTGATTGTTGGAGGTTTTATCCTCTGCCTTGTGTTCATGTAGTTCAGACTACATGTGGGATGATTTTGTGCATGTTATCAGATAAGCTTTATCCTTTCTCTGATATTTTTATGGAAAGGTTGCTTAAACACAAGTTGCAGGTGCCTCCTAATCCTGTTGGCAATGATGACCTTCATGCTACTCAATGTGTTGGTTTGATTAAGAATCAACTTCTATCACATCAAGGTTCATCTTGACTGTAATATTTTGTAATATTTGTTTTCTTTCTTTATTTTCTTAGTTAAAAAAAAAAAAAAAAAAAAAAAAAAAAAAAAATTTGTTTTGGTTTTATCTAACTTTTCTTGCAGGTTTGTTGTATATTTTTTGGTTATTGACTCACCTGATATACTTTGTGTATGTCAAAGAGTTAGCTAGTCCAAAGGGTACAGCTTTGGTAAAGACACATCAAATCTGTTGATAGCTGTAATGATTTGCTAAAAATCATAAGGTATGCAACCACCTATGCTTTATTGCTGAGTGTTGTATGGTGTTCAATTCACCATGGTTTATTCCTGTTTGGAATCCAAGAATTGGCTAGCCCACTTGTATATGGCTTGTGGTAAAGGCAGTGGCATTCCATATTTGGTTCTCAATTCACCAATTCTAAGAATTGACTAGTCCTGAGCAAACGGCTACAGGTAAAGACATTTCAAATCCGTTTATATGGTTGCTGGTTTGTCCTATGTTGCTGCAAAGATATGGAGTTTCAGTGTTTCTTCATCATAGAGATGTTCTTCTTGGATTCTTTGCTGTTGCTGTTGTTTGTGTACAATCCTCTGGTGATGCAAGATCTATCAAGAAACTGGAACTTAACAAGTCAAATTCCAGTTTAGGGGAGGATTGTTGGGAATTATGTGAAAGTCTGGATTCTGCTGAACTTAATGCCGAAGTGTTTCTACTGAAGTGAAGTGGATTCTGCCGAAGACTTATTCTGCTGAAGTATAATAGTGATTAGTTAGTTTCTGCGGAAGTGTTTATTCCGTGTTTAGTTTATTTAGTGTGGATATACATGAGCTTTATTAGGAAGTGATTGTGTATATCTTTATTAGTTTTATGATTATACGTTTCTTGGAAAACGGTTTAGCGATATTGTTTAGGGTTCCTTATCTATAAAAGGAACACATTAGAAAGGTTTATGTACCGATTGGAAAAACTCAGTTTTAGTTAATATTAAGATCCATAGAGGATCAAGAAGTTCTTAGTTATTTGTTACTTGCGTTTATATTCCGCTGATAAACATTAGTAGTAGAGATTGTCTTTTATTGTGCTTGTGATTACATAGGCATACATAACGATCCACGAGCTCAAGATCTATCAAGGTCTGTGTTTGATTCAACACGTAGTCTTCATAACTTGCCATATCATGATTTGTAGTCATTTTACGGCGTAACTCTATTACTTTGTTACGCCGTATTCTTTTTAGAAATGATTATGGCGTATCTTCATCACTTAGTTACACCGTGGTCTTTAGTAAATGTGAGAGAAATCCGTTCTTAAGCTCATAAATGTCCAAATACCGCTTCTTTATAGTAAATAATTCCTGAAATGAAATAAGAAGGAATAAGGATGATTCTAATAGCATTTTAAGCATAATATGACAATAAAAGGGGGAAATTAACACTTAGAATATCATGATGATTTGATGTTATCAATAAACATGTATCTAGTTTTGTGTCGTAACAGGTCAGTTTAGTGTTTATAGTAAACGGCCCCTTGTTTTGCATTTTCTGGCCACGCTTCCCTAAGTTTTAGTATAAAACATCATTACGGACAACTTTTGGATTTTAACCTTTTGATAAATCGTACAAGAGGGGCCTCAAAATTACGATTTAAAATTGTTACAGAAAGCTTTTGATAGTTTCTAGTTTTTCCGATTTGGTAACTTCTTTAGGCCATAACTTTTGACTCATTTGTTCGTTTTACTTGATTCAAAGGGCCATGTCTTTGGTTTGATCTTGTGTACAACAATATGTAAATAAACAAGTCTATACGTAAATGGTTTTGCGGAAAAATTGAGTATAAGGTGACTAGTTTGCTTGTTTTGCTAACATAACATAATATGTGAAGGTTTTTACTTGTTTTAAGGATTTATACATCATGTGATCAATATAACTAGACATATATATCATGTAACAAAAATATTTAGCACATATAAAGCATGAAATCATATAATGATGGTGGTGATTATGTGCTTACAACTTTTGGCCTATTAAAAGTGAAATCAAGATTTAAGATCAAAGAACAAGGACAAGGATCAAAGAAAGCTTGACAAGAGCTTTATAAGTGAGGTAGAACTTGTAGCTTGAAATCACTTGGGATCAATTGGACAATACTTGAAGACTTCTACTAGAAATTCTTCTTGTGTAGCTTGCAAATCACTAAAGTAATGAGAAAACTTGAACAAGGATCATGTGAAACTTAACAAGATCTTCAACAATGATATAAACTTAGCAATGACGTATGGCTGGTTTTTGGGAGAGAAAATGAAGGAGGAATGAGCTTGTATTTATACTAGGATGAGGAGGTTAGGTTTCTAAGGAAATGTGGTTTAGAAATGGTACACATGATGCATAATGAATCTATGGCTCTCACCAAGCCACCAAGGCCTTGGTGAATCACAATATACATGTTCATATATTAAAGGGAGTGACTAAATGGATAAGTTTGGTGTTATCTTGTTTTACGGAGGTCGTTTAGTCCCGGTAATCACTAAAAGTAAGTCGTAAAGTCACGAAACTTAAAACCGGGTATCCTAAAAATATGAAACTTCTAAGAAATGTTAAAACTTATCAACATACCCTATAAAAGTATATTTAATGAGTGATAAGTCTAACGGTATGCGTAAACGGTGTTAAAACCTGAAAACGTAGGTTTAAAACACGTAAAACGTAAATCGTACGAAGTTTACTTAAAAATGGGAAAAGTGAAATGCAACTTTTCTAATGTTATTATTATGAACCTAAAAGGCATAATGTATATAATGGGCCTAGTCTAGTGTCGGTTGGTGTTAAATGTTCGTTAAACCTAAAACTGTAGGCTTAAAATACGTAAATCGCGTAAAACGTAAAACCAGAAAATGTAAAAATCTAAAACTTATGAAAATATCGTATGATGTGAAAAACGTATATTTCTGTTGTTTGTTATGTTGCATAGACATATTGGGATGCCTAATTTTCGTTTAAACCTAAATGTAAATCTCAGACACGGTTTTGCGAAACCGGTTTTGAATGGATTCAACTTACGTCGTTAGGACGACCCGACGAGTATCAACTCTCTTGTCATGATAAGTGAAAAAACATTATATGGATGAATAGTAAAAAGTGAATAGTAAAAATTCGAGAATGAATAGTAATCCTGAATATGCGAATTGTTACATATTGTAGCAACATTAAAGGCGCAAATAAAATAAATGTGATTGTTTTGTTGAACGTATGATACCTACTACTGCATTAACAAAAAGGAAAAAGAAAGGTTGCAAAAATTGTGAATCGATAGTCGGGATGTCGACCCCCTTGTAGCTTATAATTGGTCTAGGCGGGATTAATTAAACTAGCATTTCCGACAAGTTTCGGTGTTTCTGCCAAGTTTTCGGTATTTCCGGAAAGCTTTTGGTATATCATGTAATATTTTTCTTAAAATACATCTTGTAATGGATATAAAAAAATGATTATAAGTTATTAAAACAATTTTACAGTGATTTTTGGGTATTTTCGGCAAAATTTGCAGGTTTTCGGAAAGTTTGTCCATCGTTAACTATCATTGAACACCGTTGACCACGGTTAACAGATTTGCTTGACCAATTTATACAAATCGGAAAGGTTGATGGCTTTGTAGCACCTAGGCGGCCATTAATCGGCCTTGTAGGCCTTGTTTTGCAACACTGAAAAAAAGTCAACCGCCCTTTTTCATACTATAGTAACATTAATGGCACAAACAAATTAATGCATAATTCAGATATGTAAAAACAGATTACAGTAATTACACAAAAAAGAAAAAGGATATAGTTGGGATATTTAATTACAACAAAACAAAAAAGAAAAAGCCTCACGAGCGCCCATAGAAAGAGATGAAATGGCAAAAACAAGATAAAATGCATAAAGACATCATGTGCTACACTACATCCCATGAGCATTTGATCAGAAAAGCACTAGAGAGGTGCTTAGCAATGAAGCAAAAAATCAACGAGCGCTACAATTTAGACTATTAGTTTAAGTTTTTATAGTAATGTTTTTTTAGTTGCATTGTTATCGTAATGTTTTTTATTTTAGTTGGATTGTTACTGTAGTGTTTTTAATTATGAATTAACTTTTATTTTTTTATTTATTTATTTATTTATTTTTTAAATTGTGGTTGTCATTGTGGTCACCACTAGCAAGTTATGGTTGGGTACAGTTTTGAAGAGAAGAAACTGACTTAGCGCTAATGTAGCAGGGGGTGACCACAATATTTGTGGTTACCATTAGGATTAGCCTAAATGAAAATTTTATTGGAACCTGCCTATCCATCAAGGGCAGAGATCTTGTGTAGCTTTTTTTGGGATATTTGTTTTTTTTATTCTTTTACATGTACCACATTTTTTAATCTTTTTAGGGTCCGTTTGGTTTATAGATGGGTTTATGATTAGGATTTGAATTTAAATTTGGTTTAGGATTAAGATTAGGATTTGATTAGCTAAAAACCAAACAGGCCCTAAATATTGATCATGTGAAAGTTGAGATAAATATTGATTAGCTAAAAAAATTCTTTATAAATTTAATCAACAATTTTTGATATCTCATTTTTATGTTTATTAAAAAAAATAAAAGTAAAAATAAAAGACATAAACCAACCATTTTTCATCATTTTGTAAAATAAAATATCCTGCAAACGGTAAATCGTTAAACAAAAAATACACTATTGCGATGAGAATTGTTTGTCTTTCAGTAGACAGACACTTCAATATACTTTTGACGAACCTTTATTTTTAGTTTTGTTTTAGTGTTAAAATTTGCGTCTGAAAAAATTACATGTGATTTGTTATGTTATAAATGACGTGTGATTTCACAAATCACATATGATTTCATAAAATCACATGTGATTTCATAAAATCACATGTGATATTAAAATACAAATCACAAGTAATTTTTTCAGGCGTAAATCTCAAGTCTAATAAAAAAAAATCGTCGAAAGTATATATAAATGACCCTCTATAAAAATATAATTTAATTCTCGTCGCGATAATATGATATTTTTTCACGCAACCATTAAGTGTTGATGTGATATTTAATTTTCTAAAAAAAATGAAAGTAGTTAGAATTTATTCATTAGATCTTTAAAAAATTTGTGGTCTGCAATAAATTTTTCTAATTCTGTTTATTTTACTCGTTTAATAAAGGGTGAAGGTTGAATATACGTAACAAACTTTCTCAAATTAACCAATATACGTTACATACTTATTTTATTCTCAACATACGTAATATACTTTCAAATACTTACCAATATACGTAATATTGACAGGTTACCAGTTTTTAAAGTTATAGTAATGGTCCATGTCATTTGCGTTCACTTACAAAGTTAGTCCTTTGACATTTTTTTCACTAAAGAAAGTTACAGTAATGGTCCCAGTGGTTTGCTTTGACTTTCACTGTCCTTTGACTTTCATGTTTTTTATATATGTTTTTTACATATTTATATACACATTTTATATACGTTTTTACACGTTTTATACAAGCTTTTTATACACGTTTTTATATACATTTATACGCTTGTATACACGATTTTATGTACCATTTTTACACATTATATACACTTTTTTTACACACGTTTTTATATACGTTTTTTACATGATTTTATGCACGTTTTTATACACGGTTTTATATACATTTTTTAAACGTTTTTATATATATTTTTATACGTATTTTACACATTTTTATACACGTTATTTTACATAAAACCGTGTATAAAAATGTGTAAAAAACGTATATAAAAACGTATATAAAAATGTATGTAAAAAATGTGTATAAAAACATGTAAGAAACGTATATAAAAAAGATGAAAATCAAAGGACTAACAATGAAATTCAAATCAAACCACATGGACCATTACTGTAACTTTTTTAAGTGAAAAAATGTCAAATGACTAACGATGAAAGTCAAAGCAAACGACAAGGACCATTACTGTAACTTTTTAATGTGATAACATGTCAATATTACGTATATTGGTAAGTATTTGAAAGTATATTACGTATGTTGAGAATAAAATAAGTATGTTACGTATATTGGTTAATTTGAGAAAGTTTTTTACGTATATTCAGCATTCACCCAATAATAAAACATACTGAACTTGTTAGAATGTGAGTTTACCGAAATGTCACTGTTCTTTTTCTTTGAAGAGAAAATGTTAGCAACTTAACATTTACCTATCTAACATGGCATATAATAGCCCAACTGAATCACTCATGCAAAATCTGCTAAACACACATGACACACCCGCTGACCCACACACCTATAACGAAAACGATTGTTGAAGGACTATCTTATTATTAACTTTTCTTTTCTTTTTATTATTACGAAGTATTATTTATTTTTAACAAGTCAATTCAAAATTGTTAGACTATTATTAATAGTTAGACGTTATATTTTATGGGATTAACCCATATTTAGTAGTTTCTACAATAATTTTAAAATAATTATATATTGTATTTAATAATTAATGAAAGGGAAAGAAATCATTATTCGTATCACGGAAAAAGATCTTTAACCTCTTAATTTTTCTCCACAACTCGATCCCCCAAAAACAACCTAAAATTGATTTTTTTCTTTTTTTCCTTCGTGGAAGAATCGTCCGTGCAAGAATTCTTCACCCGTCACTTTTATAGTGAAAGAAATAAAAACGTTTGATTTATGTACCTCTTGTTTTTATTCAAAGAAAGTCAATATGAACATCTTATGGCAATCCACATCTAAGTTTTCTATATCCAGATGTAATGAAATAAGAGATGTTGTATACTACTTCGTATTTGTTTATTGAAAATTTCTTAAAACATTAAATTGTAATGTTGGTTCTTTTTTCTTCTGGTGATTACCTAAGCACATGTTAAATTTACTTATCAACTCAAACAAAAAATTCTTCCCTTTAGTCTTAACTCAGATAAAAAAAATTCAATGTAGACCTCAAATTTTCTAAAGATTCATTGAACAAATTATGACCGTTTAAATTATATTTCTAAGAGTAATACTTCTATATACTTTCGACGAATTTTTTATTTTTTATTTATTTTTTACTTTTTATTTATTTTAGTGCTAAAATTTATGTCTGAAAAATCACATGTGTTTTGTTATTTTCATATCACATGTGAGTTTCTGAAAATCATATATGATTTGTGAAATCACACGTGATCTGTGAAATAACACGTGATTTCTAATACAACAAATTACATGTGATTTTTAAAGACGCAAATTTTAACAATAAAACAAAACTCGAAAAAAAAGTTCGTCGAAAGTATATCGATGTACCCGTCTACTGAAAGATAAAAAAAAACTATCATCGCGATAATGTATTTTTTGTCGCTTAAAGATTTACCTTTTAAAATAGATTTTATTTTTTTTTAAATGTGAAAAGTGTTTTTTTATTTTGATATAAAAATGAGTTGTCAGGATTCGTTCATTGAATCTATAGAGAATTTGTAATTTATATTGATCTCAACTCGATTATATGAACATAAACTGTTTGCAAACTTTCTTCAAGTGTCAAAAGGTTTTTTTTGTAATGGTGTAACTTTATTTTGAGCATTGTGTCTTGAGTTGATATATTTATTTTCGGGAGAAATGATATATCTTCTTACTAAACATTTCTACATACTCTTATTTTTGGTATCCTGACATGTAAAAAAACTGATTGTTTAAAATTGATAATTATTTGAATACACATATTTTTATGAAGGTAGAAGGATGAGTAGTTACATGTACAAATATTATTATATAGTAAAATACTTTATTTTGGGTATGACTTTTAATTTCGGTGAACTTTGAGTTAACTAAGGTATAAGGCCATAGTCCAAAATGTAGTAAGTTAAGGCCTAAGCCCAAGATAAAATTACATCAATAATTAGTGGACTATTGGACTTGGACAATCTAGTTTGAATGATTTGATCTTAGATTTCATTTTATTTCTTTTGTAAATGGTAGGGTGAGCCAAAAAACCGTAAAGACCGAATAAACCGAAAATCGAAACCGAACCGAACCGAAAATAATCGAACCGAACTAATAACCCAACCGAATTTGCTAAAACCGAACCGAACCGAACTACTAATTCGGTTCTCGGTTTGGTTATGGGTTTGGCAGTTTAAACCGAAAACCGAATTCATTTAAATATATATATATATTTTTTATTTATATATATATATATATTTATATATTTTTATGTATATTAATATATAAATAAATACTATTAAAAGGTTATCATAATATAATAAAACACTTTTTATGCTTGAAATATAATTTTTTGCTAAATATCAATGTAATTATTTTCTTTTTTTTTTAAATAGTGAAATTCGGGTTATTTTGGTCAACCCAAGAACCGAACCGAATTAGAATTCAACCGAACCAAACCGAAAACCGAATTTGAATTTGGTTTGGTTCAGTTCTCGGGTTGACCTAAAAAAAATTTTTAACCGAATTAACCAAACCGAACTAACCGAACTAACCGAACAACCCGATGACCGAACCGATCAACACCCCTAGTAAATGGTAACTAAAATTTTGAGGTTTTGTGTACAAGGTAAGAATCTAGTGAGAAGAAAACTCGAAATGAGAAGAATGAGAAATCATTTAACCACATATTTGAGATGCATCCACTTGAATTAGATGCATCCCAATTAGTTTCAAAAGTGATTTCGAAATTAAAAAAGATGCAAAGTGGTACTAGCAACAAATTTGACCCGCATATAACGAAAAATACATAAGATTCTTCTAATTTGATAAAATGCATCTAAGAGTAAGGATCCAGTGACAAGAAAACTTGAAATGAGAATAATAAGAAATAACTATAACCTTATATTTGTGATGCATCTACTATAATTAGATGCATTTCTATTCATTTATATGCATCCCAATTAGTTTCGAAAGTGATTTTGAAGTGAAAAATATGCAAACTGGTACTAGCAACAAATTTAACATGCAGAAGATACATAGGATTCTTTTAACTTTATGACATACATCAAATTTTTAGCTAGAAAATATATTATGGTGCATCGAAAAGATTAAAGATGCATCTAATCAATTCGATGCATTTCTAATGTGTAGTGATAGTTATTTCTCTCCTTCTCATTTTAAGGTTTATTCTCATTTGATCCAAAATATATAAGGTAAGGATCCAGTGAGAAGAAAACTTGAAATGAGAAGAATGAGAAATAATTATAACCACATATTTGAGATGCATCGACTTAAATTAAATGCTTCTTTATTCATTTATATGCATCCCAATTAGTTTTGAAAGTGATTTTTTCGAAGTGAAAAAAGATGCAAAGTGGTACTGGCAACAAATTTGACCCGCATATGACGAAAAATACATAGGATTCTTCTAACTTGATGAAATGCATCTAAGAGTATGGATCCAATGAGAAGAAAACTTGAAATGAGAAGAATAAGAAATAATTATAACCTTATATTTGTGATGCATCGACTTGTATTAGATGCATTTCTATTCATTTATATGCATCCCAATTAGTTTCGAAAGTGATTTTGAAGTGAAAAAGATGCAAAGTAGTTCTAGTAACTAATTTGACCTGCAAAGGACGAAAAATACATAGGGATATTTTAACTTGATGACATGCATCTAATTTTTAGCTAGAAAATGTATTATGGTGTATCTAAAATATTAAGTATGCTTCTGATTCAAATTAATGCATCTCTAATGTGTAGTACTAGTGATATTTATTTATCTCCTTCTCATTTTAAGGTTTCTTCTTATTTGATAATAAATATATAGGGTAAGGATCGAGTGAGAAGAAAACTTGAAATGAGAAGAATGAGAAATAACTATAACCACATATTTGAGTTATATCGACTTGAATTGGATGAATCTCTATTCATTTATATGCATCCCAATTAGTTTCAAAAGTGATTTTTTCGAAGTAAAAAAAGATGCAAAGTGGCACTAGCAACAAATTTGACCCGCGTATGAGAAAAAATACATAGGATTCTTCTAACTTGATGAAGTGCATCTAAGAGTAAGGATCCAGTGAGAAGATAACTTGAAATGAGAAGAATAAGAAATAACTATAACCTTATATTTGTGATGCATCGACTTGAATTAGATGCATTTCTATTCATTTGTATGCATCCCAATTAGTTTCGAAAGTGAGTTTGAAGTGAAAAAGATGCAAAGTAGTTCTAGTAAATAATTTGACTTGCAAAGGACGAAAAATACATTGGATTCTTTTAACTTGATGACATGAATCTAATTTTTAGCTAGAAAATATATTATGGTGCATCTAAAAGATTAAGGATGCATCTAATTCAAGTTGATGCATCTCTAATGTGTAGTGATAGTTATTTCTTCTTCTCATTTTAAGGTTTCTTCTCATTTGATCCTAAATATATAACATAAGGATCCAGTGAACTTGAAATGAAAAGAATGAGAAATTATTATAAACACATATTTGAGATGCATCGACTTGAATTAGATGCATCTCTATTCATTTATATGCATCCCAATTAGTTTGGAAAGTGATTTTTTTGAAGTGAAAAAAGATGCAAAATGGTACTTGCAACAAATTTGACCCGCATATGGCGAAAAATACATAAGATTCTTCTAACTTGATGAAACGCATCTAAGAGTAAGGATCCAGTGAGAAGAAAGTTTGAACCGAGAAGAATAAGAAATAACTATAACCTTATATTTGTGATGTATCGACTTGAACTAGATGCATTTCTATTCATTTATATGCATCTCAGTTAGTTTCGAAAGTGATTTTGAAGTGAAAAAGATGCAAAGTAGTACTAGCAACAAATTTGACCTGCATAGGACGAAAAATACATAGGATTAATATAACTTGATGACATGCATCTAATTTTTAGCTAGAGAATATATTATGGTGCATCTAAAAGATTAAGGATGCATCTAATTCAAATAGATACATCTCTAATGTGTAGTGATAGTTATTTCTCTCCTTCTCATTTTAAGGTTTCTTCTCATTTGATCTTAAATATATAGGGTAAGGATACATTGAGAAGAGAACTTGAAATGAGAAATAACTATTACCACATATTTGAGATGCATCGACTTGAATTAGATGCATCTCTATTCTTTTATATACACCCCAATTAGTTTTAAAAGTGATTTTTTCGAAGTGAAAAAAGATGCAAAATAGTATTAGCACCAAATTTGACCTGCAATGGTCACATGTTTAAGTGACTTTTTAGCCAAAAGTTGAAATTGAACCCACATCCGATTTCTCTAAAAATTCCTATTGATCGGTCATATAGATGTTTGCGGTGAAAGAGTAATACTACTTATGCAAATGCTCTAATGGTATACACTTATTATACTCATTAAAAACTTAATTTTAATAATGATGTATAACTTAAAAACAAGGATCAAGTAAGATGAAACAATTAGTTGAGTAAGTCGACATGAGAACATCAACATGATGCAAAGCAATGCAAATGTTGAAGGCCCATTTTACATATTTCCTTAAGCATGCCATGTAAAGTAATGGTTGGAGTAGATGATATGGCATAGGAGCTTAATTGATTATTCATCTTTATTGATTAATAGGTTGTTTGTGAAATAATTTGAGCAGTAGGGAATTTTGGGGGATCAAATAGGTTAATTTACTCATGAGGATATGCATCACAACGCTTGCTCTTACGATTTTTTAGTTTTGAATATATTTTGAGATTTTATGATTGTTGGTGAGAATAATCAAATTTTTGTCTGTAGAAATAGATATTTGGTTTTCTCAGTTTGGTTTGGTTATACTTTTTATCAAACAATACACCAAACCAAGTATTGATTAAATACTTCGATTAAGTTTTAACCAAACCATACATCAATTAAAACTTTCGGTTTAGGTTTGGTTTATTTTTCAGTTTATTTCGTGTCTAATCAAACACCGAACACCCCTAACTTCATGCCAACAATATCAAGGTTAGAAATGTGTAGTTTGACCTTGAAAGTCAAATTATTTTGGACTTTATCTAATGAGTCAAAACATACTTATGAGCCTACATGTGTAGCATTGTAACTATACAAAAAATAATCCGCATAGAAATGGTGATTTATTGTTATCCACAGGAGGCCGCAGTGTCACGATGAACGAAACCGATCTTCAGTACGAGCCACTTAACCAATCTTACCCGTGTAATATGTGATCATTTGAAAATCTGATACGTGTAATAATAACTCTTGTGGTAGTTCTCAACATCAACATACTAACGGATTACAAACGATATGGTCACCCATCAGTTTTCAAATATTTTATGATCATATCTAATTTTATTCAAAACAATGCCATGCATGATAGATTCTCTTTTTGCATTCAGGTTTCGCGCAATACACCAAAGTCATTCGTCGTTGCATATTATGGTGGTATTATTGATGGCATTTTAATCCACTGATATCTAGACCAACAAATATGTAGCTAATATCAAACCTGTCATTCGAGTTTCTAAACAAAATTACTGAAAAAATGAGTTCTTACATTATTTGTATTGTTACAATACACTCTTTTCCTTACATAAAGTGTAAATTCTTAGACACCAACACAATCTCACATTGACCCTCACGGAACTTGAACCCTCAACCTCTTGGCAGGGGAGATAAATTCTCATGGATACCGCTAGGCTAAAGGCCCTTTCTTTACAAAATATTCTTTTTGTTTTAAAGGAATAATAGCGATTTTCACAAGAACAGGAAAGAAACCTACCTTGGGATACCAGAACTATTGGATACAGTGGGAACCGAATCAGGATTGTTTAGCCTTTGGAGTCGACCAAACTCATTTGGTTGTTTGGTGGTTTCAGGTATATAAGGAGGGTTAGCAGGTGAAGGCAAGGGTTCAATATTCTTAGATAACATTTGTAGAGCCATAGACATTGATGGTCTAAGTGATGCAACTTCTTGGATGCAAAAAACGCTATATGTACCATACTTTTTATTTCTTTCTTCATTTTGCTACTTGTTTGATTATTCAATATCAGATTTGGATCAACAAGCTCTTCCACTGACCCTTGCTTAAAATGCTCCCATGCCTATTAAGTCACCAACGACATAATGATTAGCGTTTAGCAATGGTTACTTGAACTATTATATGAAAATAATTGTAGTACATACAAATTAAAATGAAATGTGATGATGATATATTGATATCTTTTCTTTGAAAACCGTACTTACAATTGAAACTAAGCTGTGAGTGTACTCTGATGTTTGGATTCCTCTGTTTGGCATTCCACTTACTATCCCAAGCAAAAGCACACCGAAGCTATATACATCCACCTTTTCAGTCAACTTACCGTGGGATATGTACTCTGGAGCCATATATCCACTGCAATAGTAAAAATTAAAGAGTGAAAAGAGAAACTTATCTATGATGCCGGTAAATAAGGTTCCAAAAGAAATATTAAGAGCAACAAAATCTCCTAGAAGCATTTTCATCGAATAAATAAAAAAACAGACACCTGTGGTTCCATTAATCGTATACCAATACTATATATATACCTTGTTGGACCTTAGCCAACTTTGAATTTTCTGAAAATAAAAAAAAGACTCATTTCCTTTTTTATAACTTAATCGTTCTCTAATAACACTAACCGTATGGAAAGTGAAAGAACAACTTCCTTTTATCAGAATATATATTAGAAAAAGTTAAGTGCTTACAGAGTCCCTGCAATCCCAGTGCTGATATGATTTTTATCTTGTTGATAAGACCTCGCTAACCCAAAATCAGCAATCTTAGCACGAAGCCTCGAATCCAACAAGACATTAGCAGCTTTTATGTCCCTGTGAATGATCTTTGTTTTGCTGTTCTCATGAAGGTATGTCAAACCTTCTGAAATGCCTAAAATAATATCATATCTTTTCGCCCAGTTTAGTTCCTTACCTCTGACTGCATCTGTATCAGATGAAAAAAATTTATCAATTGCAGGATGCCAACAATCTACGTTGACTCGAGTTTTGGAGAGTTTGGAAATTACCAAATATGAAATGATTGAGACTCCTGTTTGGTATAT
The DNA here is from genome assembly GCA_019973895.1 of Chrysanthemum seticuspe. Taxonomy (NCBI): domain Eukaryota; kingdom Viridiplantae; phylum Streptophyta; class Magnoliopsida; order Asterales; family Asteraceae; genus Chrysanthemum; species Chrysanthemum seticuspe. The sequence continues at coordinate 219,249,863 of BPTQ01000003.1, read as the reverse complement.
ATTCATAAATGAGTATACTTTCGGGCCCCAAACAACTGAATCCTACAAGTTTGACCAGATTTTTGTGGTCAACACTGCTAATAATGTTGACTTCATTGTAGAAGTCCCGTGCTCTATGCCAGTGGTAGAAGAATAGTCTCTTAACAGCAATCTCTTTACCATCTGGAAGAACACCCTGTGAAAATTTTCAATGAGCAGCGCCTTCTATAATGAATTTGTTACGCAAGTTCAGATTTTGAGTCCGAGAGATTACCTTGTATACTGTTCCGAATCCCCCTTGCCCAAGTATATTGACCTCGTCAAAAGAACTTGTCGCTTTCTCAATCGTTGAGTATTTAAAGTTTAAGTTACCACCATTCACAATCTCCAATAATTTAGTATCATCAAAACCTATGATAACAAGGGCAGCATAATCTTTTACGACGTCTAGGATAATAATTTAGGGTTAGTCAAAGTATGAGTGACGACTCCTACCTTTTCCTTTGGAATCACTTCTGCACTTCCATGCATAAAAAGCGATAATACTCCCAATTAAGAATGCTAAAACAGAACTAATAGCCATTACAATAGCCAATTTTTTCCCTGAATTGATCATAAGCAGGAGAAATTATCAATCAAGCATCTTAGTCTGTTTGAGAAAATAGCTCGTTTTAATTATTGTCTCAGGAAATTTTTACAGGTCATTTGGTGTGTTCATAGAAGTATTTAATCCAATGTACTACTATTTTTCTTTTTTGGAAAAGTGGGAGTTAATGAAAAAGTAAAGTAGAGCATTTGAATTACCTTTAGAGGATCTCTTGCGTTCAGTATTACCTTCAGAGGATCTATTGCGTTCAGTATATGATAAATCGGAGACAGAATACCTCATGAAACAACCATTATACAAAGAAGACCCTTGTGATGCCGGCAAGCAGCTTAACATTTTTGCAGCTGCTTTTTGCAAACAAGCCGCACAAGAATCAGTATCTAATGTATTCCAACAATCAGCCACCGCATAGATTGAGTTATTTGTTTTGGGTGATATAAGAGCCTCGGTTCTGGCATTCTTGCTTTTAGGTGCAGTCTCTACTGCTTGAAGTACAGCCTTCCTAGCAGATTCTGCAAAGACATCGTCTCTCATCATATCATTGGCACATCGTGAGATGTTGAAATGCCATGCTTGCTGTGCAAAGAAGCTATAAGTCTCAAATCGCATATAGCAACTGTTGAGATAAACCTGGCCACCATTTCCAGGTAAACAGTGAGTTAAAGTAGTACGTGCCACAACATAACATAAGCGGCATTCACTGGTAGAGAGATCATCGAAACATTGGGCAAGTCCGTAGATGATATCAGGCTTTGTAGCTGTAACAGTTGTTCCAAAAAAAGACGTTTGCATTTTGGTGGTGATGTCTTCCATTGCATGGACAAAGTTGGGAATGAATTTGGTTATATTCTTTACTTGTGGAACCGCACAACCGAATTGGATGAGTTTGCTATTTTCACCCCCATCTGGATATAGCTGTACTTTTGTGAGCAGGGGCGGAGGCAATGGGGGGACTAGTGGGTGCTAGGCCTCCCCTAACTAGCCCAATAAGTCCACTATAATATAGCCCAAAAGCCTAATATTTTCAAGAATTTGAACAATTAGCCCCTACCAAAATTGCTGATTCACTTTTGCGTTTCTTGAATAAAAAAATGCAATTGTTGAAACTCAAGAGTCAAGAAGGTAGAGGAGTGTAACAAGTGAATAAACGGATCAAAATAATTGTTTTTTTTTTTCTGATAAGGTATTGAATGCTTTTATTGATTTCTTCTTTCATTAATGATCATAATTAATTATTCACTTATTTGAATCTTTGTGTCTTCAATTCTTTGAAATATTGAATTGTGATTTAATCAATAGTTATTGTTCATGACTTCATTCACTTGATAACTATTAAAGTATCAATTGCTTGTAGCCTTGTATGATTATCAACTTATCACTTATTGTATGCCTGATTACTTTGACTTTAAAAATTATTAACGATCATATTAAGTATTAACTCATAAGATAACTAAAATAAAGCAAACTATTTGCAAGTTAGTTCATGAGACAAAGGAATTGAAGATCGATGATGATATGATGTTGGAAAACTAGTTCATCTACAGACTTTATTTAGTTAAATGCTCCCCTTAATTTTCTAGGTATTGTTACATCCATAGCCTTCACAGATGACACTTGTTTGTCAATCAAGAATCATAAATTAACTACCGAAGAAGTACCGTATTTTTTTTATTAGCATTAAGGAGGCCAAATAGTAATAGCTAAGTTGCTAACGGTCATTGAAAGTCTTATCAAGATTGATTAAGGCTTTCTTATAGTGTAAAACACATGTTTCTTTAATTTAATAGAGATTTGACTCTTCCTTTACTTTTTCATATTTTCATGCTTTGATATTGGTTAGAATTATATCGTTATCATTCTAAAATTTTATATCGGCCCCCCTTAACTTGAAATCCTGGCTCCGCCCCTGTTTGTGAGATAGATGTAAAGCATGTTGTCTATGCAATAATGGCATATTTCCAACTTTCCAAAACAAAGTTTTTTTATCCTAAATTTTCTGACATTAGCAAAGTTTATTTACATGATCAAATATCAGGCAGCTGACAAAAATGGGAAACAAAGACTTGTCCTTTGCTAGTAGGTTACAACTCATATCCTCTGTTTTATACTCTTTACAGGTTTATTGGTCTTCATTATTTATGTTGCCTGCTAGCATTTGTAAGCAATTAGATAAGTTGTTTAAGTGTTTCTTATGGGCTAAGGGTGATGCTATAAGGGGTATGGCCAGTGTGGCATGGAAGGATGTGTGTAAGCCTAAGAACCAGGGAGGGTTAGGATTAAAATCTGTTAAGTCTTGGAATGAAACTCTCATGGCCAAGCATATTTGGAATATTGTCAGTAGGAAGGAGTCAATATGGGTTAGGTGGGTGAATATTTATTGGCTTAAAGGTAGGAGTATGTGGGACGTTGAGTTGAACAGAGGATATTCATGGTGTTGGAAGCAATTGTTAGATTTAAGAGATAAGATAAGTAGTTTTGTTCAGGTAAAGATTGGAAATGGGAAAGATTGTAATATTTGGTTTGATAAATGGCACCCTAATGGTCCGTTAAGTAAGTTAATTAGCCATAGAGTTTTGGAACAAGCTGATTTGAGCCTAAAGACTAAAGTGGTAGATATGATTCAAGACAATGAGTGGACTTGGCCTATGGAGTGGGATGATAGGTTTAGAGAGGTCACTTGCATTCCTGTGCCTAGTTTAGTTCATGATGTTGAGGATAAGACTGTTTGGGTGGATAAGTTGGGTAATATAAAGGAATTTTCTGTTAAGGAGATGGGGGAGGCTATGAGTATTGAGTATCCCAAGGTCATTTGGTTTAAACATGTCTGGTTTAATCAATGTATTCCTAGGCATGCTTTCATCTTATGGGTGGCTATTAAGGGTAGACTAAAGACTCTGGATAGAATCTCTAAATGGATTGATGTGCAGAACATGACATGTCATTTATGTAATCAATGTAATGAGTCTCACAGCCATTTGTTTTTCTCATGTCCTTATGCTAAAAATCTGTGGGATATGTTAAAACCAATGGCCAGACTTGATGATATATCTGATGATTGGGCAAGTATTATATCCTTTATGTCTAACAAACCGGCTACTAATGCTATTTGGAGTATAATTCAGAGGTTAGTGTGGGCAGCTTGTGTTTATTATGTGTGGCAGGAAAGGAATTTTAGATGTTTTAAAAAAGAATTCAGAGATGAAGAGAAGTTGTTTAAAATCATTGTGGGTGTGGTTAGAATGAAACTGTTGGGTTTGGATATTAGAATGAATCATAGCACTGTTGAGGCTGCTAGAATTTGGGATTTGCAACTGAACAGGAAAGTTTATTATAGAAGAATGGTGGAGGAGCTTCTTAAAGATTGTAGTATTAATGAGTAGTGTTAAGACTATATCTTGGTTCTGGTGGTGGTCTATGGGTACTGGCTTATGGGATTGTAATTGGATTTGGGACCCTTTGATTATGTCTAGGGGTGGGTCTATTGATCTAATGGTTATCTGTTTTAGTTGGTGGATGCAGAAATGTTATGATACAGGTTGGTGGAGCATTTTCAGTATTTCTACATACTATGGAGAGCTGTTTGGTATGCTTAGGATGCTAAAGATGCTTCATGACATGAGAATATTTGATTGGGGAGGTCTAGGGGAGGGTTATACTCTTTTTCCTATTCTAAGTTTTTTCCCTTGTGGTTTTGCTTGGAATAGGTTTTTTAAGGAGGTGATCTCCTCTAGCCTGCTACTTTGGCACTCCTCTGTTTCTGATTGCAGATTTCACTTGAATGATACCGTGGCCTTGGATGAGATGGGTTGTTCTATGTTTGAAGATTTTCCAGCTTGTTATGACTCTATATGTCTTATAGTATATGGTGGTGGAATAAAATAGTTTGGTTGGTCCCATTCTGTTTTATGGATCCAGAGTATGCTATAGGAGTATAGTAGTCTTTGTTGTTGGTTTCCTTTGTATTCTGATTTTATGTATTTGTTTCTTTGGTTATGTTTGTTGTGGATATCATCTTTGGCCATTTGGCGTGTAGCCTTAGCATAGCTAGTTAGGGAAGTGTCCTAACAGTTTTTAGTGCTTTGTGCTTGTTTTGTTCTTGCCCTTTGTTGGCTCCTTTTCTTAATAAAATTTACCTTTAAGAAAAAAAAAATGGGAAACAAAACCAACTCTAGTAAGTTTTACGAAGTTGATACAATTAAACCTGGCAAATAAAAAAGTAAGTTGATACTTTATGAAAAAAAAATAAAAATAAAAATAAAAACCTCAAAACATCAATTCCCGAGTTTCTTAACGCACCTAAATACATCAAATTTAATATAAAGAAGTTATGTTTACCTCCATTAACACCCCTGGTAAACCGAGCATTGAGAAAATTGGTATCAGAATACCTCATAAAACATCCAGTCTCTAGTGAACGTCCCTCGGATGATGGCAAACATTTTAATATCGATTCAGACCCTCTCTCCAAACAAACTGTACATGAATTTTTGTTCAAAGTATGCCAACAATTCGCCAAAACATAAGCAGAGTCGTCATTCATTGTCCCTGACATTGCCACCTTTCTTGCAAAGTAATCACTGCTTGTTGGTGCATCCCTCACAGCATCTGCAATCGCCTGCCTTACTGAATTCCAAAACACACCACTCCTTGTTTCATTCCCACAAACTAATGAGTCATCTTTTCCTGCATACTCGTCATAGAAGTTGTAGTTTTCTGTTCGCATGAAGCAACCATCAAGAAAAACTTGACCATTATACGGAAAGCAACCAAGAAGTGCTGCACGTGCATCGGCATAGCATAAGATACAATCTTTTGTAGAAAGATCACCATAGCATTCAGCAAGTCCATAGTTACTGTCAGGTCCTGTGCCTGTAGAAGCTGTTCCCTTGTGTGAATTTCCCATTTGAGTGCCAATTTTCTCCATTAATTGGACAATGTTGGAAAGTGATAGGCCTAGGTTTTTGTCACTTGGCAGCTGTTGATGGCAACTTAACTTAATGATCTGGGATCTGGGATCCCCATTTGTTCTATTTGCTACAAGTAAAATGATGATAATAGTCATAGTAACAGCTTGTGTTGATCCCTTCATCTTTTATATTCAATCTGCTAAATGAGCAGTTTGAACATTAATATGAGCGTGATACCGAGTACTTTTTATAGATAGATAATAAATAAGCCATGGCTAGATTACAATGACAAACATAGATTAACAACAACCAATAGATTAAGTCACCTTCTTATTATTCTATCAAGTTTTGAAGTTGAGACATAGCTATCTTATGCGAAGGAGTGTAGTAATGACAGAAGAACAAAATCTAGTCGTATAGAACAGAAAAATCATCATATCAAAGCAAAGAACATGATCAAATCCAATTATGCAGCTTTAATTTAACTTCTGAAATTCTTACCAATTACGTAGATTTAGCTCATCTAAGATAAAACAGTTAAATATTACTCAGGGATGACAGGTATTAATGAATGAAGGGTGTTACCCCTAACCTCATAGTTTGCTTAGGAAGAGAGTCACCATCAATCTGACTAAAGTTGTTTAAAATATTTCTCCTTTGATATTTTACTTGTTTTTATGGTATTTCTTTTTGACCATCAACCTGCAATTTTTTTTCCCGGCCTACAGCATCAAAATTCAAACAATGACATTTAAGTATTTCTTAACATTGGTCGATGACTTTAGCAGAGCAACTTGGACTTATTTAATGGTTCATAAGTCTGATGCCTTAGCAGTGTTGAAAGTTTTTCTTAACTTTGTGTAACTGCAGTTTAATATTAAAGTGAAATGTATAAGATCAGACAATGCTCTTGAAATTTTGAAAGGACTGTTAAAAGAAAGGGTCAACAGGATTAGCAAGATTGATAGACAATCACATCACCTCCCATGCAATTAGGGAACCGTATATTCACTTTCTATTTCTCAACAATGACAGCCAGCAATTGACTCTTTTCCATATTTAAGTTCATTTTAAATGTGTATAAATAGGGGGTACTCCTATCATTGTAAATCAATCAAATATAAAACAGTTTTCCCATCAATTCCTTCTTCAATTCTGTTTTTTATCATGGTATCAGAGCAGGTTTGCTCATCATCTACTCAATAGCCTCCTCTAAACTCGATCCCAACTAAGTCACCATGTCCGGAGACGGTAACTTAGAAACCAGTTTATCATTACAGCTTGCCAATTTGTTAAGAAATGGCATCAACCCCCAATCTCAGAATCCAAAATTATCTGATAACCTCCAGATAAATATCAAACTCAATAGCCAAAACTATGCCTTATGGACTCGAATGATTCGAGTTGCTATAGGCGGAAGATCCAAGAAGATCTAATTGTGTTCTCATGGCTCATCCAAAATATTGAACCTACCATTGCAGGCAACCTGACCGAATACCCCACTGCAAAGATGTTGTGGGATGCATTGGTGGTCACATACAGCAGTGGCAGAGACAAACTTCAAACTTTTAACCTCCATGTCAAGGCTAACGACATCAAACAAAACGAAAGCCCTCTCGAAGAATTTTGGATTACACTTCAAGGTGTGTGGGGAGAAATCGACAGGATCGACCCCAACCCCATGAAGTGTCCAGATGATATCAAGACATATGCAAAAATCAGGTCAGAGCAAAAACTATTTCAATTCTTAAATGCCCTTGATCGGAAATACGAGTCAATCAAACGAGAGATCCTCCGATTGGAACCATTACCTTCGGCAGAGGCTGCCTATGCCACTGTCCGTAAAGAGGCCGCCCACCAGAATATTCTGGGAGCAACTAACCATGACACACAAGGCATAGCATCAGGTCTCGTTGCCAACGAAACGGAGGGAGTCGGACTCGCCGCGAAGGGCCGTCGGTTTAACGGGAAAAGAAATGGACCATCGGGCAAAGAAGATAAAACACACCTGATATGTGGTAATTGCGGTAAGACGAGACATACCCAAGAGCAGTGTTTCGAGCTCGTTGGCTACCCCGATTGGTGGAATGATGGCCACAAAAAGGGGCACCAAGGGTCTCAAAACTGAAAAAGGAAAAGCTTCCACCACCGGATTTGGGGGAGTGGCGGCAGCGGCCCTCAATGAAGAAGATGAAGCTTTCACGGTGGAATCAGGTATAGGGGATGAGAGAGAGGGTTTCTCAAAATCCCCAACACACATCACTGATTCGTTTTCTTTTTTTATTCAACAAGCCTTTGAAAATTGCAAACAGTGCCCTGATGATTATGGTTATGCTAATATGGCTCAAAATTACAAAATAAAATGTGAACCGTCATGGATTTTTGATTGTGGAGCCACCGACACCATGACTTATGATTTATCTGATTTTGCTGTGTCAATCAAACCAACTAAATCATACATTCAAACCGCAAATGGAGAAAAAATGAATGTTGAGAATGGGGGAACAATCGAAATCTCACCGACACTTAAACTCTCTAATTGTCTCTATGTTCCATCACTATCTCATAAACTCCTGTCAATAAGTCATGTAACAAAGGAGTTGAATTGCTCAGTCCTTATGCAACCTACCTTTTGTATTTTACAGGATATCAGGACGGGAGCAATAATTGGGCGTGGCACTGAAAGACAAGGGTTGTATTATGTGGATGAGGTAGCTCAAAATGGTTCTGTAATGTTATCTCATGGAACAAAGGAACGAGAAGCTTGGCTATGGCACAGAAGATTGGGACATCCATCCACCGGTTACTTACATATGTTATTTCCAAAATTGTTTCCTTCTAATTGTAAGTCACATTGTGACACCTGCATCTTAGCCAAAAGTCATCGAAAATCGTTTAAACCAAATAACACAAGAGTTGATCTACCATTTTCCTTGATTCACTCGGATGTGTGGGGTCCCGCCCCAATCATAGGGGGACAAAACTTTCGTTTTTTTGTTATATTTGTTGACGATTGCACACGTATGACTTGGGTTTACTTATTAAAAAATAAATCTGAGGTCTTTGATAAATTCAGTGTTTTTTACAACATGGTCCAAACTCAGTTTCAGAAAAACATTCAGATTTTTAGATCGGACAATGGAGGAGAATTTGTCAACTCTGAAATGAAATCTTTTTTTCAAACCAAAGGTATAATTCATCAAACCACATGCCCTCATACTCCAGAACAAAATGGTGTCGCGGAACGCAAAAACCGTATCTTGTTAGAAATAACTCGAGCCCTTCTCATAGAATCACAAACGCCAAAGTTTTTTTGGCCAGAAGCCCTCGTTACCGCGGCGTATCTTATCAACCGACTTCCCACCCGAATCCTAAAAACCAAAACCCCGTTGCAAACCCTCACCGAATACACTAAACTCCCATCGGTTCTTACCCTTGAACCACGAATATTTGGTTGCACCGTGTTCGTTCATATACCTAAAGCCTATAGATCTAAACTTGACTCTTGTGCTGAGAGATGTGTCTTTGTTGGGTACGGAATAACTCAAAAAGGCTACCGATGTTATAACCCAAAAACCCGACACATGTTCACTACGATGAATTGTGATTTTCTTGAAACTGAGTATTACTATGCCTCCCAACACAGTGGTCAGAGGGAGACGGAGTGTACTTACAGCCAGGACACACTGAGTTGGCTGAGTTATGCTACATCTACATCTGAAGAAGAAATAAACCAGAGTCCACAAGATGAGACCCCTCTTCCCACACAACCTGAAGATGTCAGTGCCACCTCAGAAACTGCTCAAGACTTGATACCCGAGGTAAGTAATACTAAACATGATCATCCTCTTTCTTCTGAGACTCCTAACCAAACAGGACAAAGTGAAGATGTACAAGAACAAGAACATGTGGAGACTGTTGAGACAATATCAGAAGTGTATGTACTTCCACCAAGATCAAACCGCGGAGTTCCACCCAAAAGATATTCACCAGAAAAGGAGTCCAGGGGCCGTAGATATCCGGTAGCAAACATAGCAAAAGGAAACCTATCTAAAGGAGCCAAGGCCTTTGTCTCTTCACTGTATTCCAATGAAATTCCGGCTACCACGGAACAAGCATTGGAGTCAAAACAATGGAGAGACGCAATGGAAGAAGAAATGAAAGCTCTTGCAAAAAACAATACATGGGAAAATCGTGTTTTGCAACCAGGAAAGAAAATTGTCTGGTGTCGGTGGGTGTTCACAATTAAATACAAACCCGATGGTACAATTGAAAGATACAAGGCGAGATTAGTAGCTAAAGGTTATACGCAAACTTATGGTATTGACTACTCTGAAACCTTCTCTCCGGTTGCAAAGATCAATACCATCAGGGTTCTCTTTTCTGTAGCAGCAAACAAAGGATGGCCCCTACACCAGTTTGACGTGAAGAATGCTTTCCTACATGGTGAACTGAAAGAGGAAGTTTATATGGAAGCTCCACCTGGATTTACAGACAGATTTGGAGAGAGGGAGGTGTGCTTTCTAAAGAAATCTCTTTACGGATTAAAACAGTCCCCAAGAGCATGGTTTGGGAAGTTCACCTTGGCCATGAACAATTATGGATTCAAGCAAAGCAACTCGGATCATACATTGTTTCTTAAACGGAGAGGCAGTCTCATAACCTGTTTAATAATCTATGTTGATGATATGATAATCACAGGAGATGACAAAAAGGAAATAGCCAAACTCAGAAAAAGCTTGTTCACAGAATTCGAAATGAAAAGTCTTGGGGAACTAAAATACTTCCTTGGAATTGAAGTCCTAAGATCAAATCAGGGAATCTTCATGTGTCAAAGGAAGTACGTTCTGGATTTGCTTGCAGAAACTGGTATGGTTGACTGTAAACCAGCAGACACTCCGATGATTATGAATCAGAAGCTTTATATGGAGGAGAAAGCGGAGCCAGCTGAAAAAGAAAGATACCAACGAATGGTAGGAAAACTGATATACCTCTCACACACCCGACCTGACATAGCGTATGTTGTGGGAGTGGTAAGTCAGTTTATGCATCAACCTCAAAAGGCCCACATAGAAGCAGTCTTAAGAATTATACGATATCTCAAGGGAACAACTGGACATGGAGTCTTATTTAAGCCAAATGGGCATCTTGAAACACAATTGTATACCGATGCAGATTGGGCAGGAGATAAAACTGACCGAAGATCAACCTCAGGGTACTTCACTTTAGTTGGAGGAAATCTTGTTACATGGAGAAGCAAGAAGCAAAAGGTAGTAGCCCTTTCAAGTGCTGAGGCAGAATTCCGAGGAATCGCAAGAGGCATAACCGAAGTTTTATGGGTACGAAGGCTCCTAACTGAAATAGGATATCCACCACAAGAACCTAGCAGGATTCTGAGCGACAACAAGGCAGCCATTCAAATTTCGGAGAACCAAGTTCAGCATGATCGAACGAAACATATAGAAGTGGATCGACACTTCATTAAAGAAAAGTTGGAAGCAAAGATCATCACACTCTCATTTGTTCGATCAGAAAACCAACTAGCAGATATCTTGACAAAAGCTGTTAATGAGAAAAATCTGCACGAATGTCTAGGCAAGTTGAATTTTGGAAATCCCGTCATTCAACTTGAGGGGGAGTGTTAAAAGAAAGGGTCAACAGGATCAGCAAGATTGATAGACAATCACATCACCTCCCATGCAATTAGGGAACCGTATATTCACTTTCTATTTCTCAACAATGACAGCCAGCAATTGACTCTTTTCCATATTTAAGTTCATTTTAAATGTGTATAAATAGGGGGTACTCCTATCATTGTAAATCAATCAAATATAAAACAGTTTTCCCATCAATTCCTTCTTCAATTCTGTTTTTTATCAAGGACCTTGTGCTTTGTTTTTTGCTAGTCAAGGTATAGACCATCAAACTTCATGACACCTACTCATAACTCACGTGCATCGTTTTCCAAAAATTCATCTACATAAAGATTTGAATGCTTTTTAACCTGATCTCACTTCATGTTTCTATTTTTCTTTTTAACGTCTATTTATTTATCTTTGATGAATAATGTTTCTCATTGGAGAGATGAAGCTTATTTTGTTAGAAATTCAACCATCAAAGGCTAGAAGGTGCTTCAGAGACACTATCTGAACTTCTGAAGCCTGCAAGTGTGAAATAAATTAATGCATACTTCAACAGATTCTTTTGTTTCATTAGCTTTTGATATTGTAAAACTTGTATTGTGTTACTCTTATTATGTTGCGTAAAAGAATTAAAACTATGATCACGAGTCGGCTTGATGTGAGGATTACATTTAGCACATCTCGACAATATTAAAATTATAAGTACAACATAATTACATCTCATTTACCTACAAAGCAAGACCATCTATGATGACATTATAATTCTTCCTAAATTCCTCGTACTTACAAGCTCTGATGTTTTTCCGGAACTAGAATCCGATAACTCTTGAACCATGCTCAAATTATGAAACCAACATCTACCTTGGACCAAAAGAACTGTCGGAAACAGTGGGTGCCGAGACGGTATTGCTCACCTTAGCTTTTAAATTTGCAATAAACTCGTTTAGTTGTATGTTGCTATGAGATGTAAAAGGGGGATAAGTAGGCATAGGTAGGGGTTTAATATTCTTAGATAACATTTGTAAGGCCATAGACATTGTTGGTCTAAGTGACGGTACTTCTTGGGTGCAAAGAAGTCCTATATGTACCACACTTTGTATTTCCTTCTTAACGTCGTTATCAGTGTGATTCTGCAACATCAAGTTCGGATCGAAAAGCTCCTCCACCGACCCTTGGTTAAAATGTTCCCATACCTTTTACATCACAAAAGGAAAAACAGATAAGCTCTAACACAAATTTTCAGTATATGAAATAATTATGTCATAGAAATGACACTTACAAGTGAAACCAAGTTGTGAATATACTCTGATGTGTGAATTGCTCGGTTTGGCTTTCCAGTAACCACCTCGAGAATTAGCACACCGAAGCTATATACATCCACTTTTTCAGTTAACTGACCATGAGCTATATATTCTGGAGCCATATACCCACTGCAGTAATAAGTAAATTCTTCAGTGACGGATAAGTAAATGAGGTAACAAAATAAATATAGTAAGAGCTGAAGGAAATGCATACAGTGTTCCTGCAATCCCGGTGCTGATGTGATTTTTATCCTCTTGATAAGATCTTGCTAACCCAAAATCAGCAATCTTGGCACAAAGCTTAGAATCCAGCAAGATATTAGCAGCTTTGATATCCCTGTGAATGATTCTTGTTTTACTGTTTTCGTGAAGGTAGGCTAAACCTTCTGCTGCCCCGACAATGATATTAAATCTTTTGTCCCAGTTTAGTTCCTTACCTTTAACTGCATCTATACAAATTCATAAATGAATCATATTTCCATCAAACTGATTATATTGAGTGGCAGAATGCGCGATTCCATGCCAACTAGTTGTGGCAAATTGTTTAATAGGATACTATTAAATGTATTCTTTCAACAGTGATATATGTTTTTAAGTAACATGATTTAGGAGCTTCTTTGACCAATTGACCCGTCCCATTTAAGTTTGATAATACATATCCCTATAGACCCGTTCATAGGTAACTTTAATGTTTACTTGAGTTTTGGAGAGTTTGTAGAATACACTGGGCTTACCAAAAATGAAATGATCGAGACTCTTGTTTGGTAAATATTCGTAAATGAGCACGCTTTCAGGCCCCAAACAGCTGAATCCCACAAGTTTCACCAGATTTTTGTGGTCAACACTACTAATGATGTTGACTTCATGATAGAAGTCCCCTGCTCTATGTTGGTGGTTGACGAAAAGTCTCTTGGCAGCGATTTCTCTTCCGTTTGGAAGAACTCCCTGTGACAAAGTATGCAAAACGACATTAATAAAGAAGCTGTTCATTAACACCAGATGGTTGATTTTGAAAGACTACCTTGTATACTGTTCCAAATCCCCCTTGCCCAAGTTTGTTAGCCTCATCAAAAGCACTTGTGGCTTTCTCGATCGTGGAGTATTTGAAGTTCAAGCTACTACTAGTAACGATGTCCAACAATTTAGTGTCATCAGAAGCTTGTTTTCTTTTTGACTTAATTCTGTGCTTCCAGGCAAAAAGAGCAATAATACTTGCAACAATGAATGCTACCACAGAACTAACAGCAATTACAATAGTCAATGTTTTCCCTGCAAAAGCCGTAACGGAGAGAAAGAATCAATCCTCTAGGAACTGCTATTTAGCAACTTAATTTACATCACGGGCAGGTATCTTTCGATTATAATGCCATACCCCACAGGCCAACTACCATGATTCCATAAGTGTTATCATCCTATATCTAGTAAATAAACGTAAAACTTTTCTGTAAAACTATATTCAATGTATAAGTAACGTAGTAACTTACCTTTAGAGCGTCGTTTGTCAATTCCATCAGGATTTGATAAGATAGTGTCAGAGTACCTCATGTAGCAACCTGTATATAGTGCATACCCCCCTGACCCAGGCAAGCAGCCTAACATCGACCTGGATGCTGTCTGCAAACACTGTCCACAAGCTTCTGCATCTAATGAACTCCAGCAATCACCCGTAGCATAGGCTGACTCATTTGACGACCCAGTTACAATAGCCTGTGTTTCAGCATGGTGGTCCTGGCTGTTAGGTGCAGTTTCAACTGCTTGTAACACAGCCTTCGAGGCTGATTGTCCAAAAGCATCGCTTTTTCGCGTGCTATTATCACAAATAGCTCTATCTTTATTCCCTGTGAGCTCTCCAAAGAAGCTATAATTCCCGAATCGCATAAAGCATCCTCTGAGATAAACACGACCACCAACGTTGGGTAAGCAACTAGGAAGAGTAGTACGTGCTTCAGCAATGCATAAGAGACATTCACTAGGGGAAAGATCCCCATAACATTGCGAAAGTACGTTGTTTGCATCAAGTCCTGTGCCTGTAACTACTGTTGCTGTATGTGAAGTTTGCATTTTGACGTTAATGTCTTCCATTCCTTGAAGAAAATTGGGAATGAATTCGGATCGATTGTTCTCTTGCTGATTTTCACAAATCAGTTGGATCACTTGGCTCTTCGCACTCCCACCTGATCCATACACATCATAATTAGTAAGAAAGGTGCTATCAGTTTTCAAGAATAATTATAACAGGAAAAATTGCCAATAAATGTAACATAAAGTACGAAACCGTCAACGTGTGTTAAACACGACTTTCTCGCTCATTAAAAGGTATAATGAGTACTGTTTTTGACCAAATAAGTGATAGAAATGCTGAAAAATTTAATGACTCAAATCTTTATTTTTGTTGAAAACCTTACTTATGCAACCTACTGATAAACAAGAAAACAATGAATACCCACATTGGTGATTTTAGTGTTTTATGTTACCTTTCCTGATCTACTTATATGATAAATAACATAATTTACCTCCATTATTGTTCCGGGCTGATTCAGGATTGAGAAAATTGGTATTGGAATACCTCATAAAACATCCAGTGTAAAGCGCACGTCCCTCAGATGATGGCAAGCATTTCAACATCGATTCAGAAGCTCTTCGTAAACAATCCGCACAAGAGCTTACATTCAAAGTATTCCAACAATCCGCAAGAACGTACGCAGACTCATTCTCTGTCCCAGACGACACCGCCTCTCGAGCAAAGTAATCACTGTTTTGTGGCGCATCCATCACAGCATTTGATACAGCACGCCTCACTGAATCCTGAAATCCACCACCAACACTCGTGTTCCCACAATATGACCTATCATATGCTCCTAAACTTTCTTCATAGAAACTATAATTCTGTATTCTCATGAAACAACCGTCAAGAAAAATCTGACCTCGTTCAGGAAAACACGTAGGAAGCACAGTGCGCGCTTCTGCATAACATAGCACGCAGTCATCAGCAGAAAGATCGCCATAGCATTCACCAAGTTCATACATACTGTCAGCCCCTACCCCCGTAGACGCTGTCCCACTATGTGAAGATCTTAATAACGTCCCAACTTTCGTCATCGTTTGGAGAAAATTTGGTATAGCTATACTTTCATTAATAGTCTGTTTCTCATAGCACGTTTTTTCAACGATCTGTGATCGAGGATCACCCATGGACCTGTCTACTAGTAGTAGCAAAATGATTATGACATGAATAAAAACATATGATATTTGTTCTAATTTCTTCATCGTCACAAAAGATCGAGACGATAGTTTGATTTATGACAGATTGATTATTTATTATGTACATTTAGAGTTCTAAATCATTACTGTATATGATACTAACTATGGTTGTCTTTATTAGAAAATTGTGTTAAACAACTGGATGTTCAATGATTTGAATGCTACAGAATATGCATTTGACTATTCTGCTAGTAACGTTTGAACATATGTTAAAAATAATGTTAAACAATTAGAAGGAATGAGACTATTGAAAATGCTAGCAATTAACAAAGTGGAAGTCACTTTCATTAGCTTAAACAAAGTTGAAGCTGATTGTATGATCATTAACAGTTTGTCAACTTTTTTTACATGTTAAAAGGTTGTTTTGTAAATTGTAATGGTGCAACTTTATTTTGAGCATTGTGCCTTGAGTTGATATATTTTGGGTTATGACTTTTAAACTTTAGAGTTAACTATTAGGTCTAATGCCCATAGTCCAAAATGTATTTAGCTAATTAAAGGCCTAAGCCCAAGATAAGATTACTTCAATAATTAATGGACTTGGACAATCTAGCTAGTTCCTCAAAATGTATGATAACTTAAATTTTGAAGTTTTCAGTACATTTTAGTCTTGTAGTCAAGTCATATTAACAACACACATTCACACCCATTAATGTGTATGATCATTGACATTTAATTTGTTGACAATCTGACGATATAAGACTTTGCCATGTTGATGTTTTTAGAAAGTATAACTTTTTTTTTTTTTTTAATAACTTATCTGTTGACAATTTGAGGATATAAGACTTTGCCAGGTTGCTGTTTTTAGAATGTATAAATTTTTTCCTAACACGAGTCTAAGAACGCCAAATGAATCTTAGTAAATCTTAACCACTACTGTAATAGATTTAATCTGCCATATATTCTCCAAACGGTCTAATTCGGCATGGAAACTCTAGCTCCGTGCACCCATTTTGGGTGCCGATGACCATTTCTCAAAAACCTATTCGCAGGCAATGAGCACTTCTTCTAGTAACGTTTTAGCACGGAATTAGGATTAAATTCATTACTTATTCTCAATTGGACGTTTACGGTGAGAGAGCGGAACCATGCAATGCCCCAATGGTATATCAAAAACCTAATATACTCGCTTAAGACTTAATTATCATAATGAGGTATGACTTCAAACCAAGAATCAAGGAAGGTGAAACAATTAGCTGAATAAGTCGACATGAGAGACATCATCATGTGCATCATGATGATGCAAAGCAATGCAAATGTTGAAGGCCCATTTTACATAATTCCTTAAGCATGCCATAGTGGAAAGGGGAACATTCCAACCCCAATCTAAATCATGGTTTATGAATAACATAAATTCCCACTTGGCTTGCTCATGCATATACTCATATAAATATGCATTGTATACTATGTACATAATCATATTCATCCATGTTATGTTTCTAGTTGACTATTCTTCTTTAAGGTAATTAAAAAGAACATGTGGTTTGAAAAGTTGAAGTTTTACGGATTTTTATTTTATTTTATTCATATACAATAATTTTTCTATTTACATAATATTTTCTCCTTAGAAACACTTGATCACTTTATATATGAAGAAAGGAGTTGATATTGACACCAAATAAATTGATGAGGACACCACAAATTACACCCCTAATGCATATATTACAACATATCATGTGCATAATTGTGGTGTCCCCATCAATTTATTTAGTGTCAATATCAACTCCCGAATAAGAAACACTACCAAATTATAATCTGTTATTTGATGAAATTTAATTACTATTAAAATATCAGATATTTAATGACAATCAAATACATTCATACAAGGGCGGACTCAAGACCAATTCACCAAGTGCATAAATTTTTTTACAAGACTAAAGGAAAGACATGTATTTATATGACAAAGTTTCGGGAACCAGGTTCATTTATGAGAAATTGAGACATTTAACGAACATTTACACTAAACAGCAAACATCTATCGGCTTTCGTGAACCCCTCAACCCCTTAGGTCCGCCCCTGCATGCATACGTACATTTGTTTGTATATGTATAACTTTTAGTTAAATGTTGCAAACTTACTTACGTAAACAAACAGGTAATGGAAATATTGAATGTAAACCATCCAAAATGCATTTGAGCGCTATTGTATATTCATATCTTCATACATAGATCAGTATATACTTTTTATAAGGTTATTAGCAAACGAAAAGCTAGGGGAGCTACTCGGACATAATCATTGCTTTAACATTATACTTTCATGGTCACCAACTTTTGCCTCAATATCTTATTGTATTTTCATTTCTTTATTGTAACATGTCCAATATACCCTTACATTCCATATGATATATACATGAAATGAAATAATCATATATTGCTACCTAAGATATAAAGAAAATATATGTGTGGCTCAAGGGCAATTGTGTCAAATGAGGTTTTGCCCAAACTCCCCAAAGATTTGGTGTCCATAGGGTTGTGAAAACAATCACTATGATATATTAACCATTCTTTCTCATGATTCTATTCTCTTCTTTTCATGTGCATGTGTTACTGGGACTCATTCTCCTTTATAGACTATCACCACTCTCTATCACTACTACAATTGGATGGACGGGCGAGGAGCTTTTCGCCGGGAATATCATGTCCTCGGCGAAAGTCACTAAACGACAAAATAAAATCTGACGTGGCACATGAATTCGCTGACTTGTTGTAAAAATTTCAACGCACACTTTCCGCGGGGACATGTCCCCAGCAAACGTTAACTGGATTTTGACCGGATAGTCAAAATTCAACGCAATCTTTCTCCGGGGACGCGTCCCCGCTGAAAGTATATTTTACGTTCACCAAAGTTTGACCAAAAGTCCAAAGCATGCTAATTGTACGCGAGAAAATTCCCGGCAAACCTTTCCCCGGGGACTTGTCCCCGGCAAAAATGATATTTTAAAAAAATAAACTTTATTGCAACTATTAATACATAACTAAAACCTCGATGCTTGAAATAGCATAAATAACCCAATCGTCAATATATCTCTTTACTCGAGTTCTTGATACGTTTGGGTCAGAAATTTACATGATAATATTCTTTTTAGCAAAAACTATTATATTGTAACATATCTAAACATATAATAAAAATTTGATCAAATATTTAAACAAGTTACTACCTTGAGCATAGAGTTGCCATTGATGTCTAGTTCTTTTTTCAACAGGCAAGTTAAAAAAATCCATTATGATCAAACAATGTTGTTTAAAAGTTTGAATTTTTTGAAGTTTTTTTTTGTGATGATCATATGAAATGAACTGTTTTTTAATGAAGAATATGAAGCATCAGTGTCAAGTGTGTGTTTTCTTGGTGTAATAAGTATGTGAGAGAGATATGAGTTATGGCGGGTTTTTAATTGATGTGATTTTTTTGTTATCATTCCAAGAAATTTTTCGTTACTTTTTTTAGTTTGGTTAGTAATGTGTAGTGGTGCAAGTTGAGCTTGTTAATATTGAAACAACAAAATTTACCGTCTTTTAACTTGTTTATTAATGTAAACTCTTTTGTTTACGGAATTACCAAAGTTTTATTCCCCGCCCTACAATTTTTAACTTTTAAAAAACTTGAGTTTGAGTAAAACTCTTATGTTCACGAACATGGTAATCATGACAAAGTACTCACAAATATAGAGAACAAGTTGGCCATAGCACCTATACTCGGTCGTTTAACATGATACGTATACCATAGCACCTATAGTTGGTCGTTTAACATGATACATATACCATAGCACCTATACTTTGTCGTTTAACATGATACGTATACCATAGCACCTATAGTTGATCGTTTAACATGATACGTATACCATAGCACCTATACTCGGTCGTTTAACATGATACGTATACCATAGCACCTATACTCGATCGTTTAACATGATACGTATACCATAGCACCTATACTTGGTCGTTTAACATGATACGTATACCATAGCACCTATAGTTGATCGTTTAACATGATACGTATACCATAGCACCTATACTCGGTCGTTTAACATGATACGTATATCATAGCACCTATACTCGGTCGTTTAACATGATACGTATACCATAGCACCTATACTTGATCGTTTAACATGATACGTATACTATAGCACCTATACTCGGTCATTTAACATGATACGTATACCATAGCACCTATAGTTGGTCGTTTAACATGATACGTATACCATAGCACCTATACTTGGTCGTTTAACATGATACGTATACCATAGCACCTATACTCGGTCGTTTAACATGATACGCATACCATAGCACCTATACTCGGTCGTTAACATGATACGTATACCATAGCACCTATAGTTGGTCGTTTAACATGATACGTATACCATAGCACCTATACTTGGTCGTTTAACATGATACGTATACCATAGCACCTATAGTTGATCGTTTGACATGATACGTATACCATAGCACCTATACTCGGTCGTTTAACATGATACGTATACCATAGCACCTATACTCGGTCGTTTAACATGATACGTATACCATAGCACCTATAGTTGGTCGTTTAACATGATACGTATACCATAGCACCTATACTCGGTTGTTTAACATGATACGTATTCCATAGCACCTATACTCGGTCGTTTAACATGATACGTATACCATAGCCCCTATAGTTGGTCGTTTAACATGATACGTATACCATTGCACCTATACTCGGCCGTTGAAACAGATAGTTAAACAAAAAAATGGTTAAAAGTTACAGTGTATCAAATGTTTTGTGGTTTACTGAGTACAACATTTGATCGTATAACAGAGAGCATTCATGGCGTCCAAGGTAACAACAATGGTAGTTCACCAAGAAGCTAAAAAGAATGAACAATGGTAGTTCACAATTGATGTGTTATTAATTTTAGTTTTTGACAATGATAATAAAGATTTTTTTCAATAAATATATTGATTAAAACACCCTTTGCCGGGGACATGTCCCCGGGAAAACTTTTTACGATTTTTTTATTTTCCCTCCCACCTTTTTACTTTATCCCGCCATAACCTTCCCCGGGGACTTGTCCCCGGTAAAAGTCTTGCTAGATGACAAACAACGATTTTCCCCGGGGACATGTCCCCGGTGAAAACTAATCGTGAAAATCACCTCAATTATTAACCTGATCTGCTTTTCACAAGTGAGATAAAAATATACCCACCAAACACGCAGCTGCTCACCTGCACTTCATCTTCATCACCAAACACGTACCATAGCTGCTTCACTTGATGTCTATTTTGCACATTCAAGTTAAGTTCTTTATCTTCTTGATCTTCTTGATTTTTATCTTGTATTCATAGTTTTTGGTTGTCATTTTGATTCATAAGACTAAGTTTAGACATAATGTCTTCTTTCTTTAGTATCCTCTTGTTTTAATCTTTAGCTTTGACAGTACATTTGGGAGATAGAATACTTGTATGTGGTCGTGACTTTTTTTTTTTTTTTTCGGTGGTATTGTACCAAGATGATTCACAAAGTGGCCTGTAAAATGATGTTTCATGTGTGATTATGTCTCTCTATCAGGTTTGACTTACCTATTATATGTTATTCTGCCACTGTTTCAGTTTTAGTGTGTTCACATCCGAGCTGTAGTAGCCATCAACTCTCAGTTTGGTTCCTTATTCAGTAAACATCCTTAGCTTCATACCCCTGTTTCAGTTTCCTATTTTGATGCAAGTGTCATACTTGTGTTATTTGATGTTAATAATCCAAGTTATGGTTGTTTATTGTTAGAAGATGTATAGCATTAACTATATTACTTTGTAATAACTTTTCGAGAAATTAGAAATAGATAACCCTCGTTGAAGATTAACCCTCATTGTATAACTATATATATTCTAAAATGATTAAAAAAAGTGAAGCATCAATGAAACATAAAACGTTCAAGAATATAGTTTTAATATGTGCTTTGCTTTTATACTTGTAGGAATATAGTGTCTACTGTCAGTCTGGAGTGCAAACCGCGACCATAGCCGAGACCAAAAGGTAAGATATGTCGTTGCGTATTTTAAATAGTTTAGGGTTTTAGGTAATGAGAACTATCCAAGCATCGGGTATCAAAAAGACCCTTTAAACCATTAGGGTTGAATTGGTCATTTTAACAATTAGGGTAGGAGAGTAGGATGGTGGATTTTTGGACCTAAACCAAGATCTTGGCAAGGTGTTGGGGTCCACCCCCTTTCATGTGCAATAGCACTTTAACTATGTTAATGGGATCATGTTGTTTCATCTGCTTGTGATACAAAAGATTTGATCATGTTTGCTTAAGACTTTTTGAACAATGTGTCTAGGGTTGAGGGTTGGTGAAAACATGAGAATGGTGTTAGTGTGTCTAGTTAAAGTGCTATTACACCATTTCCCGACAACATTTCATTCTGTTTCTTACAATGATCTTCCAAAACTCACCAAATTCTCTCTTATATTATCAAACAACAAAAATGAAGTTAGCGGCGGTGACATGTGGCTTCTCTGATGGTTTACGGCGAGGAGGTACACAGTTTCTTGGTCCACAAGATACAGGAAAGTGTACATCCCATTTCTTGTTACGGTTTGTTATGGTTACCTGATGATGAGGGTTGAATCTTGAAGGGTAGAAAGGTGGTGCAAAAGGGTTTAGCTTGGTTTGAGAGTGTTTTTATTGTGTGTTTTTAGTGTGTGTTTTTTGGTGAGAAACTCCATGAGTTTGTGAGAGAGAGAGAGGTCAGAGATGATAAGAAGAGGTATGAAATGGTGTGTAATGATAGAGATATAATGGTGGCGAGAGATATGAAAGGGTTTGTGAGGGTGCCTCATTAACTCCACTTCATTCGCCATCACTATCATTACAAACCCTTTCATCTATCTTCTTATAATCTCCGACCCCTCTCTCTCTCACACACACATGGAGTTTCTCACCAAAAAACACACACTAAAAACACACACACAGTTATGAACTCTCAAAGCAGGGCTAAACCATTTTGCACCACCTTTCTACCCTTCAAGATTCAACTCTCATCATCAGGTAACCATTACAAACCGTAACAAGAAATGGGTTGTACACTTTCCTGTATCTAATGGACCAAGAAACCGTGTACCTCCTCGCCGTAAACCATCAGAGAAGCCACGTGTCACCGCCGCTAAGTTCATTTTTGTTGTTTGATAATATAAGAGAGAATTTGGTGAGTTTTTTGGAAGATCACTGTAAGAAACAGAATGAAATGTTGTCGGGAAATAGTGTAATAGCACTTTAACTAGACACACTAACACCATTCTCATGTTTTCACCAACCCTTAACCCTAGACACATTGTTCAAAAAGTCGTAAGCAAACATGATCAAATCTTTTGTATCACAAGCAAAATAAACAGCATGATCTCATTAACCTAGTTAAAGTGCTATTACACATGAAAGGGGGTGGACCCCCAACACCCTGCCGAGATCTTGGTTTAGGTCCCAAAATCCACCGTCCTACCCTCCTTCCCTAATTGTTAAAATGACCAATTCAACCCTAATGGTTTAAAGGGTCTTTTTGATACCCGATGCTTGGATAGTTCTCATTACCTAAAACCCTAAACTATTTAAAATACGCAGGTTAAGCTTTGGACAAACCCGAAGAAGCAGAAGATATCGGAAGTCAACTGACAAAACCACCTGGCGAACACGAGTTCGAGCCTTATGTGTTAGGATATGTTTGTAGAGAATAACATGGTTAGGATTCCCGCTAAATGGATTATGTTAGGATATATTTGTAGAGAATAACATGGTTAGGATTCCCGCTAAATGGATTATACGTATAGTTTTGGGCCATTTGCGTATAGGTAGCTTATGTATAGTTTTGGACCATTGGCGATTTTGGAAACAAATTTTATGTTATCAATTGTGTTGTAGCGAATTTGCACCATTTGGTTATATATGATATTATGTTTAGCGATTTTGTGTTGTTGTAGCATAAAATAGGTTGAAAACAGGTTGTTACATTGTAGATTTTTTCCGAAAAAATTCCGGAAAAAAATCTAAAAATTACCCATTTTGCAGCAATTTTCTGCAACATGGGTCAAAGGCTTTCACCGGGGACATGTCCCCGGCGAAAGTGTCATAGATAAATATTAGTTTTTCATGTTCCCCGAGGACATGTCCCCGGCGAAGCAGTTAAAGATAAACTTTAGTTACACTTTTTCCCGTGGACAGTCCACGGCAAAACAAAGTGCCACGTCGGACAGTTTGACCGGTGACAATTAGCTGCGGGACCCACGTGTCCCCGGTAAAGGTTGTAAATAGTCTCCGGGAAAGGTATTCCCGAGAAGGTGTTGCCGGGGGACTTTCGGCGGGGACATGTCCTCGGGGAAAGGTATTGCAGGGGACATGTCCCCGGCGAAAGGCCTGAAATTTCGCCTGCGAAAGCGACGAATGTTGTAGTGTATATGTTGATCTTTACAAAAAAAATGACATACTATTTGTATCATATGGTTCATAGTTTCATACCGTATAAACATTAAAACTATATATAACATTATACATTTATACGTATAGTTTGAAAGGTATATGTTAAGCATGAAACTCGTTTTACAAGATGAAATTCTCCCATGTTGACTCTTGACATGAAGTGTCAATTACATCTATTGATGTTGATTTTGTGTTGTATATACATGTCTCCTTTTAGAAGGATTAACACAAGCTTTTCCTTTTTATCAAACATAATCAAAAGGGAACACATTATATTTTGACTGTCAGCACATCACATGGTAATTGTTAGTCAAACTTATACCCTTTTATTGGTGCAACAATAAGCAACTAGATAGAATTGATATTTATCCATCAAAGGTCAGGGAAATGATCACTGCTGCAAACATCAAACTTATCTTTTGCTAAGTATAAATTAGGGACTATTTGTGTACATTAAGGATATTATCAGGGATCATTATGTACAATTAGAGACCATTTGCATACCATCATCAGATAAGTTTGTTGTTGTTTGCAACCGGGATCATTTTTCCCCGAGGTTTAACATCTATGTAACTAACCATTAGAAAACCAAAAAAAACAATATGGATATGAATCTAAAACCAGAGGAATTAAATCAAGTAACACAAAGGGGATGACAAGTCCAAAAACGTTGGCCAAACGAATTAACCTTTCAACACACCATCCGATAGACGAAAACGAACAGTGATTTTAACTTTTTGAACCAATTTATTTTTAGTTTTCGTGACTAAATAAATCATATTTTGCATTGTTCTTTCGTGTAATCTTTTTATAAATGCAATATATATGGGCATCAAAGCATTGGGCTAACTTATTTAAAGATATAGTAGTATTTATTTGGAGATAATTTAAACTAATTACATATCAAAGCTAGTGAAATGTTATTTTATGGTAAGATACGAATTGAAAAAGACGACAAGGGTGGTGGGATGCATCATTGCCGAAACCCTAAAAAGGGAAGTAGCTAGATAGGGTAATGGAAATATAAATTACAAAACCATAAACCCATACTTACACCCTAATTAAATAACACTTGCTGTAGTTATATATAAGCTAAGGTTTATCCATATAACGCTTTTTCTCACATGTTTTTCTGTGATTTCTTTAATAATGTTTAGATTCACCTTAGTAGCTTAGTAAGCTAGCATTATTGTAATTACACATAATTTACTTTATTGATTTGTAGATGGGCTAGTAGGTGAACAAATATGTTTGGATAAAACCTCTAACAAAGTTGAAAGCTTAGCATAGAATTGATCAAACAGTTTGTAAAAAATTCGACACCCTCAAAATCACAAGATAATCGACAAAAGTAAAAATAATATGCACACGAATATTCCCTAGAACCCTCTTTTATTTTACAGAGATGGGGGTACAATCCTTTTGGAATTAGAATTTCATAGTATCATTGTTTGTCTTGCACAACAAGCAATCCTAATTTAAGTCTAACCCTAACTCTATTTAAGTAAGTACATTTAAATCCCTCTACATGAACTATTATACTTTAACCCACTAAAAATTAATACTATATATTCTAACAAAATATGAAGAACATGACGGTTAGTATGTACCTGTAGTCGCGATAATTATGTAAAGACTTGACAAGACTACGTACCCAAGGAGTGAACGAGATAAACAATGAATTTTTATCTCTTTTAATATACAAGGCCTTGCAAAAAAGGCTAAAAAGGAGTGGGTTAAAGCTCACAAAATAATGTAAACTTTATGACGTTACAGGAGAAAAAGATGGAAACGATAGATTTGTTTACTATTAAATTGACTTGGGGTAATTATGCTTTTGAGTTTGTTGTTAAGTCCTTCGCTAGGTAATTCAGGTGGTATTCTTTGCGTTTGGGATCCTAGGTTGTTTGGAAAGAATATGTGACGGTGTCTGGCTACTTTGTAGCTCTCAAAGGGGTGTGGTTGTCTATTTCAATTAGATTTATGATTATTTCGATTTATGCTCCTCAAGAATTGACCAAAAAAGATGTTTGGGATTATTTAAATCACTTGATTGATACATGGAATGGGGATGTAGTGATAATGAGGGATTTTAATGAAGTTCGTATAAAAGAAAAACAACTTGGTTCATGTTTTAATGTTCAAGGCACTACATTTAATTCGTTCATATCAAAAGGTGGTTTGGTCGATATCCCATTAGGAGGTTATAAATTCACGTGGACTCATAGTTCAGCAACAAAAATGAGTAACTTGGATGGATTTCTCATTACTAAAGGTTTAATGGAGACACGTCCGAGGATTTCAGCTTTATGCCTAGACCGATATTTATCTAACCACCGTCCTATACTACTGCATTAGGTGTGTTTGGACTATGGTTCGGTTCCCTTTCGGTTATCATTATCAGTTTGAAGTGGATGGTTTTGACGAGTTGGTGAAGGAGATATGGAATGAGTCTCATATCGCAGATTTTAATCCCATGGTTAGATTGAAAAAGAAATTGCAAAATTTAAAAAAGAGTATTCAGATATGGAGAAATGGGCAACTTGGTAATATCAAAAGCCATAAAAAAATCTTAAAGAAGATTTGGCATCGTGTGATAAGATGATAAAGCAAGGAAATGTTGATTCTAAGATAATGTCTAGATGTATGCATGTTATGAAGGATTTACATGAATTAGAGGTTTGGAGCTTACCCAAAAATCAAAAATCAAATAGTAGATAGAAGGTGATGAAAATGGTAAGTATTTTTTTATGGCATTCTAAACAAAAAATGAAACCAATTTGCAATTCGAGGAATTCTTGTAGATGGCGATTGGATTTATGATATTCTAAAAACAGAATTCTTAACGCACTTCTCGGATAGATTCGCTAGTCCTTGTAGTTCTCGGTTATTGTTAATATAATTTTCCGAATCATTTGACGTTGGAACAAAAGATTGAACTAGAGAGTAGCATCTCAAATGAGGAAATAGAACGTGTTGTATGGGACTATGGGACAGATAAGTCGCCTGGACCCGATGGATTTACGTTTGGTTTTTATCGTAGATATTGGAGCTTTATAGAATCAGGCGCAATAAAGGTTGTGCAATACTTCTTCCAGGTTGGTTCATTCCCTCAAGAATGTAACAAATCATTTATAACTTTGATTCCTAAATTACAAGATGCTAAAATGGTAAAGTAATTTCGTCTTATAAGTTTAATTGGAAGTATATATAAAATTATAGCTAAGACCTTAGCTAATCATTTATGTTATGTAGTGGGGATATAGTAAATGAAGTTCAATCGGCGTTTGTGGCTAATAGACAGATTCTAGATGGCTTATTCATTTTAAATGAATTACTAGCTTCGTGTAAAAAAAGAAGAAACCAACTATGATTTTAAAGTAGATTTCGAAAAAGCATATGATTCAGTGTGCTGGGATTATTTGGATGATGTCTTGTGAATATTTGGTTTTGGTGATAGATGATGTGGGTGGATTCAAAGTTGTCTAAAATCATCCAGGCTTGATTCTCGTTAATTGTAGCCCTATAAAAAATTTTCAATTTCTCAAAGGTTTAAAGCATGGATTCTTACTCCTTTTTATTTATTTTTTATCATGGAAAGCCTTCACGTGTCTTTTAATCTAGTGGTGGATGCAGCCTCTTTCACGGGATTTACATCGGATTTTTTATGAATATATCTCATTTATTTTACGCTGATGATGCAAGTTTTTTAGGCGAATCGAGTGATCACAATTTGGATACTATAATCCAAGTTTTAAGGTGTTTTAATCTAAGTTTTTTTGGCGAATAGGTGATCACAAGTCCGCATTAACATGCATAAGAGTAAGTTGATGAGAGTTTGTGTGCATTCGAAGTTGGTAGAAGGTGTTGCTAATCAGATAGGATGTTCCACATTAAAATCTCCTTTACATATTTAGGAGTCATGATGGGTGGTGTGATGTCTAAGAATTTCCACTTATGATACTATAGTTCACCAGGTAGTGAAACGTCTTTCGAAATGGAAATTGAAAACTCTTTTAATAGGAGGAAGATTAACTCTCTTAAAATTTGTTCTTGGCTCGATTCCAATTTATCATATGTCGATCTTCAAAGTTCCAGTGGAGGTGTTGAAAAGAATGGAGTCCTTTCTGAGTCATTTTTTTAATGGAGTGACTTATAAAGAAAAGAAGACAACGTGGACGAGATGGGACTATGTTTTGGCTTCAGAAACTGAAAGGTGGGTTAGGTGTGGGTTAGCCGTGTCTCGTTTTTATGGTTTGAACCATGCACTCCTGTTTAAATGGGCTTGGCGTTTTAGATCTCCAAATTCATCTATGTGGGCTCGGTTCATCAAAGCGGTACATGGTGATAATGGGAACATTGGCATAATTCCTAAATCTTCTCGATCTTCAATTTGGCTAGACATTGTTTGTGAAGTGTATCATCTTAAGCAGAAAGGGATTGATTTGTTAGCTTATTGTAAAAAAAATGCGGGGAATGGTGTTGACACTTTATTTTGGGATGAAGTTTGGTTACGAGATGTGGCGTCCAAGATTTTATGCTTTGGAAACTAAAAAGCTAATATAGGTAGCAGAAAAACTGGACCATGATTCTGTTATCTTTTCGTTGAGACGTGAATCGAGGGGAGGTCTTGAGCATGATCAAGAACTTGATTTGTCTTCTAAAATAGCGGATGTTGTGTTGCCTCAAATGCAAGATAGATGGATATGGTCGTTAACAGGTAGTGGAGACTTCTCGGTTGCTTGGGTTCGCAAATATATTGACGGCCAAAGTTTACTATGCTTGATAATCCAACAAGATGGGTAAATGCAATGCCAATTAAATTCAACGTTTTAGCTTGGATAATTTACCCACAAGACTGAATATGTCTGTTAGAGGAATGGAAATTAATTCCATTCTATGTCCGATATGCGATGTCTAAGCCGAATCAACATATCATCTCATTTTTTCTTGATCTATGGTGTTTAATTTGTTACATAAAGTAATGATTTGGTTGGGTATCAGATGTCCAGAGTTAGCTTCCTACGATGATTGGTTATCTTGGTTTAAGCAACTTCATATTCATTCCAAATCCAAGAAATTTTTGGAAGGAATATTTTATGTTTTGCGGTGGAAAATTTGGAGATTCCGAAACAAGACTCTTTTCGGGAGGACTATCCCCAAGAATGCGAGTTTGTTTGACGATTTAGTTACTTTAACTTTTCAATGGTGTAAGGCTAGAAGTAAAGCAAATATAAATTGGGCAGGATGGTTACAAAATACTGTGCTTATTATCCTGTAATTGGTTTTTTCTAGTTTCTTGCTAGTTTTTATATAAGTAATTGTTAAAAAAATATGTATCTACACCATAGTCACATAATTCGCTAGAAAGGCCACGAATTGCGTTCCAGTTCACGTATTTTCAAATTGGATATGATTCAGTCGGGATCAGGAAAATCAAAGATCCGAATTAGGACCTTCCCAACCGTGATGTGAATTTTTTTAATGTTAATATTTGACTTGTGATTTGTGACAGAATTAAAAATCCAAGAAACTTTAATATGTAATTGACTATTGTTAGCCTCGCTTTTTCTAAAGATAACGTCATTTACGTGAATTGGACTAGATGCGTAGTATACTTTGCCCTTAGGGACTAGTATCGTTTATGTGGCAAAGATAGGGCCTATATATACCCCTCATGACTCTCCATGAGGGGTGAGGTGAAGCATTTGGTGTATTGTATTGTTTTCTTTTTATTCAAGTTATCCTTATCTTCAAAAAAAAAAAAAAAAAAAAAAAAAAAAAAAAAAAAAAAAAAAAAAAAGGCTCACTAGTTAGGAGGGAGTAATAACCTAACTAGACCGTTACAGTTGAAGTTCAGAGCTACAAGAAGATCATTTGCCGAGGTCATCGGAAGGGAGAACTTCAAGTTTGCCTCATTATCTAGACTACAGAGACTCTGCACTTCAAGAAAGTCAACATTGTTCATTACTATTGTAATTTACTTTGTTTTGTATTTATAGGTCTCATTGTAACCATTCACGTGTGACGCTATCTTGGAGGGAGATTGTTAGCCTCGCTTTTTCTAAAGATAACGCCATTTACGTGAATTGGACTAGATGCGTAGTATACTTTGCCCTTAGGGACTAGTATCGTTTATGTGGCAAAGTTAGAGCCTATAAATACCCCTCATGACTCTCCATGAGGGGTGAGGTGAAGCATTTGGTCATTGTATTCTTTTGTTCTTATCTTAATAAAACCTTGTTTTCTCCTCCCTCTCTCTACTTTCTCTCACTAGAAGAGATGAAGATATTCATCTTCTTCCACCAACCTAGACCTCCAAACCACATAAATCATATAGTATTCGGTCCTGACAACTATTTTTATGAAAATTTGATAAGTTAATGTTAGGATTATTTATAACTCTTAGGAATATATTAATAATTGGGTACATTGTATTAGAGCGATCTCAAATGAATTTACCCCTTTCGAACCGAATTTTAGATACCTAACGAACCACGTTCCCGATCCTCGACCTCGTACCGGCACAATGCCCGATCCATGTGACTATGATCTACACCAATATATATTTGTTTTAAGCCTGATCTGAATGAGGTAGGTTTGGCGAAACATCTTGATTTGATCTTAAACATCTTTCCTTAAAGCACACAAAGTAAGTACATAAGTCAATAAACACAATGTCTAGCTAGTAACATGAATCATAACTGCTACTTATTGTGTATGTCGGTATATAGTACTAGCTAGATCGTTGGTTGGATAATGAGTAATACGAGTAACAAGTAATAATATTCTAGCCGGTAGATTGTAGAGCTTTTTCCAAGCAAAACATAACAGATAGATGATCATATATACTAAATGAATAAGATAATGTGAAATTAACTTTTTGCCCATAAGAAAGAAAATATTATCAAAATGTGTTGCGCATGCATGCATTTGTAGCATAAGCATGCAGGGTCACATAACCAGGTTCCCGCATGCCAATACAACCCACCATTTAGTATTTTTACTACCCAAATGTTACACATTACTTACTCAATATATTAGCTAGACACAATAATATATGACAAATTAAATCACATTGACAATGTGAGGGTAAAGGTGATGAGAATGACAACTTCGATTTTGATAAAAAGTTGATATACTCCGTATTATACATGAAAAGTTAGTTGCCTAAAATGTATCCTAGTATTGATACATATTGTGTGTTGTGTCTTGCAGTGTCCTCTTCTTCTAAATTAGCTTAGCTAATTTTTCACAATGTGAAATTAAATCTTTTCATTTTGATGCATATTGTTGGGCCTTGCATCTTCTTCTAAATCAGCTTAGCTAATGTTGACAATGTGAAGTTAGCTAGATCTTCTCATTTTGATACATATTGTGTGTTGTCTTATAGTCTCCTCTTCTTCTAAATTAGCTTAGCTAATTTTTACAATGTGAAGTTAAATCTTTTCATTTTGATACATATTGTGTGTTGTCTTGTAGTGTCTTTTTCTTCTAAATTAGCTCACCTAAGCGCTTGAGGGCATCAATTTTTTGAAGAAAATGATACACAATACTATATCATCGTATTAGCAAGCCTATAAGTCGTTCAACGTGCAACCATGGAACAAATCCATGAGAGCTAGCAAATGGTCCGGACACGTCCTTATTCATGAAATGTGACATTCTATTAGTAGATTTGGTAGACATGTTATTGAACATGAAATATATATCATTTATCATCTCATAGAGAGGAGTAACATGCATTTATCATAACATAATTTTGTCACGCAATGACATTGGTCTAAAAGTTTTATGATAGTAATTAAGAATGACATAAAATAAGTGACAATATGATGTTAAAAGTACTTGCTTGTCTACTATGTAACCCACAATTATACAAGTCTATTGCATTGAGAAGAGATTATAGAATTTTGACTATTCAAGACCTTCGGTTAAGAATTGAAAATAACTTTGTAAAATTATCTATATTATATTTGGAGGTAAAAAGAGTGGAATATTTGGAAAAGAAGAGAGTAACAGAAAGAACATATAGGGAGAAGTGAAAGAGAAGCACTTAAAGCAAATAGCAAGGCAACTTTGAGACTCAGAATCAAGTGTAATTCCTTTCTGTCACCCCCCAAAGTAAAGAATATTACTTTTTACATATATATTAAACATTATATATTATATATGACTGGAAAATATATATAACCTTCTTCACTTATATAAAACATTTATGTAGCAAATATTTAAGGCTCAAAGCCTTAAATTATATTTATAGTACATTATGAACACATTAAACGTATAGATATAATACAACTGTTTTTTCTTTTGGTAAAAGATTCGGTAAATATATTACTCCAAAAAGCGTTTTAAGTACATAAGATGAGAGTCAAACCGAAATTATAACACAACCATTCTTTTACATTGGTATAGAAATTATTTTTCTTTTGCTATTAATTATCAACTATTGCTGTAATGTGCATTATTATGCTTAGACCTCATTAATTCTGACTTTAATCATCAAGATGTATTTTTTAAATAACTATTGATAAATAAAAATGAAAATAAACTTTAAGTGATAAAAAAAGGTAAAGTTGCAGTCTTTGTATTGATGACCGGAAACACCTATCTCTCTCTACTCAATTTTATTTGCTAGTTAAATATTGCATGTCTTGGTCACAACCCAATATTTATTTGCAAACTCCACATGCTTAAACTCTAAAAAAACTCAAAACCTTCCATATTTTGTGCTCAAATCATAAATATTTGAGCTATTAAATTACTTGTTGCCTTGAAGTTGTTGTTGTTGTCAGAGCATAGAAATCAAGGAATAGAAATAGAATTAGAATAGAAACTTTGGAGAGAGAAGATATCACAAAACTCTTGTGTTTATATCACAACTGAGATTTTATTTTTATTATTGTTTTCTAAAAACATTGTTTTAGAATGCTTTGAAAATGGTGTTGGAGCTATTTGGAATGGCTAGTTTTCATTGGGAGAAAACAGTGGAAACTTGTTTTTGTTTTGATTTTACAAGGAGACAAGAAGAAGGCAAATGCACAAAACAAAAACAAGAAACAAAA
This sequence comes from Chrysanthemum seticuspe, assembly GCA_019973895.1. Taxonomy (NCBI): domain Eukaryota; kingdom Viridiplantae; phylum Streptophyta; class Magnoliopsida; order Asterales; family Asteraceae; genus Chrysanthemum; species Chrysanthemum seticuspe. The sequence continues at coordinate 219,216,661 of BPTQ01000003.1, read as the reverse complement.
ACAAAAACAAATTTGTTTGGAAGAGCACAAGCAGTACATACAAGAATGGGTTTCACTTCTAGTTTTCAGATCATTCCAATCATTTCCTCCTTTGTATTTTTTCTCTTGTTGTTTTCAACTCTTTTTCCGTCAATCTCGGCTTCACAATTTGATGATTTTCGACGATTGAATCAAACGTTTCGGCCTGGTGAAGAGTCTAAGAAAATGAGATTGATCAAAGCTCATCTCATGAAAATCAACAAACCTGCAGTCAAAACTATTCAGGTAATGTCTTTAGTGTCATTTTGCATTAAAATTATGTTACTTGTAAATGAGGCATTCTGTAACCTTTTTAATATATCAACTTAGGACTCTTGTCCAACTTTTTATTTTTTCTCAAAATCATGCAATCAATTCACATTTTCTTCGGTATTGCCGGTTATCAACATGAAGCGAAAATTTACATTTTCTTTTTTCTTCCTACAGAGTCCAGACGGCGATATAATGGATTGTGTCATGGTTCATCAGCAGCCAGCTTTTGATCACCCCGTGCTCAAAGGAACGAAACCATTAGTAGGTTTCGTATACTATGTATTTTTAAAAATGTTACAAATTTTGTTCAGTTACTTATTATTTTTGGATAATTAGGATCCACCCGAGAGACCACACGGATATCATCATATACATTCGGAACATTATCAGTTATGGAGTTTATCGGGCGAATCATGTCCTGAGGGAACCATTCCAATCAGAAGAACGACAGAACAAGATGTTTTACGCGCTAGTAATATCAAAAGATTTGGTCGAAAAATCGCAAAACCAGTTAGAAGAGATTCTTCTAATGGTGGCCATGAGGTAATTCAATTCCTTCCAACCATTTTTTGAAAATTTGGATATAAGTCATTTTCAACAAAAGAGCATTTCACTTTTTTTTACTATGAATAAAGTATTGTCTGTAAAAGTAAACAAGAGTGAGTGATTTTGAACAAAAATTTTTTTTCAAGCAAAATGGTTTTACATTCATTTAAGAACATTAAAGTTATCGACAGTAATGTTACTTTGTCACTGTTTGTAAAATATAATAATTTTGCAATAAATTCACGTAAGAACTAAGAAGGTTTGAAAAGTAAGTCAACAATAACAAATCCTGACTTTGTTATGTTGCTCAAAAATCAGTACTGTTCTTATTATGTTTATTTAGACATAAAACCTAAACAAATTTTGTACATTTTTCTCTAGTTTTTTAAAAACAATGATATTCATTACATAAGTTCATAAGTCCATAAGTCCATATTTTCATAATTTGAACTCGAAAAATTACGCCTTTTATAGAATTCAAATAAGTGATAACACCTTTTTGTTTGTTGCCAAATAAAGGATTATTAGTACCTAGATGGTGCTCGATTTCTATTTGATTACTGTCTTGATTATCTATGAAATATAAAAGTACATAGATTCTAAACATTGTACATTTTGTGTCTAATGAGCAGCATGCAGTTGGTTACGTGACTGGAGAACAATACTACGGAGCCAAAGCGAGCATAAACGTGTGGGATCCAAAGGTGACAGATCGATTTGAGTTCAGTTTGTCGCAAATGTGGGTTATCTCGGGTTCTTTCGGTGATGATCTCAACACCATTGAAGCTGGCTGGCAGGTATGTTGGCTAGTACAACATTTTTCATTTTTAGTTGTATCGATCAATAAAATTGCAGAAGTTTATTTCTAGACCAAGACTACAAAAAGAGACAAAATGTTGGTCGAAAGTTGGTCAAAGTTTTTTTTTCTCTAGAATCTAGAAACTTTATTATTGGTCCCGAAACCCTTTCAAAATTCTACAAAATTCTTGGATTTTGAATTCATACAAACAGCATGCATATGATGACGCACATACATTGATACATGCATACATTGTACATGTAAAAATTTATAAAAAAAATGATTGCCATAATTAAACTTACGCCTAAACATAAGCAAATACCTGCATGTCGTTATCAGAGGCGGACACTGGAGAGGGGCAGGGTGGGCATGTGCCCCCTATCGAAAATATTGTAGTGTAATTTTTTTTAAATATGTTATTTTTGTAATTTGTTTCTTTAACGAATCGATTTGCAATATAGTTTCTAAAAATTATCAAAATTTGCTCTCTCGGCCATAACTTTCTGGCTCTGATTCTGGTCATTAATGTGTTGGTCGGTGAGAAAGTGAGATCATGTTTAACATAAATAGATTAACTAACACGTAAGTTTAATTCCAATTCTAAATGGCAATTATTTTTCCTAATTTATATGGAGTGCCATTGATTAGAAGCACACAAAACACATAGGTTTTTGGGCTTTCAAACAAATTTCAATAAATTTTCTTGTCTACCAGGTTAGCCCGGAGTTGTATGGAGACAATTACCCAAGATTCTTCACTTACTGGACGGTAAGTATTATTTTATTTTCTTTCTCTTGATTTCCTTTTAAATGTATTACAATAAGTTGTCAATTAGTTCTCTAAAGTTTAAAAGTTGATAAATTGTAGACCGATGCATATCAAGCAACAGGATGCTACAATCTGTTATGTTCGGGTTTTGTTCAAACGAATAATAGGATTGCAATCGGAGCAGCCATATCTCCAACGTCGTCGTACAATGGTGGACAATTCGATATTAGCCTATTGATATGGAAGGTAAATAATCCCTGTAAAAAAACAATGTAAAATATTTAAACAATACTTGTATACGTTGCATAAGCTTATCGAACAAACATTAATGTATATATGTCTAGAAACACAAGTTTGCACAAAAAAAGAATGTAAGATATGTCCATATGTATAGTTGTTTTCTATAAAACAAAAGAACTTTGATATTGTATAAAACAAAAAAAAAAAAGTGAAAAAGAGAGAAGAATCATTTTGTTTCTTTAAAGGTGTAAATGCCATCATATATTTCAAAGTAGTCTTGCCTTGTACTCTATGGTGAAATTATTTGCTTAGAAATTATTATGTACTATTACGTAAAATGCAAGATTGTCGAACTAAAATGATACCAAAAATAATACCCTTTTTTTTTTTTTTTTTTTTTTGTTAAATTTTTTACTTTTCGGTTTCCAAAACTAGGAATTAGTATGATATCATTAGAATGTTAGGTAATTTCTGGTAATAAACACAACATTTTTTCATGGTCTCATTTACATGTTATCTATGTTACGCAGGATCCGAAGCATGGAAACTGGTGGCTCGAGTTTGGGTCGGGGGTTTTGGTTGGATATTGGCCAGCCTCTTTGTTCACTCACCTTCGGGATCATGCAAGTATGGTACAATTTGGGGGCGAAGTTGTGAATAGTCAATCCTCGGGTTCTCATACCTCAACCGAAATGGGAAGTGGTCATTTTTCAGGTGAAGGGTTCGGGAAAGCTTCATACTTTCGAAATATGCAAGTTGTTGATTGGGATAATAGCTTAATCCCTTTGTCAAATTTAAAAGTATTAGCTGATAACCCGAATTGCTATGACATTAGAGGAGGGATTAATAATGTGTGGGGTAATTATATTTACTACGGTGGCCCGGGTAAAAACCCGAAATGTCCCTAAAATGGGTCGAGCTATCCGTTTAGTATAAATACATGGGTGAAATTTTTATAGTTAGTTTTGTTAATTTTACTTCAATGGGGTGATCGGTTTTTTCAATCATATGGGTATTCTTTCAATTTTTCGGGTCTGTGATCAAGTTATACATTGAAAAAACTCGTGTAAATTTGCGATTTTGAGCTTAAATGGTCCATATGTTATGGTTTGTGATGTTCTTTTCTACTTTTTTCACTTTATATAAACTTCGTTGTACGTAAATTTGTTAATGGCAAGAACTGAAATTGTCGTTGTTTTTGTTAATTATGGGCTATGGTAAACATCAAGGTTACTACTTATGTCAGGCTGTAAGGACTACGCTCAAGGGCCCAATGTAGTCCAGTGGGCTGATGCAATACAATATTTTATCAATGAGCATTGATTGACATGTCTAATTTATGTGTCATCATTATATTGGTAATAGTAAATGGACCTACTTCGTCACAAACCAATAAAAAACTTTCACATCACTTGAGACATAAAATTAAGCAGTCCCCAATCATTTTTCTTTATCAAATACCCGAAGAATGTGGCGAACATAATCCCAGACCCCGATTCGGAGAATTCAGTATCAAGTCTCTAGCTTTCGTCTTGCTAAAGCTTTACGCTTTTTGGGAGTCCAAGTCCAAGCCCAAGCCCAAGCCCAAATGGCTAAGAGGAAAGAATACAACAAAAATAAAGGGATATACAATATAAATTGCATTGTACAATCTAAATCTACAGTAAAAATTTAGGCATATGTTAGCCTTGATATCACTGAGCACTAGTTAATCCCCCGTTTCCCGACATATGTGGAAAGATAATTACCAGTAAAAACCAAAACAAACTATAAAATTGAACCTTTTGCTTTGGTGACAAATCCGTTTGTTCTTAGCATAAATGATAAAACCTGAAAGAAAAACGAGCAAAAACAGTCTTAATACAACTAGTTTTGGTCATTTGTCAGTGATCTAGTAATTATTAATTAAAAGAAGCTATAAGATCATCACTCTATATGTTAAGGTTATAAAGTAATGATCATTGCTGATATTTTATATATATTTATTGCCAATAATGTGAGAAGGAAGCCCAAATGATATTACCTAAAAGTTGAACCCCTTAATTTAATGTGCAAGAGTGTTTGTGCACAATAATTTGTACGGTACAATCCGTGTAAAGCCATATGATTGAATATCGAATATTGAAATATATAAGATTCAATGAAGTCGTCTGGCTATTACAGGAGACGAAAGGTTTCCAAAATCTTAAGTTCAAATGATACAAAGCAACAAGGCCATGAATGCAGAAGCTCAACAAGCTTATTGGTGGTTACATGAATACATGATTTGGTACAACTAGGGGTGTTCAAAAAATCCGAGAAACCGACGAACCGAGCCGAACCGCTCAATCCGAAACCAAAAAAACCCGAAACCGAAGAAACCGAAACCGAAAAAACTGAAACCGAAAAAACCCGCTTATCACGGTTGGGCTTCGGTTTTTATTTTTTGATATTCGTGGTTAACCGAACCGAACCGTGCTTAATACATGAAGGTTTTTTAACTAAATATTCAAAAAATCGTACAAGTATTAATTATATTATTGCACTATTTTATTGTATAACGCCTTTTTTGCTCATAATGTAAACATTTCTTAACATTTATGTGTGAAAGTTGATAAACGTGATCGTAATCTATAAACGTCGAATAACTATTATTTTGTTAAATGATTATGTATGGATATTTGAATGCAATTATTCTAACGGGATAACTTTTGTGTGGCTATTATCTATTAAATGTTATTCAATTTTAACAAAATGACATTTTAGATTCTAAAACATGTTATTGTTTATACGGTTAAACTCGAATAAACGTTTAAAATGGTTAACCGTGACCCGAACCGCGGATAACCGCTCATTTCGGGTACCCGCTTGTCCGGTTACCCGCCTAGTACGGGTCGATTTCGGGTAGTAAAATTAATTACCCGCCCCGCGATGGATAGTTTAAATCTTCCAACTAACCGAACCGAACCGCCCCGCGAACACCCCTAGGTACAACATATGCATTGGAACACAAAAGGGCTGCAGTTATGCACCCGTAAAGAATCCGAATCACCTATCAATTACATCTATCTTAAATGGAGACTCCATAAATGAGGCATGAAGACCAATAGGAATAAAACCAAAAAGGTCCATTACGTGTATTATCATGGCTACAGAAGTTGGATGCTCGAAGGGTGAATTGTTCCTAAACGAATTGAAGCTTGATGCAATTGGTACCATTGTGGTGTTGTTGTGTAGAATGTGGGATGTAAATGTTGCAACCGGCCGATACTTGAGCACCGATTTCTTGGTGCCTGATGCAAAGGTATATGCATATATATCTCCCCAAAACCTGAGCTATAAGATTAGATAATAAAGGATAACAAAATGTCTGTATTATTTAACAGCTTTTAACATGGTTTTGTTGCAGGGTAATGTTATCCATTGTACCGCCAAGGCAACCGTGGCTCACAATTTCTTGAGGTTAAAAGAGGGGGGGTGTATACACTGTTAAAAATTTTGTTGTCATGCATAACAAGGAAGACTTTCGAGTTAGGAAGGATAATACCTTTATGATAGAGTTTGATAGATCAACGTCAATAAGAAAATCCTTGGTTGTATCTGAAGGGTTTGTCAGGCATCCTTTTCAGCTGGTGGATTTAGATCAAATCAAGCCTACGGAGAACAAATATCTCATTGGTAATTTACTATTTTGTATGTTTGTTCAATTAAATTGGCCTTAAATATTGTTGCCATAAAAATTGTTACCTCTTAGATGTTGCAGGTTATGCGACGAATGTTGGAAGGATGAACCATACGAAAGCAGGCTCAAAAAACATTGATTTCTACCTGGCCAATCAAAAGTTCGTATTTATGTTATTTTCATTTGATGTTGTCACATTTATAACTTTTTTTTGGCGAATATGTGTTAAGGAACTAACCGTTTGTTTATTTTTTCCCCGTGCCATCAGAGGCCAATCAATACGGGTGACTCTATGGGGAGGGCTTGCTGATATGTTGATTGAAAAGAAAGCAAAACAGACAGGCGTGTGCGCTGTGGTGGTGACGTCCACATCTGCAAAGCATTATAACAGTGAGTCGGCTTGGGCTATTTACCTTTTCCATAGTAGACACCTTTATCATGCTAATTTGGTTTTTAATTTTACCTCTCAGATAAGCTCTATTTGTCGAGTAGTTCAGCCACACAGATACTAGATTCTATTGACATCCCTACAATCAACGCATTGAAAAAAGACACCGGGTAGGAAATTGTTTGAATATAAAATTTATAATTGATAAGATTCAAACTGTTATAAACTTATCAAGATCGTTTACCTGTTTGTTAGCAGTGTTGTGTCTTCAACAGCATCTTTGGGTGCACACATCTCTGAACCAAAATATGGGACAATTGAGAATCTGCTCATGTGGGCCCGCAATCGGAAAAATGATGTGTGTTATTTTTTTCACCGTCATCTATGTAGCCTCCTTAAACTGAATGATATTGAAATATTTTATTCCTGCAGTCCGCAACTTTCCTATGTAAGGCTAGGATTGATGATGTGCGTACTAGAAAAGGATGGAATTTTCCATCGTGTGGAGGTGACAACTGCAAGAAAGGAGCTACTAGGAAGGGTGGGCGTTTTTGGTGTGATTCATGTGAAAGGCCAGTTGAATACCCTGTGATAAGGTACTATTATGTTTGTAACTTATATATTAGGCATTTGTGTACAATATATATAATTATTGACATTGATACTTACTATCTGCCACATGCTCTTTGCAGGTATCGCCTTGAACTTGGTATCTCGGATGATACCGGACGTACTGTGGTGATCCTTTTTGATGAGGCATCAATTAACTTGATAAAGTCTCCAGCTTCAGCATTATTGACGGATGATAAAGAGGTACATCTATAATTTTACTGTTTACTTGCACCCCGTCTCCCATACCTCGTTACTCATGACTTGATATGCAGAGTTTTGATGATCACGCCAACTTACCATCCATCTCCCATACATAATCTCATTGGCACAACCCACCTATTTGAAATCAAAAGTCATACCTATTATGAGTATGGTAAGTTTGAGAGTTTTACGTGTTGGGTGGTGGACTCACCTCATCCGTCAACCGCAACTGAAAGCTCAAGCACCGTTGATAATGAAACTGTTGGTGCAGTCGCATCATCCAAGACATTCACCCCAGTTCCATCCGTCGTTACACCGTCCAAACCTAAAGAGGATAAAAAGAAAAATAGGTAATCAAAGCATGTAATATTTATATCCCAAAAATATCCTATAATAACAATATTCGTTCCTTTAAGGACTCTTACTAATACAAAAAAAACGTACCTGATAAACATGGTTTTGTTATTTTCAGGGTGGACCCTGAAGATTTAGACGTAGATGATGAACTGATGCCTACGGCTGATGGGCAAGATGTTGGGCCTATCAATGCAAATAACAAGACGACTGCAACATCGGCCTCATCGTTCAAGCGGTTGCTCAAGTCTAACCCTACAGATGATAAGAAAAAAAAGAGGTCATCACGACATAGGCCCTTTTGTGACAACAAAAATACAAAACATTTTAACATTTTTGCCTTAAACCTATTACTTATGCAACAAAGCTAACATGACAAACACTGTGATGTGATGCGTTTTGAATACGGGATATTGACGTTCTACCCGAAAACGAGTACACTATTAATACAATAATCATAAGTATTTTATTGTCAACATTGAGTCATTGACCAATTAATAAACTTATTTTATCAATTATCTCATCCAAAGACAGAAAGAAAATATATGTTGCAACCCAAGTTTTACTTTCATATGGATACACTAAAAACTAACTAAGGTCTTTCGATATGCGTTGTGACGTCTTTAAGTCAAATTAAGTTTGCTTGCCTACATTGACTTATTTAATTTATAGACAACTTACAAGTTCTTTGTAGACAGTCATATTAGTAAACCTGGATAATGGTTGAGAAAATAATTAGTCTCACAATAGGTGTTAATATGGGTTACGGGTATTACTTGAATTAGACTTGATACTAGTTTATAAGTCACAATTAGTTATTAAAATAAATTAACGATTACTAATGAGGTGTTTAAATAATATAAGTCAACGAGTATACTTTTAATACGTCAATTTAAATTGTTAAAGATATAAGTAATTGTGGTAAAGGAGTTAATTTAATATAGTTATATATACACTTAACGACATGATTTGGCAACAAATCAACTATTGATAACGCTACACGCGTCGTTCGGGGTCAAAGAAACTTCCTTTTCGTCGAGCAAGTTTTTCAACACCCTAGGCAGTGAACCTAATCGTTGTAGTGTAGTATTAGGGTAAGCCACGGGTATTAATATCGTTCTCTAGGGGAATAGGAATGCTAGTGAGAAGTTACTACGCTAAGGTTGGGGTTGAGGAAGATTATTTTTTATCTTTTTATATTTTTTAAGAAAAGGAAAGGTACGAATCTCGGGGTTTGGATTTGGGGGGTTGGTATTGCTACCGATTACTCTACTTATCTAATTATCTAATCTAAGGTGTATGTAGTCTATGTCTAATTATTGTGTGCTCGTATGGTATTTTAAAGATGTGTTTACTTAGGTTTTACTACTCCTTAATTATCTCCTATTGGTGGTTGAATTGTCACGTCCTTATTCTTAGTTGCGTTGTGTGTCTAAGGTTGTAGGGTATGCGTTTCTCCCTAACTCTTTGAACTTACCAAAGGGTCTCGTCTACAAAACCCACTAGGGATAATAAACTCTTACTCTAAGGCACTCTTTGGATGGTTTAGCTTACAACTACTCAAGGAGTTATATTCTAAGGTTCACAAAGATTTAATCAAGCATTAAGTACACAACGAATGACCTATCGCATTACTAGATCATTAATCAACTAAGATAAGAGACAACCAATCAATATTCAATAATTAAGTTTCATATTCCCTAAGCAAACACACAAGTAAATTAGCCGGACATGGAGAACATGCAAGCATACACACAAATAATCAAAGACACAATTGTATTAATGAAGTAAAACACTTATCTTGGTGTAAGATAGGGTTTGGAACCCTAAAATACTGTACAAGACAGCCTTGGTTCGGTTTAGGTTTTTACTCCAAAAGACTACACACTAAAACTGAAAAATTCGGATTCTTTATATAAGATTACATATGCGACGGTGTCACCTTATGTTTTGTGACGCCGTCGTGTCGCCGTCATTAGGGTTTCGTCTTGGCCACGTTAGACTTGCGACGGCGTCACCTTATGCTTGTGACGCCGTCCTCTTCAGCTTCTGACGCCGTCTGGATTGCATCTAGGCTGTCTGAGTTGCGACGGCCTACTCTTTTATAACTTGACGTCGTCACTTGAAAATAAGAGTTTTGGCTTCTGTCGCGTCACAAAATCCTCCGACGGCGTCGCAGTTAAGCAGTGACGCCGTCACCTTATGTTTTCAGCAGCTTTGAGTATCTCGATTCTGACTTTGGCCATTTTCTTCGTATATTCGCACCTTTTTGTCCAAATAAGTGCCATTCCAGCATTTTGCCTTCAAGAGACCTAAAAAGTGAAAAGGAACGATATTAAGCAATAACGGATACAAAAGTGATCAAATAAGGGCTTAAACGACCCCTCAAAAAGGTACCTTTTAAAACCTTATCAAATATCCCTACACTTGGTATTTGCTTGTCCTCAAGCAAATGTGCTTTTAGCCAATTAATTTATAAGTTAGGGGTCATGAAGCATTGGTTTAAAACAGTCCACAACACATATAAGCCCCGCAAAAGTCATAACAAGCACGGAAATTACATACTAGCACCTCACATGGGGTGTTTGGATACTCACATCTCTCTCGGGTGTATATGAAATATAACAAATTGGAAATGAAAGATAAACACTCATTAACCGGTCCTAGTACATAGATTACCATAGGCTTGAGAATAGATCAAACCTCCATCGCTTTGGCGTAAGCACCTAGGAAAGACTATCAAAGAGGTCTTTAAAGGGTTGTAACGTTAGGCTTACGGTAGGGAAACAAAGGGTTTGGTGGGATAGGCTATATAGTGGTGGCAAGTCAAAAATCTCTATGTTAAATGCATACGAAGAATGGCGTTGCTAAGCCAAGACTCGACACTCTAGACTCTAGCTAACTGAAATAAACAAACATAAATTTAAAAGATAGATGTAGGATGGTAGCCCGTTTTTTTTTTTTTTTTTTTTTTTTTTTTTTCACTCTATTTTTTTTTCTTCTCTTTTTCTCTCTTTTTTTTTCGATTTTTTTTTGTTTTTGTTTTTTTTTTCTTCTTCATACACTTTTACTCTACCATCCTCTAAGGTAATATCAAAATGATAGGGATTTATAGGCACATCCCTACACTTGAGTTTTTATTACTCTAACACTAATTTGACCCGAATTGAAAAGATCAAAACACTTGGGGTACATTATTATGCAAACAAAGGGAATTTGAATTTAACGTTCCCTTCCCGTCATTTCATAAACTTTAACTTTTCCCATGAATCCCAATCGTCCCAAAACTGTATACAAAGGATATGACTCGACTTAGCAACTCATGCAAGTAATTAGATAATTGAACTAAGGGTTTAGGGTGATAACAATAATGCACTAAAAGTGAGTGCATACAGGGTAGGCTAAGGTGATTTGGGTGTATTATTGGGGGTGGGGTGTAAACAATGCTCTTCATTGATATTCCGGAAAAACCGAAAAAATCACGAGAACCGCGAAAAGGATAGGCTCTGAGGGGTTAACTAGGGGTATCGTGTACTAAAGATGAGTACAACGCAAAAGGTGTGAGGGAATTACTCAACCGAAGTGGAAGAAGTAATTATATTACGGGTATCAAACAAGGGTTATCCTAATGCCTCTTATCATTTAGTTATTCCTAACTACACAAGTGTAGTCTTACTAGCGATCTCGGGATGCATCATAAAACAAGTTCTAGAATTTAATATACTACCGGTTTACACTCTAAGCATTAAAGATGAATGCTTTAATTCCTACTAATCTAAGGGCGATCCTCACATTTTGGGTGGAATTTAGGTGGTAAAGGGTTTTTGTGCTAGTCATATAACTTCCTATCCGTGAGACGCTTTTGTTAAAACTAATGGCCCACTCCTATATGTCATGAAAAATTTTAAATTTGGTGCCAAAATTACCCTAACCGACATTTTCTCATGGTTTATTACACAAATACAATTGGACAAAGCAAATATTCAAGGATAAGCATAGTTTCAAAGTTCCCGTTTTATTTTTCCTCCCTACACTTAAACTGAACATTGTCCCCAATGTTCCCCGAAAGTATCAAAGTTATGATAATGCAAGGTAATTAAAAACGAAAGAAACTAGTACTCCCCTGATTAGCTCGGTAGGATCCGTGTGTGAAGTAGTGGTTAAATCCTTTCCAAGAAGAATTTATGCGTGAAAAGCTCCTTCCAATCTTATGTAACTTCTTCTTGATAAATTAAACCTGCACACCTGAAGAAAACAAACGAAACCTTCGCGTAAAATCGGCGGTAATAATATATATAAGACTCGATTTAAACTAGGATATAATGCTTGCGGAATGGATGTTTACAGAATTTCTGGAAAATTCTAATTTTTTTTAAGTAGCTCAGAAAAGGAGAAAAAAGAAATCTGTTGTTTTTACTCCTTCCTGACGCCGTCAGGTTGCGATCCTGACGCCGTCAGGTTATCCTGACAAAAACTGGTCTGCGATTTTCTGGAAAAAATTCTGGAAAATTTACATCTTTAGAATCTGGAAAACTTTCTGCAAAAACACCCATTATGACTCGATACAAGCATTTGACTCGAACAAACACACATATATATCTTTTAGTGAATTGTTATTCTCATTTTACGTTTCTTTGAAAACGTGTGTAATCCTCCTTACACTTATCCCTTATGTAAAATACCTTTATATGCAATTAAGACGAGGTTAAAAACAAAATAAAGCATTTTTACAAATTTAAACATGAGAGTAAACAATTAACAAAAGATATATGACACTAACAATCACAATCCAACCACACAAGCAAGATAAATCATACCACATGCAAATATTCATACACATCAAATAGTTCAAGGTTCACCACAAAGTTAAGATATCCTAGATTATTACATGCCCAAATAGAAATTGTTTCAACAACCAACCATACACAACCATAAACAATCCATAAACTAATACATGAGTCACTGGGGAGGGGGTCCATAACGATAGTCATAACCAGGGGGAGATGGCCCAAATACCCATAGGGTGGATAATCCTCCTCCCGTCCTGGGAAAGGATCAATCTGGAGATGTGGATTAAGCTGATCACGCATGGACAGATGCTGCATCTGCCTGACAGTATGGTCATAGGTCCAGCTAGCTCTCTGGTCCTGCTGTGTCATCCATGTATCCATGCGGCCCATCCATGCTCCTTGGTAAGCCTGCCAATCCCCACTGTACATTTGCCGGTAAACGTCAGCAGAGCTCCCTGCTTCACCCCCCCTGCTGGTGTGCTGGTATCTGTGGCTCCTCATCATCATCATCGTCGTCACCACCTTGATTGGCGGGCTGAGCACGGAACCAAGCGAAACCTCTACCATAATCCATGAGGACATCCATTGCTTTCAGAGACTTAGCCTTGACGACCCTTGGTGCTGCCACCGCATTAAGGTACGCGGGTACCTCCCCTGCCAATACACCCAAAGATCGAGCTAACCGGGTGATAAGCATGCCTCCATATACCCTATCCTCCATCCTTATTCCACTAGCAGTCCTCAAGTAGTAGGCCAACCAGAATGGGATGTTGCAATGTACACCCTCGGCCAATATGCAGTAAAGATAGAATAAGTCAGGCAGGGTGACACGATGACCTGTGGCATGGCGTCCTGTGATAGAGAAGGTGAAGCAGCGATGTATGAGCCTAACCTTTGGATCCCGGATTTGTGAAGCAAGGGTACTCCCAGTAGTGTACTCCCCATCAGCTATCGTGTTCCAGAACTGAATACCCAACATCTCGTCCTTATGGGTAATTCCAGCTGCAAATTGAGTCCGAAAAACATCACTCTCAGCATTCTCAGATGTGTATAATCCCAACCTACATCCAAACTCAAGTGTCTACATTGCCCACCAATCCCCTCCTAACCTAAATCGGATCCCCTGAAAATCAATGTTATCCCGACATGCATTGATATTTGGCAGATAAGATGTGTGAAATTCACGTACCAACTCGCCATACACGGGCTCTCTTACCTTAAACAGCCTTTCCCATTGGGGATCAGTGAACTTGTCCCTTCTAAAACTATTTGAAAATGCCCTAGCTAAATCATGCTCCTCGAGAAATGCCCAGTCCAAAACAGCCCCGGAGTCAATAGTCTGATGAAGTAAATCATTGTAACGGGCTTGACATCCTTCCTCGACAAATACTCCCCACCCAGCAATTGTGTCAAGAATGTTTTCCTGGGCGCTAGAAGATTGTCCCCTAGTTCTCTTTACCCTTCTGCTCATCTGAAACAGAAAATCAAATAAGTGGAGAGCAAAGTAACATTCGCAATGCGGAAGACGACATTAGCAGATGCTGACGGTGTCGCAGAATGCACCTGACGCTGTCACTTCGACCTAATTTTGAATCCGACATTTGCGAGGGAAAAGTCCAAGTTTTTAACCATAACCCTTGACCCAAACACCCATGTTGCAGCAACAATGGCGTAATGGCTAGGTGGTTTTGATCCCTAAGCCGTTAAGGCTTCTCACAAGGTAAACCCCATATGATAATACTATTATTCGCCTAATCTTAAGCCTTAACAAGATTTTCAAAGGCGGAATAGATCAAATTAGTTAGGGTTTTCGGATTGAAAAAGAGGGAAAAACAAAATTGAGCATGGATTAGGACAATTAAACAGACAAAGATCAACGTATATTACTTACCTCGTGGAGATTGACGTGGTAAAATGTTGAAATTGATGTGGGGAAATCGTTTTGGTGTGGTGTGGGGCGGATAAAAAATGTGTAGGGTAAAGAATGAAAGAGATGGGTGATGTATTTATCCGTCTGATCTGGCTTCGCGACGGCGTCACATTTTATATGTGACGGCGTCACGACCAATTATTTTCAAAAGAAAAAACGGTTTTATTAATCCGCCTGGATCAAAGGTATGGTTACTATTTTTGACCAAAATTTTAGTTTTTATTTTAAGATCAATTTGGCTAATCCACCAATAATCTCCACGACGGTAAGTAATGTATATGTCAAATTGTCGTTCAATTGTGATCTCATAGATTCCGAAGTCTTGGAGGTGAGGGTTCTTTGCCCCAGGTTTAAAACCAAAAGAACATTTCTTAGCATTGGGAAAGTTGGGGAGTGACACGTGCACCATTCCAATGAATATTCTAGGGGGCATGCGGGGAACATCGAGACAGGAATTTAAGCAAGAGTATGATTCTTTGATGGGGGTTGTTCTACATGGAAAAGGTTTGGGAGTCATCCCAATGTGTCCCGGTATCGCATACACCTTTTCTAGCTTTTTAGGTATATTGTTCTTTGCGATTTCTTCAAGGATGTTCAACATGAAGTTGTCAGCTAGCCCTAAGAAGGTGTTGTGAGTTTTTCGCATTTGAGCTTCGAGGTGTTTTATTTCCTTTTCTTGTTTGTGGACAAATGTCAACATTATGTCCTCGAATTCATCTTGCCGAGACTTTCTTGGGAGCAAAAATTCCTTGACCGCGTTAACATGGGTAGTTACTCCCATTAACGCATTCACTTGTGCCTCCATATTCATAATTGCTTGTGCGTGAGAAGTGGGCCCATTTTCCGGAACTATCGGAATTTCCCAACCTTCTTCTTCATACTGAGCCAGGTCCTCGATGACTTCCCAACATGCTTTATCAGTGAGGTCACTCAGCCTTCCTCCGGCGGCATAATCAATGGTTCGTTGAAGAGAGGGACCGACGTGATCATAGAAAAGTTGGACTTGGAGCCAAAGATCAATGCCGTGATGAGGGACATTATGAAGTAAGTCCTTGAATCGAGTCCATGCTTCGTAGAGAGATTCACCCTGACGTTGTTGGAACATCAAGATGTCATTCCTAAGCTTAGTGGTTCTCCCCGGTGGGAAAAATTGAGCAAGGAAGCGAGAGGTAAGATCATCCCAACTTGAGATGGAGCCGGCGGGAAGTCGCTCAAGCCAATTACTAGCTTGGTCCCGTAGAGAGAATTGGAAGAGACGCAGGCGCGTATTCTCCCGAGTAGTAGCATCGAGGTCGATGGAATCGACAATTTTAAGGAAATCCTTAAGATGCTGATTAGGATCTTCGGAACGAAGTCCATGGAATGAACATCCGTTTTGCACCAACCGGATGGTGTCGGATCGCAGGGCCGTAGTTTGGGCTTGGTCGGGAAGCTCAATGGTGTTCCTATAGCCTAAGTGGCTTGGTCTCGAGTATTCACCAAGAGTACGGGCTCTTGGCGGGTCAATTGGTGGTGGGTTGATGAATGGTGGGTGGTTATCACCTTCCATGATGAAAAGTGATGGGGTTACGAACAAAGGTCACGAAGAAGGGGGATAGACTACGACAAAGCTAAAAAATGAGAAAATTTTACTTGATAGGAATCAAGCAAAGGAAACCTAAACGAGGTGGACTACTAACTAGCTATTCTATTCCCCGGCAGCGGCGCCAAAAACTTGATAACGCTACACGCGTCGTTCGGGGTCAAAGGAACTTCCTTTTCGTCGAGCAAGTTTTTCAACACCCTAGGCAGTGAACCTAATCGTTGTAGTGTAGTATTAGGGTAAGCCACGGGTATTAATATCGTTCTCTAGGGGAATAGGAATGCTAGTGAGAAGTTACTACGCTAAGGTTGGGGTTGAGGAAGATTATTTTTTATCTTTTTATATTTTTTAAGAAAAGGAAAGGTACGAATCTCGGGGTTTGGATTTGGGGGGTTGGTATTGCTACCGATTACTCTACTTATCTAATTATCTAATCTAAGGTGTATGTAGTCTATGTCTAATTATTGTGTGCTCGTATGATATTTTAAAGATGTGTTTACTTAGGTTTTACTACTCCTTAATTATCTCCTATTGGTGGTTGAATTGTCACGTCCTTATTCTTAGTTGCGTTGTGTGTCTAAGGTTGTAGGGTATGCGTTTCTCCCTAACTCTTTGAACTTACCAAAGGGTCTCGTCTACAAAACCCACTAGGGATAATAAACTCTTACTCTAAGGCACTCTTTGGATGGTTTAGCTTACAACTACTCAAGGAGTTATATTCTAAGGTTCACAAAGATTTAATCAAGCATTAAGTACACAACGAATGACCTATCGCATTACTAGATCATTAATCAACTAAGATAAGAGACAACCAAGCAATATTCAATAATTAAGTTTCATATTCCCTAAGCAAACACACAAGTAAATTAGCCGGACATGGAGAACATGCAAGCATACACACAAATAATCAAAGACACAATTGTATTAATGAAGTAAAACACTTATCTTGGTGTAAGATAGGGTTTGGAACCCTAAAATACTGTACAAGACAGCCTTGGTTCGGTTTAGGTTTTTACTCCAAAAGACTACACACTAAAACTGAAAAATTCGGATTCTTTATATAAGATTACATATGCGACGGCGTCACCTTATGTTTTGTGACGCCGTCGTGTCAACGTCATTAGGGTTTCGTTTTGGCCACGTTAGACTTGCGACGGTGTCACCTTATGCTTGTGACGCCGTCCTTTTCAGCTTCTGACGCCGTCTGGATTGCATCTAGGCCGTCTGAGTTGCGACGGCCTACTCTTTTATAACTTGACGTCGTTACTTGAAAATAAGAGTTTTGGCTTCTGTCCCGTCACAAAATCCTCCGACGGCGTCGCAGTTAAGCAGTGACGCCGTCACCTTATGTTTTCAGCAGCTTTGAGTATCTCGATTCTGACTTTGGCCATTTTCTTCGTATATTCACACCTTTTCGTCCAAATAAGTGCCATTCCAGCATTTTGCCTTCAAGAGACCTAAAAAGTGAAAAGGAACGATATTAAGCAATAACGAATACAAAAGTGATCAAATAAGGGCTTAAACGACCCCTCAAAAAGGTACCTTTTAAAACCTTATCACCTGTTAACGATTATTGTGAAAAAATCAGATTTTGGGAAAATAACGATTACAAAAACTGATGAATTATATGGAATACCATTGGTTACCATTGCCTTTAAAAAGTCCAACAATATCTTATTTCTATATTCATACAGTAAACTCATGGAGTTCAATATGGAAATGGTATCACAATACTTACACATGCCAATAGCACAGGCTGCAAAAGCATCAGGTCCACATAGTCCATCTTATAAGAATAACTTGGATGATCAAGGTATTGAAGATGTTTATGCTACTGACTACATTGAACAAGATTGTCTGAAATTGTCTTTGGACCATCCCCAACAAACTAGACATTGAATGTTAGATTATGATATATAAAGCTTTGTGGTTATGGTATCTTAAGTAGTTACCAGTGTTAGGTGATGATTGGCGTTGGCAAAAAAAATATGAATGTTTACATATGATATTTCATCGCCATTTATTATTAATTATATGGGTTTCCAATACTCTTTCTATTTACATAGTTTTATGTCCTATGATACATCTATTTAATTTCCATGTAAATTCATTCCTTTAACCATAACAGTTGTCTTATAAACAATTACATTATAACAGTGAAGAGTAATCTGCATTCAAAGAATTTCTAAATAAAATGTATTATGGTGTAGTTATTATATAACTCAACTTTATAAATTTATCTGGTCACAGCCATTTCACACACACTTTAATACATGTCTAAAAATGTTTTTCGTTGAATTTCGTATTTTTTGGAGTTGGTTTAGTAGTTTTTAACAAGCAATATGCAATTGGTTGTCAAAACCGACCACAAACTGATTTCCAAATTCCAATCGTATAAATCACCATCTTAGGAGTAGTTTGGTAAATCGGCCCTTTTGAAATTCCTGTAGACGATACTTTAATTTAAATATAGCAGTTTGGATCAAGTTGTGAGGATAAGTAACCAAGGAGATATGACCAAATGAAGTTGATTTATGTTTTTTGAAAGTAGACTAAAAAACACTCAACCTAGGCTTTTTAACCAAATAATTTCATAAAGCTCAGTATCATTATTAAAAACTCAATAAGAATCTATAATACATGTAGAGACTTACCATGAACTATAAGTATATGCCTTTTCATTGTACACCACACTTATTGCATCAGTTAAACAGTAGAATCCCAATAGGTGATCTAATAGACTTCTTCATTCATTATCTTGCCAAATCTGCAAGATAATGTGTTGCATAAGTGAATCAGGTCCTTCAAATAATAAATGGATACAGGTACATTTGACTTTTACAAGTTTACATACCTGGCGAATGTATATGATTAAAGCTGTATTTGTCTTTGCGTTGCAGGGTCGCACGCTGAACATTCTGAAATTCCATCCCTGTCAGACATATTGAACAAAACTTTGTTTATTCATTCAACAACAATTATCAATGGAAGTGGAAAGATGCAGAGTTTATGTGGTTTACGGATGCCACAAATTGTTGGACCATTTACAGGTCTGTGCCGTTTATAAAACTTGACTTACATTATGCAATTACAACAAATTTCCAATAATGCATAACTGCTTTGCATTATCAACGTAATTTGTTAGGACAAGAATCACGCTCGGTAGGCACTTTGACAGACCTGCCACCGAACCAAATAGCTTCGACTTCCAAAAACCCTTTGTTTATAAAAAAAGAAGATCGGCAGGTAATTAGTACTAAAGTTACCAGTTAATCGATTTCATAATATTGAATATTACCATAATCATTATTCCTATAGGAACACTCTCTCATCGTGCAGCTAAAAAAATCCCACATGGAGCTGCACATGCATCTGCAGGTAATTAAACATTTTATAAGTCTTGCATCCTGTTAGTTAACATATTATAATGTTGTTCTTCTCCATGATATTTACCTTTATTTGCAAGGTATTCCTGTGGTGTACCATGATATTGGCCCTCCAACATTTGAATGTCAAAATTGCAAGGCGGTTATGTGGTACCAGGAAAGAACTAACATAACAAAAACCGTTGTCAACCCAACTTTCTCTGTTTGCTGCCAAGGGGAAAAAGTGCTTCTTCCGATATATAATGAAACACCTTCGCCTCTTAATGAGCTTATGGACTACAGCACTCCTGCAAGTTCAAGTTTCAAAGATCAGATCAGGGTGTATAATGGTATGTTTTGTTACACATCTTTTGGAGCAAGAATAGACCATTCAATTAACACAGGCAGGGGTCCATATACCTTTCGAGTAAATGGCCAAAACTATCATCGAATAGGTTCTCTACTGCCTAATAAGGGCACTCAGCCTAAATATGCGCAGCTATACTTTTTTGACACTGGAAATGAAGTTAAGAACCGAATGGGAGCTTTTATAAGCAAAGATAGTGGAGAAGTCGTGGATGCAAATATAGTAGCATGCCTGATGCAAATGTTCAATCAAACAAATCCAATCACCAAGGCATTTTGAATGGCCCGGGATTGGTCTGAGTCCCATAATTCAGCCCACTTTGAACTACGTCTCTTAAGTGGTCAAGGTGCATCTCGGCAATATAACGCCCCAACTGTACCAGAGATTGCAGCTCTGATTACTGAAGATTTTGGTGATGGTATTCCCACGAGAGATATTGTTGTAAGAAACAAGGAGGAAGGGCTGAAACGTATTTCTGAGTTGCATCCGGAATACATGGCCCTCCAATATCCATTATTATTTCCATATGGAGAGGACGGGTTTCATGAAAAGATACTGTATCACAACAACAAAGGTGTACGCAAAACCAAAAGGCCTTTTGTTACAATGAAAGAGTACTACTCATACATCATACAACAACGAAATAATCAAGGCACTCCATTGCTTAGAGGTGGCCGATTATTGCAACAGTTTTTGGTTGACGCATACGCGGCTGTCGAGGAGCAAAGGCTTACATGGAATAGGCAAAATCAAGATACGTTACGCGTGGATCTATATCACAACGTGTGTGACGCTGTAACAAGAGGTGATACAAATGCAGCAGGGTTGGGAAAGCGAATCGTCCTACCAAAAAGTTTTATAGGTGGCCCAAGGTATATGATGCAAAACTACCAGGATGCAATGGATATATGTCGAACATATGGAAACCCAGACCTGTTCATCACTTTCACTGCTAATATAAAGTGGCATGAGATTTCAGAAATGTTAAAGCACATTCCGGGGCAAAAAGCACATGACCGTCCAGAAGTGTCCACGCGCGTATTCAAGCTTAAGCTTACTGAACTATTAAATGATCTTACAAAACACCATATTTTTGGCAAGTCCCAGGGAGGTAATGCACCTTAGCTAATAATGGCAATATGTCTACTCTTTTTTAACAAATTTATGTATTATCTTATTCGTTTCTCAATTTTCTTTCAGTTGTATATGTCATAGAATTTCAAAAACGTGGCCTACCTCATGCTCACATCCTACTATGGCTAGAAGAAGAATTGAAATGCAAAACCCCATCCCAGATAAATGATATAATTACAGCAGAGATACCATGTCGAGAAAATGATCCAGATGGGTATAAAGTGGTAACTGAATTTATGTTACATGGTCCTTGCGGTAAAGATGCTAAATACGCACCATGTACAGCTGAGGGTAAATGCTCAAAACATTTTCCTAAACCTTTCGTTGCTGAAACAATGGTCGATAGTGATGGTTATGCTATTTATCGTCGGATGGATAATAAAGCTTACCATATAAAAGGAAAATTCAAATATGACAACACATATGTGGTTCCTCACAATCGTTATCTCCTTCTGAATTACCAGGCCCACATCAACGTAGAATGGTGCAACGGATCAAAGGCAATTAAGTACTTATTCAAGTACTTGAATAAAGGTCCTGATAGAGCCACAATTGTTATACAAGAAAATGTAAAAAAACAATGGTGGTAAAGCAGACGTCCAGATTTTGGAGGTGGACGAAATAAAGAATTATTTAAATTGTCGTTTTTTAGCTCCGTGTGAGGCGGTGTGGCTTTTGTTTTCCTATGACATCCATTACTCAGATCCATCAGTCATTAAACTCAATTACCACCTGCCAAATCAGCATGCAATCACACTTCGTGATTCAGAAAGCTTACCAGCCCTAATTCAAAAGGAAGGCATCGATATAACCATGTTCACTGATTGGTTTGAATTAAACAAGCGTGATACAGAAGAGAATAAATACACGTATTCTGAGATACCTACCCATTATGTGTGGCATGAGAAAGACAAAATGTGGAAAGAACGAAAGAAGCATAAATGCATTGGGAGGATTGTTTACTCGCACCCGACATCTGGAGAACGATACTATCTTCGAATGTTGTTGAACATTGTCAGAGGACCTCGCTCCTTTGAGAAACTCATGACTGTTAACGACAGATTATGTTCCACGTTCAAGGAAGCCTGTTTTGCATATGGCCTTTTAAATGATGACACAGAATGGACGCATGATATATCCGAAGCAAGTGTATGGATGTTCGTACCACAGCTACGTGACATATTTGTGACAATTTTATTGTTTTGTGATGTCAGCAGGCCTTTAAAATTATGGGAAGAAAACTGGCAGTTTTTAGCAGAGGATATCCTACACAAGAAAAGGAAAATGTTCGATTACCCTAACTTGGAGTTGACAGATGAACAGCTTCGGAACTATTGTTTGCTTGAAATACAAGAGTTGTTAAATAGGTGTGGAAGATCTTTAGGAGATTTTCAAGATCTACCACTGCCAGACCCAATGTTGCTAACCAACATGGACAATCGTCTGATAAGAGAAGCGCTGGCTTATGATATGAAGGAAAGTAAGATTCAACATCAACAACTCCATTCATTGTTAAATCCCCAACAACGTTTAATCTATGAAGAGGTTATTGAATCTGTAAATGGTAACAAAGGGAAATTTTACTTTGTGTACGGACCAGGAGGATCCGAAATGACATTTTTATACAAAACTATCATCTCAAGGTTGAGATCAGAACGTAAGATAGTTCTTGCCGTCACATCTTCAGGTATATATTTATACTAAATTTAAACAAACAACTAACTTGAATATTTAAAAAAATACGCAACTGATTAGTACCCTTAAATTGTATAGGGATTGCTTCATTGTTGCTACCAGGCGGGAGAACGGCACATAGCCGTTTTGTTATACACTTGAATTATTAGAAAACAACACATGCAGCATAAAACAAAACACGCATATGGCAGAACTCATGCAGCAAGTGAAACTAATTATCTGGGATGAAGCTCCAATGACTCAAAAATATGATTTTAAGGCATTGGACAAGACACTGAGAGATATCTTAGGATATCATGACCTTGACAGTAGAGATCGAATATTTGGGGGCGTGACGGTCTTGCTAGGAGGTGACTTTCGTCAAGTGCTGCAAGTTATACCAAAAGCAAGCATGTCAGTCATTGTTCAATCATGTATAAACCAGTCTGAATTGTGGAAGCATTGCAAGGTATTTACCCTTACACGGAGTATGCGTGTCAATGAGTATGGTGAAAATGGACTGCTTGATACTCGAAAACAGGATTTCAATAAATGGGTCTTGGCTATGGGGGATGTCAATTTGCCAGCAAAATGCAAGAAGATGAGGACGAGCCATCTTGGATCGACATTCCTGAAATTTTCCTAATCGAATCATGGGATTGTCCTATCGAGAAGATTGTAGCAGAGACATACCCTGATTTTACAACAAGATAGACTGATGATGTGTATCTCAAAGAAAGGGCAATCCTAACTCCTCGGAATGATGATGCTGATGCTATCAATGACTAAATGTTTAAACAATTAACAGGGGACTCTGTTACATACAACAGCGCGGATGAAGTTTGCAAGGCATCTACAGACAACCTAGATCAACATGACATGTACCCGATTGAATTTCTAAATTCATTAAATTTTCCCGGGATGCCCCCACATGAACTTCAATTAAAAAAGGAACTACCCATTATGCTCTTGCGTAACATCAATCCACGCAAAGGTCTATGTAATGGAACAAGATTGCTCATCACAGATTTAGGCCAATTTGTTATTCATGCAAAGATCCTTACAGGTTCAAATATAGGAGACAATGTCATTATACACAGGATTATACTAACATCAGCGCAATCCAAATGGCCATTTATCCTAAAACGGCGACAATTCCCTGTAAGGGCATGTTATGTGATGACTATCAACAAAAGTCAGGGCCAATCACTTACCTACGTTGGCCTCTATTTGCCTACTCATGTGTTCACACATGGTCAACTTTATGTGGCGCTATCTAGAGTTACCAATCCTGACGGCGTTAAGATACTAATGATTGAAGACAAAGACCCTAGACATAAGCACTGCACATGTAACATTATTTTCAAAGAAGCTTTCGGTAACCTATCTTAGCATATCTATGTAATGTTCAAACATTAAATATAATAAAATCGTACATTTTATTTTAGATATGCATTATTTGTGTTTCCATATTCAGATACACGTAATAAAAGTTGAACGCCAACACCTATGCATAGTTCACCACATTTATGTATTACTACTTGATTATTTGCCACAAACACTCCTAAGCTTTATAATATTGTTCCAATTCTTAATAGGTGTCCATTATCTGTATTCCCATGTTAAAAGACACATAATAAATTTTGACCACCAATACTTATTCATAGAGCATTGTTTTCTGACTTATGAAATAACCTCAAAACCTAACTGCATACTCATCTGTGACATATTGGATTTCATAAACACATCAAATAATATTAGTATGGATCGAATGAGATAGAGTTTTAGAGAGAGAAAGTGGAAGATGGGAGCCTTTCTAGAGAGAGAAAGTAAAACAAAAGAAAGAAGGTTAGATTAGAATGAAAGGTCCAACCCTCTACCTTGGGAGGTAGAGGGTATTTATAGTTTTACATAATACGTCATCCTAACGGAATGTGGATCAGGCATACAGTGGGTAAAGACCCGTCCTTCCTCCACGGTGTTGCACTAAACTACACTACGCTAATAACTAACTAATAAACTAACAAATAACGTAACTAACGATATGTCTACGAGCTAACTTATGCTAGATAATATTTGGGGTGACCGATAATTCACTATGGAATTTCTAATTCCTAACAATCTCCCCCTAAGGGAGGTTACCCCATGTTTTACATTTCGAATCCTAGCATTCTATTTAATCTTCAGTCTTGAGCTCGTAGACATTACTTCTTCAACATCTGCATCTTTGTGCTTTAGCAGTGATTCTTTAAAGTCCGCATTGATTTGTACTTTTAGTGGAGGCCTTTAACTGATCCACATCTTTGATGATCTTCGAGCTTTCATTGAGATCATCAGCCACAGTAAATCTCTAGATCACCCTTTGTAGTGTTGCCTTTATGTGATGTTGTGACTTATGGACCGACATGCTCACACTTTCAGGATCATGACATCTTTCCATCAGAGTAGCGGAAGCTTTACTGGTTCATGATATTTGCAGCAGCGTAGTGGAAACATAGTATAAGAATATCAGAGCCAGGTTCTGTAGTTATGCACAAGTCATGATTTCTTCAATTAAGTGTGGATGTTGTTAGCATACGGCTTTGGATTGACTTCTCAATTCTGATCAGCTGCAACCGTCCAAATGTACCTGCAAACAACAGTTAGCAATAAAACACACGAAAGTGTCCTTGATCACTTTCGTTGAATTGAGGTACACGGCCCACGGTTCCCCGTTGATCAGTACAAGTACTGCCTGTGATCAGGTAGGATTCCTAAGAATCTCCTTGACAGGGTTTCGCAGCTGTTCTAGCTGTTCTCAAACCGGAACGTCTCAAAAAAGACAACACGGAGTGAGTGAACCAGCGAATTGAGATTCACTGATTGATGAAAAATTGATTTGAAAAACAATCGCGTATTGCTTAAAAGAAAGATTTTTGCAATACGACGAAGGTTTTATGAGAAAGATCAATTCTCAATCAAAAATACCTTTTGTATTTGAAAAGAGTACACATTCGATGTGCTAGAGAAAAGAAGTAATTTGCACATCGAACGGTTTTTCCAAAAGTATTTTTTTTTTTCAATCAGAGATACTTTTTGAGTTTGAAATATGAATACACATTCGATGTACTAGAGAAAAAGAAGATTTGCACATCGAATGGTTTTTCCAAAAGTATTCGTCAATCCATAACCTGAACCAGGATTGATTCATGATTTTGAATCGCCCCATTGTTTATGTTCAGTTGTCACATGGTTGATCTATTGGATAGATCTCACATGCCACCTACCAAGAGCTTGTTTGATGTTGGCTCTAGAAGGCTTTTCATCTTCATTGTGAATATGTTTGCATATCACTCAGATGTTCTGGCAATACCACAAGGATAATGCGTAGGACTCTTAATATATAATCTCACTTTCCACATTGTGTAAAACAGCAAGTCTTCATTAATTTTGTGTCCTAATGAGATATTGTGGATGATCTCTTGGCTCTAGACTCAATTGTGCACATTTGGTTCCTATGCCGGAGACTAGGGAGAGGCAAAATTTGATTGGGTCCAGACAGTCAAGTTTATTACACAAGTCAACCACTTGTGAATGGTCAACCGTAATAAAATTCAAACAGTCTAAAACCAATACAATTAAGATCAGAGGAATATAGTGTTACATCAGGTCGTTAAGTCCCACGGAGGATTAATGGTGTTTTAAAAACTTTCAGATGTCGAATAATCACTAAGGATAGTGATCAGTAAGGATTTTGCTGTATAATTACACTACTGATTGATTGGAATGTATTTGGATACAGAATTGTAAAGCACAACAATCAGATTAAATAAACTTAAACGAATACGTTTATTAAATTTTACGTAAACGTATAAAATAAAACGTGAGATCTAAGAAATAAAAGACCTACAAATATGAAAATGATATTTTTACAATCCTAATAATAAAAGAAAATTATTGGAAAAATAAAATTATTTTTATGACTATTTATTTAATTATTATTAATTAAAAACTATTTTTAACTATTTAATAATACCCTAAAATATAAGAAAATATGAAATAAAGCTAGAAAAATGAAATTATGACTTAGAAAAATCTGAAATATTATAAAACTTATTTCAAAACTAAAAATATATTTTTTACACTTTTTATCTATTTATTATTAATTAATTACTATTTATTAGTTATCTAAAATACACTTAAATACAAGAAAATATAAAATTAACCTGGAAAAATGAAATTTTAACTTAGAAAAATCTAAAATATTATAAAACTAATTTTAAAAATGAAAAGATATTTTTTATGCTTTTTATTTATTTATTATTAATTATTTAATACTTTTTAACTATTTTAAATTCTAATAAATACTAAACAAGCTAAGAAAATTATGAAACTTTTTCTAAAAATATCCTATGATGACAGAAAGCTAAGAAAATTATAAAAACAAGAAGTGCTTAATAATAAGCTGAAAAGAAAATTTAAAAAGCTAATTTTTATTAAATAAACGCTATCACTATTTTTAAAATGATGTTTTTGTGATTTTTCTTTTTGAAAACTGTTTAACTACTTAAAATAAGAAACTTTAATGAAAACAAAAATTTTAAAACTTAAAAATAAGCTATTTGGAACTTAAAAAGCTTAACAGTTTTAGCTTATGAGCTTATTTTGATGTTTCAAGCTCAAATAAACTTAAAAACTGGAACCAAAGGTAAAATAAGCTACAAACAAGCTAAAGCTACTCAAATGAAATTAAAAGATACAAAGAACTATTCTGAAAAGCTATTAATAAGCTAATAAGCACTTATGATAATTCAAGCAACCAAACAGGCCTGTAGAGTTTTTGTAGGCTAGAATAAGCTAGGGGCAAAAGCTCCAAAGCTCAAAATAAGCACTGAGGCATTGAAAATGGTTGGTAAGCTTTCCAAAAAGCCAAAGTATGCAAGGTTTGACCTACTATTAAGCTCTGTGTGAGCTTATGAAAATGGCTTGTAAACCACTGAGTACTTGGTTTACACAGAAATGGGACAAGAAACAAGCTACTAGCAGCCCTATCAAATAAGCTAGAAAAGGAAAAACTAAACTTGGATCTTCAAGACAGCTAGGTTAGCTTTCCAAAGAACCAAAATTCACAAAATTTGACCAACTAATAAGCTCTTGACAAGCTCATGAAAAAGCTTGCTAAGACTGTGCACAGGGCACTATTTTGAAAAAGGTCTCAAAAGAAGCTAAGAAATAAGCTATTTAAAAAGCTATCTAGAAAATATAAAAAATACTATGATATAGATAAGCAGTTGAATATTGATATACCAAAAGCTCAAATCTTGAAGCTTAATATTAAGTCCTATAGAAAATAATCTAGTTTATTCAAAAACGACCAAACTGAAAAGTTTGACTTTTTAAGAAAACCAAATAAGTTGACCTTGATGAACTTTAAACCAAATCTACTCACTGATTATGATATATTAAGCTATAATAAGATGTAATTAGGCTAGGTGACCAAGTTTTAAACGACTATGATGATTTTTACACTATAACTCCTAACAGTTAATTATTTAAGTGAGATTAAGAGTAATTTTGACTCTCTATCTAATAAAGACTGGTTTTTCTTGTATGTTTGAGTTATTTAGACCAAGTGTGACAAACAACAAACAAGAACACAGTCTTGAACACTCTTTAGTACAGTTTAACAAGCTAATCCAAACAAGCCTTTACTAGAATGTTTTGGTGATTTTCAAAGCAAAACACAGATTAAGACCATGAAACTGATTACAGACCTTATATTATCATTTATTAAGACTATATAAGCATAAAGCAACAGCCATAACAACATAAAACTCAAGAATGATATTTATGCTATATTAACTGTTAAAATAAAAAATTTAGCAACTACCAATTAAAGAGAACAAGCAACTTGTTTTATTGTTTAACTTTACTTAACTACAACTAATAAACATAGAAACACAAAGATTTAAGCTCAAGAAATACTCAAACAGTGAAATGCCAAAAATGGAGCAAAAGCTTACAAATTGGTTTCCAAGTGAAAACTGAGAATCAAGGATTGAAACCACTTCCTATAGCTTCCCAAGAAGCTCTAAACCCAAGGCAATCCAATATCAACCTTGCTCCAGCTTTCTCTCTTCTTCATTCTTGATTTTTTTTTATTTTTAACTAATTTATTTGTATTTTTGGTGATTTTTGCTTTTTTGTACTAGACTGATTTTAAAGGGTTTCTAATAGCTTACATAAGCTATATAGGAGCTTATGTGATCTTAAAAGTCCAAAGCAACAACTAACAACAACATTAACACATATTGAGAATTTGAACTTGAAAAATTGCATAAACTGGAAATATGATTAAAACTTGAAATTGATACTTAAAAAAGTTTAACAATACACTGAAATTGCTGAACAAAGTACTTTAAAGCTGGAAATTACACTTGAAAACTTAAACTAATTAAAACGACTTAAGAAATTAAAAATTACACTTGATAGCCTTCACATTGCCTCTAAGCTTCTTTATAATGATCTTTTTAAGCCTTGTCGACATCTCTGAATCTTTCCCACCTATTTCCAACCATTGGATCATTCAATTTCATCAAATTCGTCCATTTGGCATTTTGGCGCCAATTTTCTTTGAGCAGGTTATTTGCATTTAAAGAAGTTTGGGAGGATGTGGAGGTGGAGGGGAGTGGGTATACAGCTGTAGAGTGAGGTGGAAAGGTGGTATTGAGAAACCATGGAGGTTTGATGGGTGTCTGGTTTTTGGCGCGTTTGTGAGAGGACGATGAACAGTGATAGGGGATTTGACTTTTCTTTGACCGGTATTATTAATACGTTGGGGAGTTCACAATAGGGGGGTCACGGGGTATTTTTTTGACTGGCTCACAGGTTTTGGCTGGGGATCAAAATACACAAAGGGGTCAGTTTGGTTTTGAATTATAACAAGGACCATTCATGTAATTTCTGCAAAGTATAGGGGCTGAACCTGCCACTTTTCCAAACTTATCACAAGGACCAAATTTGCCAATTTTTAATAGTACAAGGACCAAATTAAATTATTTTCCATTTTTAAATATCCAAGGACCAATTTTGACACTTTTGTAAAGTTGAGGGACTTTTTCTGCCATTTGCCCAAAGATTCATTCAAGGACCATTTTTGACAATTTAGAATATTTCAGGGACCTTGAATGATAGAACTCCATATTTTTGGATTCCAGGGACTAGATTTGACAACTTTTGAAACTTGGGGGACTAAAACTGCCAATTATGCAAACTTGATATGTTTTTCACCTAATTTTGGTATTTTTGCATTTAAAACACATAAAACACTTATTTGTGATATTTTTTATCATTTTGATGCATTTCTGAGTGTTTTCAGATGTTTTTGGCATTCTAAATTGTACAAAAATGATGAGTATTTAGACACTCATCAATCCCCCACACTAAGATATTGCTAGTCCCTAGCAATCTTTTGAGAAAACTTAATGGATTTAATCTCTTTACCAAAAGCCATTACTTCTGGAGTAGCCAATTGTTTCAGTTCAAGTAAGAATCTTGGCACAATGATAACCAAATGATTTTGAGCAAATCACCAGCTTTCAACGGTTTTGATTTGTCTTTACCAGAAGCCGTTTGCTTCTGGACTAGCCAACTCTTAGATAAAATATCTATCTTTGGTGAGCTGATTACCAATTATGGTTTTCCAACTGCCTTTACCACAAGCCATAAACTTGCGGGCTAGCCAACTTTTCACTAATTAAAGATATGGTGAGTTGAACACCATACAATTCTGGGCAAATTGCAAGCCATAAACGGATTTGAGATATCTTTACCAAGAGCCGTTTGCTCCTGGATTAGCCAATCCTTATGTGGGTTAGACATGGTGGACTGATTACCATTTGCAGAGTAAGTGTAAAACACTTACTCCAAAAAAAAATTTGGCCAAAAACGGGGGAATTGGGTGGAATAATTACATGATAAAATTCGTGAGAATTCCCCCCCACACTAGAAATGAATATTGCCCTCAATATTCAAAGTTCCGGCGGTTATGCCGAAACATAGAACGTAAAAGGGAAATACTACGGCCATTATTTTATTTTTGATATATACACATTTTTTTTTCGTTTTTAAAGAGGTTTATATACAACAGCGGGGGGCAACTCCCCCACACTAGGGTGGTAGAAAGTAGAAAGAAATCAGAAATATGAGTGAAAACCCATATTGTGTGCTACTGTTTTTGATTACCGAGTCACTAGCTTGACTCGATCCCCGCATTCATTGGTTCATGGGGAATGTTTGTAGATCCGGGACAACCACGGGTGGAATGTCCTCTCCAAAATAATGCTTCAATCGATGACCATTCACTTTAAAATTTGGACCATCGGGCTGAGATAACTCAATGGTTCCATAAGGATAAACCTTAGCAATAGTAAATGGACCAGACCAACGGGACTTGAGCTTTCCCGAGAAGATCTTCAATCTTGAATTGAAAAGAAGGACTCGATCACTGATGTTGAAAACGCGGTTCTTGATTTTGGAGTCATGAATCTTCTTTGTCTTTTGTTTGTAGATCAAAGAGTTCTCATATGCTTGATCACGGAGTTCATTTAATTCATTCATTTGAACTTTCCGGTGATCACCAGCTGTCTGAATATCGAAGTTTGCATGTTTCAGGGCCCAGTATGCTTTGTGCTCAAGCTCAATCGGCAGATGACATGCCTTTCCGTACGCTAGCTTGTATGGAGTACACCCGATGGGTGTTTTATAAGCTGTACAGAAGGCCCAGAGTGCGTCATCCAGTTTATCCGACCAGGATGCACGGTTTTCGCCTACTGTCCTTTCAAGAATTCTTTTGATACCTCGGTTGGAAACTTCCACTTGCCCACTTGTTTGGGGGTGGTATGCAGTAGAGAGACGGTGGGTTACACCATATTTTTGCATGACGCGATCAAATTGGTCATTGCAGAAATGCGTACCACGATCACTGATTATAGCTCGTGGAGTTCCAAACCTAGCAAAAAGAGATTTTAAAAATTTCACAACTACTCGGGCATCATTGGTAGGTAAAGCTTTCGCTTCAACCCATTTTGACAAATAGTCAACAGCCACAAGTATGTATTTGTTTCCTCGAGATGATGGAAATGGCCCCATAAAGTCAATGCCCCAGATGTCAAAGATCTCACACACTTGAATGGCGTTTTGCGGCATTTCATTTCTTTGAGATATATTTCCGTGACGTTGACAAGCGTCACAGGCTTTGACAAATTCGTGGGCATCCTTGTAAATAGTGGGCCAATAAAACCCGGAATCAAACACCTTTTTGGCGGTGTAATTTGGACTATGATGGCCCCCGGTGGGTCCAGCATGGCAAGCTTTGAGAATGTCCATAGCTTCTTGTCCATAAACACACCGTCGGATGACTTGATCCGCACATATTTTGAATAAGTAGGGGTCGTCGCAGAAGTAATGTTTAACATCCTTGAAGAATTTGTTCTTCTGTTGGGTCGACATTCCTTTCACTATGAAGTTACCCGCATGGTAATTTGCAAAGTCAGCAAACCATGGGGTAGTAGAGTTTCCACGAAAAGAAACCGCATTGAGTGTCTCGAGAGGAAATGTTTCATTTATTTCCTTTTTCTCGAAAACATCTTGGTGAGGGTTTTCTAATCGGGACAGATGATCAGCAGCCAGGTTCTCAGCTCCTTTTTTATCACGTATAATGATATCAAATTCTTGCAGAAGGAGAACCCAACGGAGTAATCTCGGCTTTGCATCTTGTTTTGCAAAGAGATATTTGAGAGCCGAGTGATCCGTATACACCACGCATTTGGTCAAGATTAAGTATGGCCGAAACATCTCAAACGCATACACCACAGCTAATAATTCTTTTTCTGTGGTGGTGTAATGGGTTTGAGCTTCAGTCATAGTCTTACTCGCGTAGTGGATAGGCTGAAAATTCTTGGATCTACGTTGCCCTAAGACTGCACCGATAGCAAAATCATTTGCATCGCACATGAGCTCAAAGGGTAAATCCCAGTCGGGAGCAACGAGAATGGGTGCTTCAGTAAGCTTTTTCTTTAATGTTTCAAAAGCTTCGATGCACTCAGGTGAGAAGATAAAAGGAGCATCTTTTTCAAGAAGATGGGTCATAGGCCGGGCGATTTTAGAAAAATCTTGTATAAATCTACGATAGAAACCGGCATGACCTAAAAAACTCCTAATACCTTTGACGGTAGTCGGATGAGGCAATTTAGCAATAACATCGACTTTTGCTCTATCAACCTCAATCCCATTTTTGGAAATCTTATGGCCAAGGACTATGCCTTCTTTGACCATAAAGTGGCTCTTCTCCCAATTTAGACAAAGATTGGTGTCTTCACACCGTTTTAGCATTTTTTCTAAATGGGAGAGACATGTTTGAAACGAGTCCTCAATGACCGAGAAATCATCCATAAACACCTCCATTGTTTCCCCGATCATGTTGTGGAAAATGGCCATCATACATCGTTGGAACGTGCCAGGAGCATTACATAGGTCAAAAGGCATACGTCTGTAGGCAAAAGTTCCGTATGGGCAGGTGAATGTAGTCTTCTCTTGATCCTGTGGATCAATGGGGATCTGAAAATAACCCGAGAAACCATCAAGGAAACAATAGTATTCGTTTCCTGCTAATCTCTCAAGCATTTGGTCCATGAAGGGTAGAGGAAAATGGTCTTTTCGGGTGGCGTCATTCAACTTACGATAGTCAATGCAAACACGCCATCCCGTAACCAATCGAGTTGGAATTAACTCGTTATCATCATTTGTGACAACAGTAATGCCACCCTTTTTAGGAACACAGTGAATTGGGCTAACCCAAGGACTATCAGAGATCGGGTAAATTAATCCTGAATCAAGAAGTTTGATAACCTCCTGTTTGATAACATCATGGATTTTTGGATTTACTCTTCTCTGATGTTGAACTGCTGGTTTGAAGTCATCCTCCATCAAGATTTTGTGAGTACAAAACTCAGGGTTGATACCCTTAATGTCGGAGAGTTTCCAAGCAATTGCTTGCTTGTGTGACTTCAAGACCTTTATGAGAGCAGTCTTTTCATCTTTACTCAAATCTCGAGCAATAATGACGGGTAATTTATCATCACCCTCAAGAAATGCATACTCGAGATGAGGTGGTAAGTCCTTAAGTTCGACTTCAGGAAATTCTTCAGTTTTCTCAACTGACTTGACTTCCTTGTTATGAAGCTCGACGGGAGGGAGTGATGATGGATCATCATTAAGCAACTTCTCAATGAGAAGAATATCCCCCTCGATGTCGATGGGAGCGTGATCAATTTCCCATGGAACAGAATCACTAGACAAGTATGCTTCAATCTCTTCCAAGATGAAGTCACTTTCCTCAAACGGAGTGAGAGAAGGAGTAGAATTGGCAATGATGGGTTGAGATGAATGAGTGATATTATCACTCGAAGAATTATGATCATAACCAAGAATTTCTTGAGAGTGCTCTTCAGAAGCAACATCAATGATATCTATTCGGTTAACCGACTCAGAATAAGAGTTTGCGGAGTACCTCGAAGTTTGATCAAGGTTAAAGGTGACAGCTTCATTACCTACACGTAATGTGATTTCTTGCTCAAATACATCAATGAGAGCACGACCCGTTCTCAGGAATCCTCGTCCAACAATGAGAGGAACCCGATGATCAGCATCGAAGTCAACAACCACAAAGTCAGCTGGAAAATGGAACTTTCCTACTTTCACAAATACGTCCTCGGCAATGCCAAGTGGACGGGATATTGTACGATCTGCAAGCTCGAGAGTCATGCAAGTAGGAGTAAGGTCCGGAAGAGAAAGTTTCTTCCATACTGAATAAGGCATCAGATTGATGCTTGCACCAAGATCGGCTAAGGCAAAGCATTCAACCATTCCTGGAGATACACAAGGTAAGAGAAATTTTCCAGGATCTCCAAGCTTCTCGGGAAGCTTCTTCAAGATAACTGCAGAGCAGTTCTCGTTCAGAGGAGTTTTTGCCATTTCAAACAGCTTTTCCTTGTTGCTTAACATGTGTTTGAGAGTTGATGCAAACTTGGGCATCAGCATGATAGCATCCGCAAAGCTTATGTCAAAATGTAGTTCTTGGAAAATTTGAAAAAATTTGTCCATTTGATGACTGGCTTTTTCGCGGAGCTTCTGCTCATTCAAACGTCATGGGTAAGGAATAGAAGATTTGGATTTGGAGTTTTCAACAGGAGCTACAGGAGGTTCAAAAACAACTCCTGGATTGGATTTGGGTTTCGGGACAACTTGAGGATGGACATTGTTGGTACCTCCGTTATTAGTAGGAAGTTCCTTGTCCTTTGTTGCCTCAGGTTCACTTTCCACTACCTTCGGGAGAGAAGAAGAAGAGGTAGTAGGAATAGCGGGTCCATTGTATGAAACACCACTTCTGGTTGTGATCGCCTTTGCATCGCCCCTCGGGTTAGCGATCGTGTTGCTCGGAAGTTTTCCTGAGCCCGACGGTTGATCATTTAAAGACTTCTTTAGATCAGCGATCTGACTGACCAACAACCTGTTCATTTCATCTTGGGATTTCATGAATTGCTTCAATAACTCATCAGATGATGGTACTGGAGGATGTGGAGGGAAATTTTGAGGTCGGATGTTTTGATTATGACCTTGTTGTTGAAAATTTCCTTGGTTAGGATTCACATTTCCCTGAAATTGATTTCCTCGATTGAAATTGTATTGATTAAGGTTCCCTTGATGTTGGAAACCTTGATTTGGTCCGGGATAGAAATTACCTTGGTTTTGATAACCTTGGTTCATTCTAGGTTGGTTCTGATTCCGGTTTTGTATGTTAGGATTCTGGTTAAAACCGGGTGGTGCCTGATAAGTATTAGCACGGTAGTTTGGTTCATTTTGAGGACGGTATTGATTACCTCCCTGATATGAAGTACCGGCTATAGCATTGGCTTCAAATGGACTACCATCGGTGGCAGTACAGTTGTAGTATGCATGAGGGCCACCACAAGTAACACAGACCTCGACTTTCTTCACTTCACCATGTGATGGTGTCTGTGTGAAAGTGACTTTCTTTTGGTTAGCAAGAACCAAAGCCTGAACAATATCCGTGAGTTTGTCAATCTTAGCATCGGTGCTAGATGTACTCACGGGAGATGAAGTAGAAGGTCCTGCATTAGACTGAGATTGATATGTCTTTGTTCGGAAAGGGCGGACCTGGGACTTGTTTTCAATGATTTGCAAGGCTTCTTTTGTGGTCTTGCTCAGGAAATTACCTCCTGCGGAGGCATTTAAAGAGTCTTGGTCAGCTTGTCTCAGACCATTGTAGAAAGTATCCATTTGCATTAACTCGGTAAAACCATGATGCGGACACTTGCGAAGCAACTCTTTGTAACGATCCCATGCCTCACCGAATGATTCATCAAATCTTTGAGAAAATTTCATTATCTCATTCTTAAGACTTGTAGTTCGGGATGGAGGATAGAATTCGTTAACAAACTTAGTGACTAAATCCTCCCATGTCTCAATGGAACGAGGGGGTTGTTTCTCAAGCCAATTCCGGGCTTGTCCCTCTAGAGAGAATGGGAACAGAAGAAGCTTAATTGCTTCATGTGGGACATTCTTGTATTTGATGGTAGATGCAATCTTGTTAAACCATCGAATATGTGCATGAGGATCATCCCGCTCAAAACCATAAAATTGGCTTTGGGTTACAAGATTAAGCAACCCGATTTTGAGCTCAAAGGTATCAGCCACGATGGCTGGGACAATAATGGCATCTCCGTAACCCTCGATGGGTGCTTGGAGAAGCTCATTCATCGGTTTGTCTTCTGCCATTACGACAGGGGGTGGTGGTGGTAGACGTTCCTCAGTCACGGCTGAAGGAGCAGAACGTCCTCTACGTCTACGAGGAATATTTGCAAGCTCAGAAAGTGGACTTGTAGAACTGGAAGAACGAGTGCGCATGCACTAAGTATGAAAATCAGTTTTCAAAACAAATGCGAGGCAAAACGACAAGTGAACTTAAACCAATAATCACAAATGAAATGGCTTCTTTGAAAAAGGTACACCAAATCACAAGGACACAAAGGCAAGTTTTAAATCTTTTGTTCGGGAACTTATTAATGTTCACACCCCCAGTTGGTAGGTGTACTGCCTTGATTTGCGGTGGTTGATTTTTATGTATTTAAGTACCACTGAAAAGACGTAGGTATGGATTTGTGCTGAGGGTTTAAATACTTTTGGACAATATTTTTGGTATCGTCTCGTTTAACCAAATCGTACCTCTTTGAGAATCACCTTAAAGAAAATACAAGATAGAAAACGTTACGATTGTTTTGTTGTTTTATATTTTTTTCGGTGTTGTTAAGTCTTTAGGAAAAGTGTTAATGAACTTTTTGATAACTTTACAAAAAAAAACTGTTTACAAAAGGTGGTATATGTGCAAGAATGGATCTGAAAATGCTTAAAACACGCTTACAGCCTCCCCGGCAGCGGCGCCAAAATTTGATTGGGTCCAGACAGTCAAGTTTATTACACAAGTCAACCACTTGTGAATGGTCAACCGTAATAAAATTCAAACAGTCTAAAACCAATACAATTAAGATCAGAGGAATATAGTGTTACCTCAGGTCGTTAAGTCCCACGGAGGATTAATGGTGTTTTAAAAACTTTCAGATGTCGAATAATCACTAAGGATAGTGATCAGTAAGGATTTTGCTGGATAATTACACTACTGATTGATTGGAATGTATTTGGATACAGAATTGTAAAGCACAACAATCAGATTAAATAAACTTAAACGAATATGTTCATTAAATTTTACGTAAACGTATAAAATAAAACGTGAGATCTAAGAAATAAAATACCTACAAATATGAAAATGATATTTTTACAATCCTAATAATAAAAGAAAATTATTGGAAAAAGAAAATTATTTTTATGACTATTTATTTAATTATTATTAATTAAAAACTATTTTTAACTATTTAATAATACCCTAAAATATAAGAAAATATGAAATAAAGCTAGAAAAATGAAATTATGACTTAGAAAAATCTAAAATATTATAAAACTTATTTCAAAACTAAAATATATTTTTTACACTTTTTATCTATTTATTATTAATTAATTACTATTTATTAGTTATCTAAAATACACTTAAATACAAGAAAATATAAAATTAAACTGGAAAAATGAAATTTTAACTTAGAAAAATCTAAAATAATATAAAACTAATTTTAAAATTGAAAAGATATTTTTTATGCTTTTTATTTATTTATTATTAATTATTTAATACTTTTTAACTATTTTAAATTCTAATAAATACTAAACAAGCTAAGAAATATATGAAACTTTTTCTAAAAATATCCTATGATGACAGAAAGCTAAGAAAATTATAAAAACAAGAAGTGCTTAATAATAAGCTGAAAAGAAAATTTAAAAAGCTAATTTTTATTAAATAAACGCTATCACTATTTTTAAAATGATGTTTTTGTGATTTTTCTTTTTGAAAACTGTTTAACTACTTAAAATAAGAAACTTTAATGAAAACAAAAAATTTAAAACTTAAAAATAAGCTATTTGGAACTTAAAAAGCTTAACAGTTTTAGCTTATGAGCTTATTTTGATGTTTCAAGCTCAAATAAACTTAAAAACTGGAACCAAAGGTAAAATAAGCTACAAACAAGCTAAAGCTACTCAAATGAAATTAAAAGATACAAAGAACTATTCTGAAAAGCTATTAATAAGCTAATAAGCACTTATGATAATTCAAGCAACCAAACAGGCCTGTAGAGTTTTTGTAGGCTAGAATAAGCTAGGGGCAAAAGCTCCAAAGCTCAAAATAAGCACTGAGGCATTGAAAATGGTTGGTAAGCTTTCCAAAAAGCCAAAGTATGCAAGGTTTGACCTACTATTAAGCTATGTGTGAGCTTATGAAAATGGCTTGTAAACCACTGAGTACTTGGTTTACACAGAAATGGGACAAGAAACAAGCTACTAGCAGCCCTATCAAATAAGCTAGAAAAGGAAAAACTAAACTTGG
The DNA here is from genome assembly GCA_019973895.1 of Chrysanthemum seticuspe. Classification (NCBI taxonomy): domain Eukaryota; kingdom Viridiplantae; phylum Streptophyta; class Magnoliopsida; order Asterales; family Asteraceae; genus Chrysanthemum; species Chrysanthemum seticuspe. Next base: position 219,177,914 of record BPTQ01000003.1, on the reverse strand, counting down.
ATCTTCAAGACAGCTAGGTTAGCTTTCCAAAGAACCAAAATTCACAAAATTTGACCAACTAATAAGCTCTTGACAAGCTCATGAAAAAGCTTGCTAAGACTGTGCACAGGGCACTATTTTGAAAAAGGTCTCAAAAGAAGCTAAGAAATAAGCTATTTAAAAAGCTATCTAGAAAAATATAAAAAATACTATGATATAGATAAGCAGTTGAATATTGATATACCAAAAGCTCAAATCTTGAAGCTTAATATTAAGTCCTATAAAAAATAATATAGTTTATTCAAAAACGACCAAACTAAAAAGTTTGACTTTTTAAGAAAACCAAATAAGTTGACCTTGATGAACTTTAAACCAAATCTACTCACTGATTATGATATATTAAGCTATAATAAGATGTAATTAGGCTAGGTGACCAAGTTTTAAACGACTATGATAATTTTTACACTATAACTCCTAACAGTTAATTATTTAAGTGAGATTAAGAGTAATTTTGACTTTCTATCTAATAAGGACTGGTTTTTCTTGTATGTTTGAGTTATTTAGACCAAGTGTGACAAACAACAAATAAGAACACAGTCTTGAACACTCTTTAGTACAGTTTAACAAGCTAATCCAAACAAGCCTTTACTAGACTGTTTTGGTGATTTTCAAAGCAAAACACAGATTAAGACCATGAAACTGATTACAGACCTTATATTATCATTTATTAAGACTAAATAAGCATAAAGCAACAGCCATAACAACATAAAACTCAAGAATGATATTTATGCTATTTTAACTGTTAAAATAAAAATTTTAGCAACTACCAATTAAAGAGAACAAGCAACTTGTTTTATTGTTTAACTTTACTTAACTACAACTAATAAACATAGAAACACAAAGATTTAAGCTCAAGAAATACTCAAACAGTGAAATGCAAAAAATGGAGCAAAAGCTTGCAAATTGGTTTCCAAGTGAAAACTGAGAATCAAGGATTGAAACCACTTCCTATAGCTTCACAAGAAGCTCTAAACCCAAGGCAATCCAATATCAACCTTGCTCCAGCTTTCTCTCTTCTTCATTCTTGATTTTTTTATATTTAACTAATTTATTTGTATTTTTGGTGATTTTTGCTTTTTTGTACTAGACTGATTTTAAAGGGTTTCTAATAGCTTACATAAGCTATATAGGAGCTTATGTGATCTTATAAGTCCAAAGCAACAACTAACAACAACATTAACACATATTGAGAATTTGAACTTGAAAAATTGCATAAACTGGAAATATGATTAAAACTTGAAATTGATACTTAAAAAAGTTTAACAATACACTGAAATTGCTGAACAAAGTACTTTAAAGCTAGAAATTACACTTGAAAACTTAAACTAATTAAAACGACTTAAGAAATTAAAAATTACACTTGATAGCCTTCACATTGCCTCTAAGCTTCTTTATAATGATCTTTTTAAGCCTTGTCAACATCTCTGAATCTTTCCCACCTATTTCCAACCATTGGATCATTCAATTTCATCAAATTCGTCCATTTGGCATTTTGGCGCCAATTTTCTTTGAGCAGGTTATTTGCATTTAAAGAAGTTTGGGAGGATGTGGAGGTGGAGGGGAGTGGGTATACAGCTGTAGAGTGAGGTGGAAAGGTGGTATTGAGAAACCATGGAGGTTTGATGGGTGTCTGGTTTTTTGCGCGTTTGTGAGAGGACGATGAACAGTGATAGGGGATTTGACTTTTCTTTGACCGGTATTATTAATACGTCGGGGAGTTCACAATAGGGGGGGTCACGGGGTATTTTTTTGACTGGCTCACAGGTTTTGGCTGGGGATCAAAATACACAAAGGGGTCAGTTTGGTTTTGAATTATAACAAGGACCATTCATGTAATTTCTGCAAAGTATAGGGGCTGAACCTGCCACTTTTCCAAACTTATCACAAGGACCAAATTTGCCAATCTTTAATAGTACAAGGACCAAATTAAATTATTTTCCATTTTTAAATATCCAAGGACCAATTTTGACACTTTTGTAAAGTTGAGGGACTTTTTCTGCCATTTGCCCAAAGATTCATTCAAGGACCATTTTTGACAATTTAGAATATTTCAGGGACCTTGAATGATAGAACTCCATATTTTTGGATTCCAGGGACTAGATTTGACAACTTTTGAAACTTGGGGGACTAAAACTGCCAATTATGCAAACTTGATATGTTTTTCACCTGATTTTGGTATTTTTGCATTTAAAACACATAAAACACTTATTTGTGATATTTTTATCATTTTGATGCATTTCTGAGTGTTTTCAGATGTTTTTGGCATTCTAAATGGTACAAAAATGATGAGTATTTAGACACTCATCAATCCCCCACACTAAACTTGGATCTTCAAGACAGCTAGCTTAACAGTTTTAGCTTATGAGCTTATTTTGATGTTTCAAGCTCAAATAAACTTAAAAACTGGAACCAAAGGTAAAATAAGCTACAAACAAGCTAAAGCTACTCAAATGAAATTAAAAGATACAAAGAACTATTCTGAAAAGCTATTAATAAGCTAATAAGCACTTATGATAATTCAAGCAACCAAACAGGCCTGTAGAGTTTTTGTAGGCTAGAATAAGCTAGGGGCAAAAGCTCCAAAGCTCAAAATAAGCACTGAGGCATTGAAAATGGTTGGTAAGCTTTCCAAAAAGCCAAAGTATGCAAGGTTTGACCTACTATTAAGCTATGTGTGAGCTTATGAAAATGGCTTGTAAACCACTGAGTACTTGGTTTACACAGAAATGGGACAAGAAACAAGCTACTAGCAGCCCTATCAAATAAGCTAGAAAAGGAAAAACTAAACTTGGATCTTCAAGACAGCTAGGTTAGCTTTCCAAAGAACCAAAATTCACAAAATTTGACCAACTAATAAGCTCTTGACAAGCTCATGAAAAAGCTTGCTAAGACTGTGCACAGGGCACTATTTTGAAAAAGGTCTCAAAAGAAGCTAAGAAATAAGCTATTTAAAAAGCTATCTAGAAAATATAAAAAATACTATGATATAGATAAGCAGTTGAATATTGATATACCAAAAGCTCAAATCTTGAAGCTTAATATTAAGTCCTATAGAAAATAATCTAGTTTATTCAAAAACGACCAAACTGAAAAGTTTGACTTTTTAAGAAAACCAAATAAGTTGACCTTGATGAACTTTAAACCAAATCTATTATGATATATTAAGCTATAATAAGATGTAATTAGGCTAGGTGACCAAGTTTTAAACGACTATGATGATTTTTACACTATAACTCCTAACAGTTAATTATTTAAGTGAGATTAAGAGTAATTTTGACTCTCTATCTAATAAGGACTGGTTTTTCTTGTATGTTTGAGTTATTTAGACCAAGTGTGACAAACAACAAACAAGAACACAGTCTTGAACACTCTTTAGTACAGTTTAACAAGTTAATCCAAACAAGCCTTTACTAGACTGTTTTGGTGATTTTCAAAGCAAAACACAGATTAAGACCATGAAACTGATTACAGACCTTATATTATCATTTATTAAGACTAAATAAGCATAAAGCAACAGCCATAACAACATAAAACTCAAGAATGATATTTATGCTATTTTAACTGTTAAAATAAAAATTTTAGCAACTACCAATTAAAGAGAACAAGCAACTTGTTTTATTGTTTAACTTTACTTAACTACAACTAATAAACATAGAAACACAAAGATTTAAGCTCAAGAAATACTCAAACAGTGAAATGCCAAAAATGGAGCAAAAGCTTACAAATTGGTTTCCAAGTGAAAACTGAGAATCAAGGATTGAAACCACTTCCTATAGCTTCCCAAGAAGCTCTAAACCCAAGGCAATCCAATATCAACCTTGCTCCAGCTTTCTCTCTTCTTCATTCTTGATTTTTTTATTTTTAACTAATTTATTTGTATTTTTGGTGATTTTTGCTTTTTTGTACTAGACTGATTTTAAAGGGTTTCTAATAGCTTACATAAGCTATATAGGAGCTTATGTGATCTTAAAAGTCCAAAGCAACAACTAACAACAACATTAACACATATTGAGAATTTGAACTTGAAAAATTGCATAAACTGGAAATATGATTAAAACTTGAAATTGATACTTAAAAAAGTTTAACAATACACTGAAATTGCTGAACAAAGTACTTTAAAGCTGGAAATTACACTTGAAAACTTAAACTAATTAAAACGACTTAAGAAATTAAAAATTACACTTGATAGCCTTCACATTGCCTCTAAGCTTCTTTATAATGATCTTTTTAAGCCTTGTCGACATCTCTGAATCTTTCCCACCTATTTCCAACCATTGGATCATTCAATTTCATCAAATTCGTCCATTTGGCATTTTGGCGCCAATTTTCTTTGAGCAGGTTATTTGCATTTAAAGAAGTTTGGGAGGATGTGGAGGTGGAGGGGAGTGGGTATACAGCTGTAGAGTGAGGTGGAAAGGTGGTATTGAGAAACCATGGAGGTTTGATGGGTGTCTGGTTTTTTGCGCGTTTGTGAGAGGACGATGAACAGTGATAGGGGATTTGACTTTTCTTTGACAGGTATTATTAATACGTTGGGGAGTTCACAATAGGGGGGGGGTCACGGGGTATTTTTTTGACTGGCTCACAGGTTTTGGCTGGGGATCAAAATACACAAAGGGGTCAGTTTGGTTTTGAATTATAACAAGGACCATTCATGTAATTTCTGCAAAGTATAGGGGCTGAACCTGCCACTTTTCCAAACTTATCACAAGGACCAAATTTGCCAATCTTTAATAGTACAAGGACCAAATTAAATTATTTTCCATTTTTAAATATCCAAGGACCAATTTTGACACTTTTGTAAAGTTGAGGGACTTTTTCTGCCATTTGCCCAAAGATTCATTCAAGGACCATTTTTGACAATTTAGAATATTTCAGGGACCTTGAATGATAGAACTCCATATTTTTGGATTCCAGGGACTAGATTTGACAACTTTTGAAACTTGGGGGACTAAAACTGCCAATTATGCAAACTTGATATGTTTTTCACCTGATTTTGGTATTTTTGCATTTAAAACACATAAAACACTTATTTGTGATATTTTTATCATTTTGATGCATCTTTGAGTGTTTTCAGATGTTTTTGGCATTCTAAATGGTACAAAAATGATGAGTATTTAGACACTCATCAGTCTCCTTCTTCAATATCAACAATCTCTAAGAGAAAGTCGATAGATAATGTCGGTTCCCCGTGAGAATGAAACAAGCCCTTTTAAGAGGAACTTGAGTAGCTTGGGAAGTTTAGTGCAGTGCGTCACTGGGTCCATGACGTCTTGTCTTCAATACCAATGTTACCTTAGTAAACACTAGTAGCATATGTATTGAACCCGGTTTCTGCCCTAAGGTTGAATCACCCTTTTCACATTCATTTCTTTTTTATTCTTCAACCCCTTCAGTGCTTACCGAGACTTCATAACTAGAACCTTGTTGGGTTATTCCAGTTCTAGCTCTATCTCAGTCCGCACTCATCCCATATCTCACTTTTCTCCTTTTTTCAATATACCTAAGGACTCTACACTATCTAGTGGATTGTCCATGGGTAGATCCCTCCGGTTCTGGCGGATCGTGGGAACTAATACCTAACTTCACCATCCTTATAACTCCATGCATAAAGTAAAATGGTCGGTCTTTTGGTACAATTCATTCCTTCACAAAACCAATTAAAAAATCATTTGGAAAATCAATCAAGGTACTTGTGATATAAAATCAAAGCATTTTGTACCTTAATTGTTTTGCTCATTTAGAAAAGCTCCCCCTCAACATGTGCATATGATTTTGAAATTGTTTAGCACATGGAAGCAAGAGTTCTTTGAAATATTTTCTTTGTTCGCAATTTTCATAGAAAAAGCCATTTGATTTTCTTAGTAAAATTCTCCCCCTCAATATGTGCGTAGGATATTTGAAATCATTTTATCACATAGAGGAAAGAGTTCATTTAAAGTACATCCACGATCACAAAAACCATTAAGAAACCATTTAGAAAATCAATCAAGGTACTTTATGTTGAAACATAGAAATTTTTGTACCTTGAAAGTTTATTTTCTTTTTGAAATGCTCCCCCTCAATATATGCTTCGAGATTCGAAAGCATTTAGCACATATGGGAGAGCAGCCTGCACAATTGAATCAAAACGATCACCTTTTATCAAATTTCATTATTAAATCACAAATTCTCCCCCCGATCAAAAATATCAAACCCTTTGAGATTTTGGATCCCAAATGATTTAATACGGTTTAGAAAACATGGGAGAAAATGTGCCTGATTTAAAAACTCATCTTGTTTTTGGATAAATGCTCCCCCTCAACATGTGCATTATGTATACTGAAATCGTTTAGCACATGGAGGCAGGAGTGCCTTTGAAGGACTAAAACCAATTCCATTTAAAACAGATATGGAGGCAGGAGTGCCTTTGAAGGACTAAAACCAATTCCATTTAAAACAGATTTGAGATTTAAATCACGATCTCTCCCCCGATCAAAAATTTCAAACCATTTGAGATTTGTGATACCAAAATATTTAAATCATTTAGAAAATTTTGGGGAAAGACGTGGCAAGATTTGATTTTGAAAAATGATAGATAAGGACCATTTTAAGACATTAAAGATTGTTAGTGTCAGGTATGATTGTTTTAAGAGATCTTTAAGTAAAATAAAACAATTTCACAATCAAACAAGAACAGAAAAGATTTCATTTTGACAGATCTTGATTTTTAAAGAAAATCATACCATGACATAACATTAAATCTTTAGATCACCACATTTTAACGTACAAACGGACTTTTTGATGAAATATCGTTTGAAAATATTTAATTTGAAATCACTGAAGATTTGACAAAATAAAGTCCGATTGATTTCAAAACTTTGAATCCGATTTATTTTCAAAACAATATTTTTCATTTTCAAAACAATATTTTTCAAAATTGTTTAAAAAATGGAGTTATTCACTACTTGTCCTGCACAAAGATACGTTAGGTGGTTGAGCTTCTTCTGTTGATGTTGCTGTAGGTTTGGAAGAAAACCATCTGCTGATGCAGTGAGACCTCTTACGTTGCATTTATGCCAACTCTTCATAGAAGTCAAATTAAGCTCCGTTTCTTCATTTGTCAACCCAAGATATAGTTACCTTTTCCTTTCGGCATCCAATCATCTTCAATTGTGGGATCCGGATCGGGAACATTCTTTTAAACCATGTTATCTGCATACGTTAGTGAACACAGATAGACATATATGGTGGTCGACAACACCCAAACAGCAATCGACTAATAAAAGTCAATTCAACATATCAATCAGATCATAAAAGGTATGGGAATAATGTGTTCATCAATCTATAATCATCTAATAATAACAATCACATCCTAGAAACCTAGTCCTTCAACATAGGCAATTATATTTTTCAGATAAGCACGTAAGATGATTAAGAAAGCCCGTTAGATGATGTAAATTAGAAAAACATTCTCCCCCTCAATCAATGACTCATTTTATAAAATATTAAAAGCGCTGAAGTCATTGATTGAGTTTTCAATTTTTATGAAAACTCTGACTCTGATTGATTTACAAGCAACTCATTTACCACTATTTTAGAAAACAACAAATATTTTTCTGAAGAATTTATAGCAGGAAAAACATTTGTGTAGGAACAGCAGTCCTTCGACATACTTTCCTCAATTTGTTTTTAGGATAAGTGCACGAAATATTTGAAAAATGTTTTAGCGCATCACTTTCCTTTCTTGAAGAACGGGTTGCTATCAGAAATAATAGCAAGCCATAGTTTAAGCTCGGGTCACAGTCTGAAGTAACTGCAAGCCATAGTTTAAGTACGGGTTACAGTCTGAAATAACTGTAAGCCATAGTTTTAGACATGTTATGAAAAAGATTATTTACACCTCCTGCTTGAACTTCATCTATGGTCCCGTGCCATTATTGAATGACATTTCTAAGACCGCAGATGTTATCGATACCAGAAGACATGTCTTGAGAAAACATAATTTTGGTATTTTTAAATTTTCTGATTTTTATGGGTTTTTGTTGGTTTTATATTTTTCTATTTTGTTTTAGTTGGTTTTATATTTTTGTAGTTTGGTTTTTGATAAATATTTACATATAGAGTAGATGATATAATTTAAGAAGATGATGATACGAGTACCGAGATAAGGATATCGAGCAACCCCGTTGTAGAAGATAGAAGTCATCATCCCTAAAACTTTCACCACCAAAGCTTTCGAGGCTCTTGCATTGAAGAAAGAAATAGAACCATCTGAAAGTGAGACTTTGGCAGCTTCCCCCCAAACCGAAAATCCTTTAGCTGAGCAGATTCAAAGCTTTCTTTCAAGCTTCTCTTAGCCAGGTGCACAAAGAAGCACACCATTATCATCGAACTTGCTGCTCCTTTTAAGAATAATCACCGTGATTCATCGTTCGGGGTTATATCATCCAATAGAAGAACATCAACGTTTCATCCCACACTTAAATAACTCTTCTCAAATTCCTTTTCCACTGAAGTCTGAAGCAGTCCATTCCAAAAAGGTGTCACAAGACAACTTCCCCCACGTAGTTGAATTGATGCAGTCAGTCTCTTAGACTAGAGCTCACGAACCCGAATACACATATAACCGAAGACAGAGAAACTTATACCATCGAAGTAGCAGATTAAGTCCGATAACCAAAGAATAACCCCGATGTATACTTTTCTCTCCCCTGATGAAAGTGTATGAAGTTCAAGAACCCGAAGTACCTGAATGCCCAAAGAGAGAATAACCGATAACATTGAAGAAGCAGACCGAATCACTGATTATCTCTGCGGATGACTATCTCTGCGGATGTCAGCTCCGGAATGAGTGATTATATCTCTGAATTACTGATTAAGCCCTCAAGTAAAACAGCTGAGCATCCCCAATGTACACAATCTCTCTCCCCTGATGATTGCGATAACATCAAAATCATCACACACTTGTGTACCTCTTTCATCTTCAGAAATTAACTCTTCCATCTCTTCCCCCACATAGTTGGAATAAGAACACTAAACGCCATGAGTCAAACCTTGAGTTTCTTTGCGGTAATGACATATGTCTTCCCGGGATTTCTTCAATCACTTAGAAGTATTAAGCTCATCAAGTTTACTCGCGTTTAGATGCGTGTCTCCTTCCCCTTGCTGGTTTTGATACTTCAGAATCAACAACTCTTTGTAAGCTCAAATACTTGAAATCTTTTTGAGAAGAACACTTGAACTCTTGTGAGAATCAACTTGATGAAGGACAATGTGAGCAAATCTAATTGGGGATTAACATTGGCTTTTCACTCTCCCCCAATTAGTGCTCTCCCCTAAACCGACAATCTTTTAATAAATGCCCAGATTAAGAAGAAGTCTTTAGATAATCAAATGCAACTCGTCTTTAGTCTTCTAACATGTAGCAGAGAATGTAGAACCGACTGTAGACTCGACCTTCTTCAAGATTGTCCAATTGGGGAATAGAAAGTCAACCTCTTCAACTCACCAAATGCATTCCCGCTAACTTACAAATAGCAAATCCCCTTAAATCAAATCCCTCCCAATCAAACAAGAACAGAAAGATGTTCATCAAGGAAATCAGCTCCGCAACTGGAAGCACTTTGTTATTAATCAAATCACCCCGTGTGAAGATGTCAACCAACGACTCAAAAAGAAAACTCCATGTGAAGATGACCCGATAAGAAGAAGCTGGATTCTTACATGATTTTTGAGCCGTTTGACCATTTATTCTCATATAACACAACATGCAGCAGTTTCACACTTCTTCTCCCCCTCAAGAATTGCATACGAAGATGCCATTCTTGATTAAACAAGTGAATATCTTTAACAAATGTAGTCTATTCACACTTCTCCCCTTCAAAGGTAGCATATGATGTCGCTATCATCATTATAATCGAGCAAGTGGAATAAGAGAACAATCATCAGTAGTCCGGTTCACTTGATAACTGAAAGCGCGTGGAAAAAGTATGAAGCATATTGATGACAATGGTCATTAATGAGAAGATTTCTCTTCTTTCGAAGATAATGCGCACTGAAGTGTACACATTTCTTTTCTTTAGAGAACGAGGCTTGAACTGTTGTGTTCAAACGTCATAAGAAGATTTCTCTTCTTCAAAAGATAAAGCGCACTGAAACGTACACTTTTCTTTTCTTTAGAGAACGAGGCATGAACTGTTGTGTTCATACGTCATAAGAAGATTTCTCTTCTTCAAACATGTAATCAACCCATTATCATTCAGTAGGCTCTTTGTTGTGACAGCTGATGGAGAAAACCCAATATGATGAATTTGACCCAGAAGTAAAACAACCCGAACTCGTGACTTAAACTTGCACATATGTAACAAAGAGCGGTGCCGAGACTTCATCCTCCATTGAATCTCTAAGTACTCTATACTCTTCATCCAACCAACCATCAAGTATAAGACGTACATCACCTCTTGAAAATCCACAATTGAATGTGACACTGAGCACTACAACGTAACTCCTTAAAGTGATAGTTATTTTGTGGTGGTAAAAGCGCAATTCCCCCAAGTGGTAAAAGAAAAGGAAAAGTCACTCAACAATAACTAGATTTCCAAGTCTTTGTTTTTGATAATAAGCTCGAACAAGGATCTCGAAGAATCTTCATCCAACCATCCCCGATACCTTCAGATACTAAGTACACTCGCCCGTGATATTTCACTTCAACCTCAAATAAATAATAGTGAATTAACCCCGTTGTCACATCTTCTGGTTAAAAGCTCACATCTAGCCTCCTTTGACGTTTTAAGTGAACTATGATAATGGTTTTCATCCCAACCATGGTTAAAAGCACATAACCCCGTAAAACCATGTAATAACCAAACTGCCATGATGAATATCTAAACATACATCCAATCCATGAAGTACACCATTTTATCCCTTCTTTGAAGTAGAAACAGTAGCACCAGCATCAAATACGATCCCGAAATACACTTCCCTTTCTCCAGGATGGTTCCATCATCACGGGATTTTACAATTGTATGGTTTAAACCGAGAAATAGTTTCTTCCGCGGGATTTTAAAAAACCAAGAATAAACCATAAGATAGATCCGGAGATGCACTTAACAATTTCCAAGATGTTTCTATTGTCACGGGATTTTACAAATCTATGATTTAAACCGAGAAATAGTATATTTTCGCGGGATTTTACAAAATCAAGAAGAAACCGTGATACAATGACCAATAGAACGTGTTAAGATAAATGATGGACTCACACAATGATAGAGGATTATGTGTTAGGAGTGATGATTATTTGAAGGATTAGCTGAAGTGATATTTGGTTGTGAATTGGGTTGATTGTTGCACGATTTTACGGAGAAATTTAGGTCTAAAAACTTAAAAACCTCAATAACTTCTGTTCTGAGCAAATTATTCGACGTGCCATTCTCCTCGTTCTCACAATCGTTTAGATGGGTAGAACGTTGAAAACGGAGTTACGGTTCAAAAGTTATAGCCGTTTGAAGTTTTGTCGGGAAAAGTCAACAAAACGCACTGATGAAATGGTCAAACCGCTTCTAACTATGAATACAAGTCGCTTAGCACCAAGTTGCTTTGCCCCAAGTCGCTAGGTATACAAGTCGCTAGGTACTCAAGTCGCTATGAAGCAACTCGCTAGTTACAAGTCGCTAGATGCACAAGTCGCTAGAGACAACTCGCTATGAAGACAAATCGCTAGTTGACAAGTCGCTAGATGCTCAAGTCGCTAGAGACAACTCGCTATGAAGTACAAGTCGCTATAAGTACAAGTCGCTAGATACAAATAGCCAGATGCACAAGTCGCTAAAGTAATAACTCGCTAAATGAGCAAGTCGCTAAGGAACAACTCGCTAAGTGTGCAAGTCGCTATAGAACAACTCGCTACTCAAAACAAAGTCAAGTCGCTAAAATTAGCAAAGACAAGTCGCTACGTTGCCAAGTCGCTAGCCGAAATGGTACGACCACTACTGTGTACTTTTTGTCACTTTGTCTCAATAGACAAGTCGCTAGTGCTCAAGTCGCTACCACAACAACTACAAGTCGCTGAAAAATATAGAAGCAAGTCGCTACCAAGAATAATAATCCGAGACTCAAGTCGCTAGCAAGAAAATCTCAAACACAACACTTTTCAATCCAAAACCAACCCAACCACAGTGATTCAAGTTTTCTAAATCAAAACCCAAGCACTTACAATGATTCTAAACACAAAAGTACAATCAAAATTCAAATTTTAACACAAGAAATGATCTAAATGATGCAAAAACCACTAAACTTTTTCAAACCCAAAAACCATATAAAACCACTAGAAATCCAAGAACATGTAAGAGAGATGATCAAACCATGGCTCTTGATACCATTTGTGACATATTGGATTTCATAAACACATCAAATAATATTAGTATGGATCGAATGAGATAGAGTTTTAGAGAGAGAAAGTGTAAGATGGGAGCCTTTCTAGAGAGAGAAAGTAAAACAAAAGAAAGAAGGTTAGATTAGAATGAAAGGTCCAACCCTCTACCTTGGGAGGTAGAGGGTATTTATAGTTTTACATAATACGTCCTCCTAACGGACTGTGGATCAGGCATACAGTGGGTGAAGACCCGTCCTTCCTCCACGGTGTTGCACTAAACTAAACTACGCTAATAACTAACTAATAAACTAACAAATAACGTAACTAACGATATGTCTACGAGCTAACTTATGCTAGATAATATTTGGGGTGACCGATACTTCACTATGGAATTTCTAATTCCTAACATCATCAAGTAGTATTATTGCAGACAATATTAATAATATGCACAAATGTTCACATAAATATCTAATAAATTGATTTTATGGTTGATTAGGAGTTACATATCCTTTATTAACTTCAAGTCAGTTCAAAAGCTTGATGAGGCATTTAAAAAACAACTTTTCTCAGCAACATACACATATCAACTTCTTTATTATCACACAGAAAATCAACTATCGACAGTCTAAACCTATGTCATTCAGCAGGGAGGTCATTTCGAACTACTTTTATATGCCCTTACACCGAGCTGCAAAATACTTTAATGTTGGTTCGTCTCTTTTTAAAGTGCATTGTCGATCGGTTGGAATTCAATGTTGGCCATATCGAAAACTCCTCAGTTTAGAAAAGATGATTAACTATTTTCAGGTTAGCAATCAATTGACCCTAACTTTTGATTCTGAATTTCATACGACAAACCTATTTTAAGAGAAAAACGTTGATATGCAAGTATCAATATTTTCAAATAAAAGAATGGTTTAAATATTATAGTAATGGTTTTCCCTATTTGCTAATATATACATATTTTAAGTCACAAACATTAACATTTAACTATGCTTTTTATAGTACATATTCATATGCTTTCTATATTATGATTTCCAAAATTGTTTTCATTATAGGGCAAGGATGGTGATTCAAATACTAATGAAAATATGCAAGAGATAATTACAAAACTGCAGGAAGAAAAAAGACGGATAAAGAAAAATCCAGAAATACCAACTACAAAAAACACGATAAAATTGAGACGAAGGTTTTTCAAAGCTACCTACAGAAAAAAAAAACACACCTCAATTTGGAATTGTCGTTAGCACCACCAATAGCAGCAGATGTGCAACCGTTGCAAGTTATATATCCTAACAATCATGCAAGTTATGAACACATAGAGTTCTCTTATGGCAGCGATTATGAAGATCAATAATAGTGGAAAGCATATTGATACCTAAAACCAAGTGTTGAAGTAGTTTTTTTTACAAGTATTTTTCCTAAATTTGTGTCTTGAAGTTTGGTATGTTATTCTCTAAGTTTTAAAAATGAATAATGCTTAAACAACAAGTTGTATCCTATGTTGTTTGCTCAACTTTAATAAATCATAACCCAACTGTTGTTATCATAATACCAAGTCAACCAGCATAAACTTTGAAAATTCAATAGTTAATAAACTGCATACCTTATTGACTATTATGCGATCAGCGTAAGCAGTTTGCTCCGCTGCCTCATTGATGAATAATCTCATTCTTCGCGTCTACTAAAGCGAAAACCCCGTCAAGCTTAAAATATCATTATAATTTGTGCTGCATTTGCTAGCCCTGCAAACTTTAAAAAAATAAGTACGGATTTTAATCCACAAACGCATATTTATAATTATATATAGTTCAAATCAAATCAAATTGCTGCTTCGTCACTGTATTCTCTATGACAGTATGAGTAAATCTCCCATTCTTCTTACTCACCAACTCTCATATCATCACAATATCCTCAACACCCCCAGCTTTTGCATCAACTAACGGCACATCGATATTCACCTACCCATACTACATGTATAACACGTAATCGTTATTACCTCAACTAATGAGCCATAAATCATCAAACAACTACTTTTCCTATGCAAATGACTAATACCCTGACTAAAAACCAATATTGGCAGGATTTAAGCTAAATAAAATTTGTCCCGCCTCGGGTTATTTTGCACGTCTGTTAAATATTAGTTGATTTTTGTACATTGAAACATTCTAACCACTATTATAAAAATCTTCAATCTCTTCCAAATTTAGTATGATATTTAAAACATATACTTGATTTTCCAGATTGAATCGAAACTAACATAACACAATATCATTTATAAATCAATAAACATCCTAAAGTAACTAACTTGCAATAAATTATAACATTTTAACATTCGCCCTTTCATTCTATCATATTCAAATCGAATACCTGAGATATTACGCTCAATCAGCAGAGAATCAAGCCCTTTATAATAGCACTCAAGAATATTTGATTGCTTAACATTTATTTTGATTGATTTTGCGTTTGATTGAAAACCCTAAATCTGATGTTTGAATCGTGTTTTGACCGAGTGTAAGAGAGATAGATGTGTGAGATACTAAAGTCAAACACACACTACTTGACCCTTTTCTAATAAAAGTAAATAAATAAATAAAAATAAATAATTTCTTCAAAGTAATAAAGGATTGAAACTTAAAATCATTAAACTGATCATTCATCAGTTTCTTCCATTAGCAATATTGTTATAATAACATAGTACCAGTCAAATAAACCTTCCATACAACCATCATATATACATCAAAACACAAAAGACAATTTCTAAAATATCCTATTCTTCATCTTCAGAGTCATCAACTTCATCCAAGCTTTCCAAGAACTCCTCCTTCTCCAACAGACTCCGACGACATAGCACCAAAAGTTGAGCCAACAAATCAATCTTCCTTCGATCCTTCAACTGTATCTCACGAAGGGCAAACTCCCCAATAGCTGCAACAGCGTTGAAACGAGTAAATAACCTACCAGTCTCATCGATTGTTTGTTCCTTTTTGGCAACAACTTCCCTCAGCTGGCTACTCTTTTCTCCCATACGCTCAATAAAACTTTTTTCCCCTGCTATGTCGTGCAAGATCAACGACCTGAAGGCATCACTAAGCTTACCGGATTCTGTAGCAGATTTCATTTCATCGATATTAGGTGTGGAAGACATTTTAAGATTAGGGTTAAAATTATGGATAGTTGTGTGTTGATATTAGCGTTAGGTAAGTATATGTAACTCACAATTTGCACAAATAATCACAAAAAGACACTCAAGAGGCATTGGAAAATTTATTTTGGGTGTTACTGTAGCCCTTACATATTCTTCCATGCATAAATGTAAAATGCAGTATTTAGGAAGATATATAATATTGCAATTTAATCACTTCATTTATACATTGGATCTAAACCAGCCCCTCTATACACAATGCATTACCATTAACATCCTAATCTTTAAAATAATAATAATAATAATAATAATAATAATAACTTATAGATTATCTTTATATTTATATACTAACAATTCGGGTTTGTGTTAATTGAAACTTTAAATAAAAGTAAACTAATTTAAATACAACAAGTTTATCATTTTCCCTGAAATAAATATATATTTCTTTCACATATCATGAACCCAAAAACAAACAAAACATTGAAATTATTAGAACCAACAAAAGTACCTAAAATCAAACAACTACTTAAACTCATTCATCTTAATAGCATTAGCTTCTTCCTCACGGGCACCCACTTTCGCTTCATGTAACAAATTGTTTAACTCTGCAAGCAATAACCGATGCCTCTCTTGGGATTTTCTTAAAGCTTCAAGTGACTCCAAAGCAACCCCGTTAGCACCATAAGCTTCCATGTTTGCCATCATGGTATGGTTCTTCCCTATTACCCGCCTCAAATGTTGGCAACAACCAAATAACATTTTGGATAATGCATCATCTTCACTTGCCTGTTGCACAAACCACAAACGCATGCAATTATGCAATTTTGAAGAACCAGCAAAATTCGATAAATTCACTATCAACTCGAAATTTGCCATTGAAAATAAAATATATAAAAAACCAAATGGTTCTATAACTCATTATGAAACAAGCACCAAATAAATAGGCCAAACATTATGTATGTAACATACTAATATTAAAGTATTACATATGAAAAGTCTCTTTTAAATATAACATATTAACATAAACCTCTTCACATGTACTCTTATAAAGTTAAATAACTATCTAAAATAATAGAAACCTAAATTAATTAATGAGTTTTGAAAATTAATTAATGATTTTTGTTCAATAATATGCCATGGTACAAAAAGTTGTGTCAACGACATGATAATTTTCTCACTTACTTAACAACATGGTACAAAAAGTTGTGAGAACATCATATGCAAACTCACATTCATTTTGGATGAAAACAACTTTGGCAAACAATGAATGCGGTGGTTATTAATTTGCGAACCATGCAAATTTGCATAACAAAACCCACGTAAACATTACGCGACAAGGTTACAACAACATTACGCAACAAGAATTTACCTCCGACCTATTGAGTAATCAAAATTACTACCGCAAAGACCATGACGATAACAACTCAGCAATTTACTCAAACATTAGGCAATCAAAACATGGATACAGTTCGTGTGCATCGCTATTAAAATATTAAATAAACTACTTTAAATACAAAACTTATGATAACATCAATTGCAATACCTTACATGTAACTACTTGCATACAATATTACGTAAAAAACACGTATACATTCAACCCTTAACCAATCGGTGCAACGCACGGGTTTTTGTAGCCTCGTAAATGATAAAACCTGAAAGAAAAACGAGCAAAAACAGTCTTAATACAACTAGTTTTGGTCATTTGTCAATGATCTAGTAATTATTAATTAAAAGAAGCTATAAGATTATCACTCTATATGTTAAGGTTATAAAGTAATGATCATTGCTGATATTTTATATATATTTGAGTAAACTGTAAAAATCATCCCTGTGGTTTGTGTATTTTCGCAAGAAATCATCCCTATCTCAAACCTTCAGCATTAAACATCCCCAAGTCCACAAACCTTTAACAATAATCATCCCTGAGCGCTAACGTCGTTATTTTTACCTGTTAAGTGTTAAATAATATTTTCCCGTTAGTCCATCCGTTAATATTTTTTGCACCGTTAGTCATTATTTTACGTTTTTGTCCGTTTTAACTCGTCTTCTTCCGTTTTTATATGTTTCGTCCGTTTTTTATCCGTTTTAGTCCGTTTTTTATATGTATTCGTCCGTTTTTTACGTTTTTTACGTTCTCGTCCGTTTTTTTACGTTTTCGTCCGTTTTTTTACGCTTTCGTCCGTTTTAAATCGTTTTCGTCCGTTTTTATATGTTTCGTCTGCTTTTTGTCCTTTTTTTTACGTTTTCGTCTGTTTTTTGAGTTTTTGTCCGTTTTATACGATTTCGTCAGTTTTTTTTTTTAATGTTTTTGTCCGTTTTTTACGTTCTCATCCGTTTTTTTTACGTTTTCGTCTGTTTTTTTTTACATTTTTGTCCGTTCTTTACGTTCTCGTCCATTTTTTACGTTTTCGTCTGTTTTTTTTACGTTTTCGTTCGTTATTTTACGTTTTTGTTCGTTTTTTACGTTCTCGTATGTTTTTTTTATGTTTTCTTCTGTTTTTTATGTTTATGTCCGTTTTTACTCGTTTTTGTCGTTTTTATATGTATCGTCCGCTTTCTATTCATTTTTTATGTTTTCGTCCATATTTTTACGTAAAAAAAACAGACGAGAACGTAAAAAACGTAAAACAATGGACGAATACACATAAAAAACGGACGAAAACAGATAAAAAGCGGACGAAAACGGGTAAAAACGAACAAAACGTAAAAAACCAATGAAAACGTAAAAAAAACGGACAAGAACGTAAAAAACAGACAAAAACGTAAAAAAACGGACGAAAACGTAAAAAAAAGGACAAAAACGTATATAAACGGACGACAACGTAAAAAAACGAATAAAAAGCGGACGAAACATATAAAAACGGACGAAAACCAGTAAAAACGAACAAAAACGTAAAAAACATACGAAAACGTAAAAAAACATACGAAAACGTAAAAAAAAGACGGACGAGTACGTAAAAAACGTAAATAAAACCCGGACGAATACATATAAAAAAAGGACGAAAACGGATAAAAAGCGGACGAAAACGGATTAAAAGCGGAAGAAAACGGATAAAAAGCGGACGAAACATATAAAAACGTATAAAAGCGAGTAAAATGGACAAAAACATAAAAAAGACGGACGAAAACGTAAAAAAACGGACGAATACATACAAAAAACGGATAGAAAGCGGACGAAACATATAAAAACGGACGAAAACGAGTAAAAACGGACAAAAACATAAAAAACTGACGAAAACGTAAAATGAGGACTAACGGTGCAAAAAATATTAACGGAGGGACTAACGGGAAAATATTATTTAACACTTAACGGGTAAAACTAACGACGTTAGTGCTTAGGGATGATTATTGCTAAAGGTTTGTGGCCTTGGAGATGTTTAATGCTGAAGGTTTGAGATAGGGATGATTCTTGCGAAAACACAAACCACAGGGATGATTTTTGCAGTTTACTCTATATATTTATTGCCAATAATGTGAGAAGGAAGCCCAAATGATATTAAGACGAAATGGACAAAGCTTTGAGTGAATCTAATCCAATACCAATAATAATAGCACCAACTAGTTTGCTGACATTCCAAATGTTTAAATGCAAGGCATGTGGACTCGATTCAATTGTGGAGTTAATAGGTAGATATAGGTAGCATTGTAGCAACTACCAACTAGCAACATATTGCATTTTATCCATACATAAATTATGATACAAGTAACATTATTTCAATAGATGATGCTTGATATTTCAGTTAGCTTCTTTATTAGTTTCAGTTTAGATTTCATAGTAATGTGGGAGCATATTGAATTTTCCTTAACATTATATTTTGGGCTTTTAAAAAACATATTTTGGACTCTACGATATACAAGTGATAAATGTCCTGAAAAAGAACTCGTTTGACTCCTCTTAGAGCTCGCCGCGCTCGACGTATCAGTCGACTTGGTTTTCTTTGAAGCTTGCGCTTTGTAGGCGCCGTCAGGATGAGGACGTTTGTCAGGACCAAAAATATCCTCGAGACATGCAATGTCAATCGGTTCCTCCGCATCCCATTTGGGGTACTTTTTCAAAATATCCCACACGTGTACATAAACGAACTTTTTCCCGGCAAAGCATTGTTCAAAATTTTCCTTCGCACTCTCGAGATGATCGTTGTCATTTCACCGCTTCTCCGTTGCAAATGTTTGTAGACAACGTTGAATTTTTGACAATCACCGTTAACCCTTGTTCATTTACCGGTGAGCATATTTTTGGTACGACGCTCACGGCCAGATTGAGCGTTAAACATTTCCAGAATCTGGTCCAAAAGAATTCATCAGAACGGTCATTTCCGATATCTATGTCTTGGGAAATTTCTACCCTAATTTCCGCAAGCACCTTCTCTTCTTCCTTGGACCAACTTCTCTTCGCACACGCCAGATCCTGCATGTCATCTTCATCGTCCGCGTCCAAATTCACGACTTTTTTAAAATTTTTGGCCATCGTTTTTTTTCCTCGCGATTTGGACGGTTCACGGGGTTGTGGTACTTTGAATTGTGAATCTGATGGTTGTGAATCAAGGTGTTGTTGTGGTTGAGATTGAGGAAACGTTAAAGGTTGCGACGGGTTAAAAAACTGTGATTGAGATTGAGGAAATCGTTGTTGGGGGTAAGTTGCGAATCTTGAAACGCAAATTGTTGGTTTTGGTAAATTGCCTCAGGAGTCAATAGTGTTCCATATAGAGGAATTTGTGGCGACGAGGAGTTAGAGTTTTGTGACGATGGGGTAGACGGGTTTGAAGAACTCACGTATTATTGTTGGTTTGATGTGAGAAGATTCGTAAAATATCCGGCCTCGTTTGGATTTTGCGATTTTTTTTTCGATGTTGAAAGATTGAGAGTATTGGTATTTTTTTGTTAAGAATTGTGTGAGAAAAATAGTGTATAATGATATAGTATTTATAGTGCGTAAAAAGAAGGTTAAGTATTTTTTTTTTTTGTTTTTTTTTTGTTTTTTTAATGTAAAACGGTAATATTACCGTTTGTTTTCAAAAGTGGGACCCAACCAAACGGATAAATATCATATATTAACCTCGTCGTGCAGACAAGGAGGCCACGTGTGGCGAGCTACGGCGAGTTGGGCCGATGTCATGACGAGCCACGACGGGTATGCCATGACACCACGTCTAGGCACCACGAGGACGACACCGGGTACTCTTAAGGGTAATCCCATAGCTTGATACATAATTTGTAATCATCACTAGCATCGATACATCATTTATTTAATAAAAAATCGCTATACATAACAACATATCTTTACAAATATTCAGGGTAAGGATCTAGTAGGAAGAAAACTTAAAATGAGAAGAATAGGAATAACTATAACCGCATATTTGAGATGCATTGACTTGAATTAGATGTATCTCTATTCATCTAGATGCATCACAATTAGTTTCGAAACTGATTTTGAAGTGAAAACGATGCAAAGTACTACTAGTAACAAATTTGACCTGCAGAGAACGAAAAATACATAGGATTTGTCTAACTTGATGAAATACATCTAATATATGTTTGTGCATCTAATTTTTAGCTAGAAAATTTATTATGATGCATATAAAAGATTGAGGATGCATCTAATTCAAATTGATACATCTCTAATGTGTAATTATAGTTATTTCCCATCCTTCTTATTTTAAGTATTCTTCTCATTTGATCCTTAGTCATATAGTCAATACATAGTTTGTAATATAAAAACGAAAATATAAAAAATGAAAAGTATTCACGTCTCATATTATTTTGAAGGGAGTAATATTTGACAAATCAAATCATTATCATTATACATGCAAATAGTTTAGAATTACGGTATAGTAGAAAAGTATCTAAAGATAAAAAAAAGTTCGTTTGCTTATTCTTATTTTGGTGCTTATCAAGTAACAAATCTACACCATCCATCTAGTTTGATTTAACGGTGAGGATAAACCTAAGATTTAATAAATAAACCTAAGTCTATGTTTTTTTTTATTGTTTTTTTTTTCTTTCTTTTTTATTCAAAATTTTTTTAATTCACGTTTTTTTTTTAAATTCATGATTTTTTTTTAAATTCACTTTTTTTTAATTCACGTTCTTCACGCTTTTTTCTTTAATTCGCGTTTTTTTCTTCGCTTTTATACGTTTTCGTCTGTTTTCATACGTTTTCATCTGTTTTCGTCCGTTTTCATACGTTTTCGCCCGTTTTCATACGTTTTCGTCCTTTTTCTTACATTTTCGTCCATTATTCATACATTTTCGTCCATTTTTTGTTCGTTTCCATACGTTTTCGTCTGTTTTCATACATATTCGTCTTTTTTCTTACGTTTTCTTTCGTATTCATACGTTTTCGTTCGTTTTTAAATGTTTTCTGTCGTTTTCATACGTTTCTGAATATCACAAGTGATATTCTGAATATCACAAGTGATTTTCAACTAATGTTTTGTAACATGAAAATCACAATTGATATTCGGAATATCACAAAGCTATATCCAGAAAATCACAAGTGATATTCGGAATATCACAAAGTGATATCCAGAAAATCACAGGTGATATTCATAATATCACAAAGTGATATTCAAACAATCACAAGTGATATTCAGAATATCACAAAGTCATATTCAGAAAATCACAAGTGATATTCTGAATAACACAAAGTCATATTTAGAACATCACAAGTGATATTCAGAATATCACAAAGTGATATTCAGAAAAGCACATGTGATATTCTGAATAGCACAGAATATCACTTGTGATAGTCAGAAACGTATGAAAACGGACGAAAACGTAAGAAAATGGACGAATATGTATGAAAACGGACGAAACGGTATGAAAGCGTAAAAACACGTCAGAAAAAACAAACGAAAATGTATGAAAAATAGACGAAAACAAAAGAAAACTGATGAAAACGGGCGAAAACGTATGAAAACGAACGAAAATGTAAGAAAATAGACGAAAACGTAAAAAAAGGACGATAATGTATGAAAACGGACGAAAACAGATAAAAACATATGAAAACAGACGAAAACGTATGAAAGCGAAATAAAAATAATTGAATTAACGCAAATTTAAAAAAAAGCGTGAATTAAAAAAAAGGAATAAAATAAAAAAAACGTGAATTAAAAAAAGACAAAAAAATATGTGAATAAAAAAGAAAGACAAAAAGACAAGAAAATAGCCTTGTTGGACCGGACCGACCGACGGACCGACCGAGACCGGACCGGACCGACCACATTCGGTCTCGGTCTAGGGTTGTTTTGGTCGGTCGAGGGACGAACTAGTTTGTGTAGACGACCTAGTTGGAAACACACATACTTCCAAAAAATTGTACTATTTGGCATTAAAAAAAAAAAAAAAAAAAAAAAAAAAAAAAAAAAAAAAAGACCTTGATCACCACTGTGGCAACTAGGTCGTTATCGAGTTGTCGGAGAGAGAAAGCTGATGTGGCGGTGGTGACCTAGGTCACCACTGTGTGTAGGGGTGGAAACGAGCCGAGCCACTTGTGAAAAGCTCGGGATCGGATCGGTAAAAAGCTCGAATGAGCCGAGCCTAAACGAGCTCGAGCCTAAGTTTGGGCTCATTTAATAATCGAGCTCGAGCCCGAGCTCTATACAAGAAGCTCGTTTAGGCTCGCGAGCCTAAACGAGCCCTAAAAATATATACGTATATATATTTTCTATATATATAACCGTGTTAACAAGCTCGAGCCTTGTGTTAACGAGCCGAGCTTTGTGTTAACGAGCCGAGCTCGAGCTCAGAATGTGAAGCTCGAAACGAGCTCGAGCTCGAGCTCTAGCTTTTTATATATAAACGAGTCGAGCTCGAGCTCTGGCAGGCTCGGGCTCGGCTCGGCTCGGCTCATTTTCACCCCTAACTGTGTGCAGCTAATAAAAGGTTATGGATATAAATTAATATAAGTATGACCGGATTCAAACTCGAGACTTCGGGATTGCACACATTACGTATGAGAATCAATGTTTATATATAATTAATATATAAGTGTTATATTTAATTATTATTCATAAATAAACACTTAACGAGAGTTATTATTTAACGGTGTTTGGCTAACGGTCGTTAAATATAAAGTTAAGGGACTAAAGATGAAAATAGAAGTCGGGAATGTTCTAGAACCCCTTTGGATTGGATGGCCGGTCGTGGATGGGTTTCCATAACCCATTCATGCCCTAACTTGGTCATCAAGTTTAGATTAGTATAAATACAAACCACTTGTATTCATTATATCTAATCTTGGATCATCAAAGAACCATAACTTCTTCTCCTCTCCTCTTCTCTTGTTCCTTGTCCGATCGTGTACCCTCCCTCCACAAGGGATTCGATTTTCCAACTACAAGAAATAGTGTTTGGTTTATTTGTGATTCAAGAACCTAGCTTTTCACTTCAATTCGATATTAGTACGTGTGTACAAGAACGAAGAACAAATACAATTGTGTTTGTGGGTATCTTGATATTCGACATTTAAGGGGGTCGAATTATATAAACCTTAATTTTAGGGTTTAGGGTTTTGTTCATTGTTCTTGATATCGTATGTTCTTGATTTGCTAAAAGGTACGCATGTTCTTTTAATTCGGTTAATTAATTTACAAGTATTATTCCTATTACTTCCGTTGCATGCTTTGATGATTTTATGTGTTTTATATAATTGTTATGATTAGTAAAACCTAAAAGTGGCATCATGAGCCGTTAATATGTTGTAATTAATTACCGAAACACATAAAAATTGAATCTTTGTGATTATTACATGCTTTTATGGTTTCTAGGGTTTTGAAAATTGAAACCCTAATTTTTAATATATGGGTCGAATACCCTTTTTATTTTTTAATTAGGTTTTATTTTTTGTAAAAGTTGTAGAAACCCTAAGATTGCATGTATATTTTTATGTGGTTATTATGAATAATTGTTATGTGCCATGATTATATGCGTATCTTGGGATTATAATTGTTATGAGGAATCCTTGGTGGAACATGCATGTTTTGCTATGGATTATTGTTTATTAATTGTCTTGATTAATTGTTAAGTAAAATTCACATGTAATTAGTTTGATAGTTATAAAATTGGGGAAGACCTCAATATATCTAATAATAATTCGTTATGTGCAATATGGTATATCGTTATCTAAGGCTTACGCAATCGATTTGTCGATGTATGTGGCTCACTTACCTTAGTAGATGAAAGCCCTAGTTAATATATGCATAATTTTTACACCTAGAATTGATTATTAGGTTTTTATCGAACAAATTATGCATGTGGCTATTTGTTTTACATATATTAATTGTTATGATATAAGTGCATTATTTGAGTTGGTTAATTGATACTTTTGTTTATAAAATTGTTTGACATGTTTGTAAGCAAACGGGTATTTTTTATGAAAAGAAAAGTTAACCGGACTAAATAATGGTGAAATTTGATTTGTTTTTTTTAAGAGTTAAAATTTTCATAAGTTTAATTGAGTGATGAGTTTTTGTACAAATAGTGAGAACGGCGCATCAAATTTTGACAAACTAAAAGAGGGTATAAGGAGGGGAGCGCATTAAATTGTGACCCGAAAGAAGGAGGTTAATTGCATCGCGCTGACCAAATTCTCCGCTTATTTGTGCTTCAAATTGGAGTTACCAAGTAGACTATTTTATGTACAAAATCATCTTAAGGGCGAATTAGCTTTAATTCCATGCTCCACTTTGTGGTAATTATCCGAAACACTAAGTCTTTGGACTTATGTAAAAGTACGATATAATGGACGACAATTAAAGGTAAATTCTTTGATTGGTGAACCCAATACCTCAATCAAAACTTAATAAATTTAATCTTTGTGAAGTGGTTAATAAAAAGGATTTTATTAAAACTATTGATACGAAGTTGTATGCATGCTTCTTCGTACATATTTTGATTACACATCAAATTTGTACCCTTTGAATTTAAGTTTATGCTATCTAATGATTAGAAACACTTGAAGTTGTAATTTATGTTATGTGAGAACTTAGCTAGATTGCAATGACAAGGTAAATCTCCATGTTGTGTGAGACCTCAACTGGAATAAATTTGCAGTTTCTAAATTAGACAACTTAATTAAGTTAGTTAGTGAGATCTATGACTTAAGGCATAAGATGGGGTGAAACATGCTTACATTTGCATAAAGGTTTGGCAAATTGTAATCTCATACTTAGGAATTGAAAATTGTTTGTCAATTATTGTTCGACAATTACCATGTTGAATACTTTCATCACTAGCAGATCAACTGATGTGGTGGAACTATGGCAATTTGGGTCCTAGTTTCAAGGAAAATTCTATGGTTAATATTAATATTTACCAATGGTATTTAATTTTCTTGAAAGATTTAATTATCGAAAATACTAAAATTGAATTTTGTTAATTTTTTTGATTGTATTAATGCAACATTAAACCGTAAACGTTGTTTGGGCTTTGGTAAATTAATCTAGTTCTGTTTTCAAACAAATGTTTGATCAAGAAAAATTTACTAAAAAGACAAACATATTCTCTTTTCCTTGAAAGAAGAGTGAGACTCAATCATATTTCTTTTCATGAATGAGAAAGATATGTTAGGAACATTAGAATTGTCTAAATTCTAATATAAAACTCATAGCAAACTTTAATTGTTAAGAAAATTGCATACCTTGTTTTCCATAAGAGATTTCATTACCCTCTGTTGGTGATTGAATTCTTATATGACATTTTGGTCAACAAGACAACATGTTTGACATTTTATGAGTTATAAAATTAGAAGCTAGACTAATTACCGCAAAATTAGTAAAATACAAACTAGTATATTGTATCTAGTTGTTTTGTTTTGACCAATTAAAAGTGCTACACACCATTGTAGGGATAGTAGACCTATTAAGGAAGAAATTGCATGATCAAATTTTCAAGTTAATAGCATTGATGGATGATCCATCATCTACATAGTAGAATACACTCTTTTAGTACCTAAATAATTGTTACGAATGGTCTTACAAAGGGGTAGCAACGTAATAGCACACTATTTTCACTGGTTATTGAAACACTTACAATGTTGTCAAATCCAGTGGGAGTATTGTGGTGTATTACTGAATAAGACATTATTGTAACGTTGTCTAATTCAGTGGGAGTTACAAGATTTATTATCTTGGTAATAACTCAGATTATTTCTAGATTTTCTTGAAATAATACATTATGTTAAAAAATGTAGACATTCATATTCTCACGGATAGTCATGAACGTTTCCTTGATAATTAAGTGGTCCTACATCTACTTGTAATGCTTATATATCTATGACACCATCATATTGCTCACATAAACAAACGAATGTCATGGTGTTTATCTACTATATGATGTTGTTCTATGCACAATTGGGAGAAGTATTTATTATGTGCAAAGGAACAACACATACAAATATGATTAATGGACTCTCTTGATCATGAGGTAAGAGATTAACGTTCTAATAAGATTGTCTTGTTTAAAGAACATGTGTCAAGATTATAACATAGACTGCTTTATGTCTTATGTCATTCAAATTATAGAAACACTTGAAGTTACATTTTAGGTTAAGTGAGATCTTGGCTAGATTGTAATCTCAAGGTAAATCTTCACTTGTCGTGGGATCGGACGTGGATGCTTTTACAGTTTCTTAAGTTAGACACTTCAAGGAATGACATAAATTAAAATAAAGTAATCTAATGCTACTTTAAATATTTGTATATTCTTGGCATGACATAAATAGTATATTAACTTGAAAATTAATTAATTGAAACAAAGATGTGGTGTTCATAATTACTTTAAATTATAAATGTTTATGTGTTTCTTTGTAAACTCACAAAAATGAAATCTTTTAAAGACTTATAATATAAAGTAAGATATTATAATTGTTATGTCTTTTGACTTGGTCAAAGAATACTTATGTTATAAAACATGCAATTGGCTTAAAAATTCTATTATACCATTAAGTTGACTTAGTTGGTAAATAGGTAGGCCAAAAGAAATATATTTATCTTAAATATTGTTAGACTGTCTTACAATATTAATTTTAATAAAATATTGTATGTATATGGAATGTTCAGTTAGAAGAATCAAACATTTGTTATATTGTTTGATTCAAGATAACTATATCTTCTTTTCTTCCAGAAGTTATCAAGATTAGAAAATTGAGTATTGATTGGATATACTTAATAAGACTCCAACCTGGAAGATTAATAAGACACTATTTTATTATGGAATGTGATGAATCACATTAAGTCTTCAAATAAAGTTCTGAATTTGTTAAACTACTTATGAGTAGGTTATTAACAAACTAGAGTCAGGAATTGTCAATGTGTATTTGTAATATCCCAAAAGAAAACAATTTAGTGTTGTTCTAATTGCTAAAGTATTTATAGATAGTTTTTAAATTACAAAAGCAAGTGGGAGTTTGTTTAGATCTTGAATAGATTAAATTACAAAACGCATAATCTTCTAAAATATACTAGTAAATATCATGATGAGGTCAAATCTGATAGACCTCAAGATGATGGAATTCTCATTCATAGATCCGCAAGGATATCTCAGATATTTGATATGATAAGAAATATGAATTACAGGGTCCTGGTAAACCTGTTAATCATAATGATATATTACCTAATATTGAATTATGATAAATTATTCATACTATGAATGTTAAGATGCTGTCCAAAAAGATAATCAACTTTGGATACTTGATTTATCTTAATAAATATGAGTTTTTTCAAAAAGAAGGAAAACCCTGGTGGTTTAAATTTTTGTGTAGAAATCATATGGACAATATTGTACATGTGTTTAATGCATGACTTGTGACTAGATTATTAATCACACTTAAGCAATTAACTGTGATTGAATATTCTTTCCTTGGCACATTAAATATATAATGATTATGATTGTCATACTTAATTTCATTCATATGAAATTTGACAATGAATATCAAAACTCTTTCTTGTGTGATTACTTTTGCGAGGACGATAAGTAATACAAAGGAGTTTTATGAATTCACATAATTTTGGAAATATACAAACTGCAAGAATCCATGAATGGATATATGCATGCTTTTAGGAGATGATTCTTATGTTTAACTATTAAATCTAAGTTTTGGTTCAAAATTAAAATAAGATAATTTCTAAGTATTCCTGAAAGCTAGTGGGAGTATTGTGTTTGTTTTCTTTAAACCTTATATGTTATGGTTAGTAACATTCCATCTAAGCTAAATGTTAAGTTTTAGTTTGGAATGGAACTTCACTTGAAAGATTTAGAAAATAAGACATACAACCTTTGAGTATATGTTTATTATTAATAAACATGTGCGGTAAATAAATGATTCTAATAGAACATGATATATCATTTGGAAAATGGATATGTAGAACATGAATGAAATCTTAGTTTGACACAAGGATTTTTCATGTACATCATGTTATTGTTGTATCATACTTGAAGGCAAGATGATTTGACAACATTGATATCTAATGAAGTTATTAGATAACTGGTGTAATGAATATTCTAATGGAATATGTTTAAATTTAGAATTATATTCCTCGTACTGGAATTGCTCTCAAAATTCTATGGATGAGCAATACAACAATTGTTGCGAAATTGTCATAGCTAACAAACTTGAACGTTTGGAAGGCATCAAACATTACACTGTAGATATTGAAGTTTACGTAGATTTTAAATAGCATATTATTGTTTGAATACAATGATGCTGGTATAATTGAGATGACACTCAATACTAGTCATGGGAGGATTTCATCCTTGTTGATGACCATGTGAACTAGTTGTGCTCAACTAAGAGCATAGTTGCATTATACATTAAAGAATAAGAATACTTAAACTTTAAAATGTTTGAAAGTTTAATTGTCATAAATTGGTGGTTGAGGATGTCACACACTTTATTAAATATTATGTGGCAATATCAAGATATTTTGAATGCACACATACAAGAACTTCACTAGTTGAATTCTTGAAATAAGTATTCTCAAAATTACGATAGATCAAAGCTAGTTGAAATTATGCCTTGTCAACAAGTATGAGTGTCATTACTTAAGGCATAATTCATTAACGAGTATTATCATGCATTGATCCATTTAGTATTTGGATAAGGGATGTTTTGAACAAATATTATTTAAATAAAATAAAATATTGGTTATGTTTATTTTTCATTTTCTTAATATTATATCCTATATTTGCATGTTTAATCCATGAATAACTTATGTTACTCTAAAAGTCCGTTGTCGATCAATGATGTGGGAATGTCATTGAATTAAGACAAATATGAGTTTTGGTAGAATATACTTAAAGTATATTGATGCGTGGGACATGCCAAATTCACATGATATTCAATGAATTGAATATAGGACATATCCCAACTTAACATGATTGTACTTTATGGATCCTTGTCATTAAGTAAATCATGGATATTTATCCTCAGACTTGAGATACCAGATAACTGTTATGAATGTAGCACACTTGTGTGAAATAGTCTAACGCTATCCGTATCAGGTGGTTATAAGGGCTATTTTCAGAAGTGTTGCAAAGTTCATGAGTTATGTCTTGTAGTCAAGAGAATTTGCTCATTTGAATTTGTTTCAAAGCATAATACTGTTTGGGCCCCTCATAGGGTTGACAAGATGTTTGTAAGGCCTTACCCAAGATCTATCTGGAATACGTTCAGATAATTTGGTAATCTTGTTCAATAAGATACAACGAGAAACAAAATATTAACTTGTGAAATGACTCGATCCATATTCACAGTTAATTAAGTATTAGAAGTAAAAAGATAAGTATTAATGATGAATCATTAAAATGGTTTTTCCAGGGAACCACACTCGGTTCAAATCTGAGGGCATTGGCGTGTTAAGCTAGACTAAACCAATGTCATTACTATATTAAGATATATCCAAGTGGGAGCTGAAAGGTTATGGATATAAATTAATATAAGCATGACCGGATTCGAACTCGAGACTTCGAGATTGCACACATTACGTATGAGAATCAATGTTTATATATAATTAATATATAAGTGTTATATTTAATTATTATTCACAAATAAACACTTAACGAGAGTTATTATTTAACGTTGTTTGGCTAACGGTCGTTAAATATAAAGTTAAGGGACTAGAGATGAAAATAGAAATCGGGAATGTTCTAGAACCCCTTTGGGTTGGATGGCCGGTCGTGGATGTGTTTCCATAACCCATTCATGCCCTAACTTGGTCATCAAGTTTAGATTAGTATAAATACATACTCCTTGTATTCATTATATCTAATCTTGGATCACCGAAGAACCCTAACTTCTTCTCCTCTCCTCTTCTCTTGTTCCTTGGCCGATCGTGTACTCTCCCTCCCCAAGGGATTCGATTTTCCAACTACAAGAAACAAGTGTTTGGTTTATTTGTGATTCAAGAACCTAACTTTTCACTTCAATTCGATATTAGTACGTGTGTACAAGAACGAAGAACAAATACAATTGTGTTTGTGGGTATCTTGGTATTCGACATCTAAGGGGGTCGAATTATATAAACCCTAATTTTAGAGTTTAGGGTTTTGTTCATTGTTTTTGATATCGTGTGTTCTTGATTTGCTAAAAGGTACGCATGTTCTTTTAATTCGGTTAATTAATTTATAAGTATTATTTCTATTACTTCCGTTGCATGCTTTAATGATGTTTATATGTTTTATATAATTGTTATGATTAGTAAAACCCAACAGCTGGTGACACAAGGACCTATTGATAAAAATAAGTGGATAGCTAGAAACACTAAGGTACACAAAGGATTCATAATAGAGATTATGTAAGTGTACCAAGCAAAGCCAAATTGGAAGTCAAATTTATGGGTCTAAATCTGATAGACAAGTCATAGTAAAAACTAGATAACAGTGGATTGTAATCAAAATGCAGCTTTTTTTACAACCTATTACAGCTAATTACCAGGGCCGTCCCATATAATTGGGAGACCCTTTGCTGTAAACTAAATATTAGGCCCTTTTAAGCATGAAACATCGTTTATATGTATGTAAAATATTCATTGTTCACACGCAAATTGGTATTCAAAAATGTCGAAACAACGATAACATAACGTCTTTATTTCATATTGTTTGTAAAATCTTATTCAGTTCTGGATTGTCTAGTAAGTTGTTCCAACGATTTTTTTATGTATAGGACTACAATTGTACGGTCGATTTCGTGGGTTCGCCATTTCTTGTGAGAGAAACATCTTTCAAAGGTAAAAATGGTTCCATTGACACACTAAGGTTGGACTTGATGGACCGAACAACTTCAATGTACCATGATGCTGATGTTTTGGTCTTCAACACGGAACATTGGTGGACCCATGAGAAAACATCTCGAGGGTGAGAACTATATCTTTCTGTAAGAATATAGTAGCAAAATGGGCGGGTTGGGTAATGGACTAATGGGTCAAAACAGGTACTTGTTGGTACGGGCTGTTGGCATCGAATTTAATCAAGAATCATAAGTCTTTGAAAGTCGAAGGACCAATAGTGTTAGTTAGATAGTTTGTAACCATATAGCGGTTACAAAGTTAGTTATTGGTAGTTATTTTCTAAAAGTCACAATGGTTCACCACAATGGTTCGAACCCTATATATATGTAAGTACATGTATTGTATTTTAGTGTGGAACGAGTGTTGAAAAACCCGCGCGATGCAGCGGGATTGCTTAAAGGACTTACTTTGCAACGATACTT
This sequence comes from Chrysanthemum seticuspe, assembly GCA_019973895.1. Classification (NCBI taxonomy): domain Eukaryota; kingdom Viridiplantae; phylum Streptophyta; class Magnoliopsida; order Asterales; family Asteraceae; genus Chrysanthemum; species Chrysanthemum seticuspe. The sequence goes on along the minus strand of BPTQ01000003.1, from coordinate 219,145,673 downwards.
AAATCTCAGGGGCTGTTTTTGCCAAGTTGCGAAACTTTGCATTTAATGTTAAAGGACTTACTTTGCAGCGCCACTTGAACCTCAGGGGCTGTTTTCGCCAAATTGTCAAAGTTTGCATTAAATGCATGTATTTTGGGGCAAAAGTTCCTGCCTTTTAGTATAGATATTAATAAACTAGAAAGATGTCTTCTGCATGACGTGCCCAACGCATGGTTTCATGACTTTCATCACACGCCTCTTGTTTATTTTTGAGCGCATCGGCAAATCGTAGAAAGAGGTATTTGTAAATTTGAATTTTAGGTAATTAACTTTAGTTTTCTGGTAGAATTGTTTTTTGTAATATAAAGTCTTTTCGAGTTTCTAAAAGCGATTATCGATCATAATTTTAACCGAAATAAATTTTAAATGTTTAGTTATAACGATACGTCACATTATTTAATTATTTCAACTAAAAAAAATAAAGTTGAATACATATTATTCAAATTGAAATATAATGTAAAACTTTTTTGTACGATTTGCCCGTTATTTTTCTTTCTGTTATAATGTCTTGAATTTAGGCGTAACATGGTCCAACGTAAGCATATGGATAATCTGGAATGCAAAGTGTATTTCTTGTTATAAAATTTAATCCAAATATGTTTACTTTCTTGTAGTTACTACTGATGATTATTAAATACATTGGCGTTAGTCTGATCACCTAACAAACTACCACTTTTTAGACGTAATTGGAAACGTTAATGTTTCATTAACATGGAATGAAAACTTGCTTTTATGTGTATTAAAGACATATCATATCTCACCTTCAGATGAACATTTACCCATTTGCTTGAATATTCAAGATTATATTCTATGACTACTTTTGCATGTTCTTTAGTCTACAATAAGCTTGTAATCTCAATATGACAATATTAGTCAAAGAATGTATGTCAAATTCGAAAAATCATGGTATTTTTCTCTGTGTTTAATTTGTATTGTTCTTTTGCAAAAAGGAAGTGAGTGAAAAGGTGAAAATCCCACATTCTTGTAGTTAGATAGATGAGAACGAAATCGACGAAAACAGATTTGAGTAAGAAATCTTTATACGACTTTCTACTTAAAACCATGTGTAGCAGATGCAAGAAGATTTGAAGATAATAGAAAGACGGAACTTATGCCATTTTTTCAATTACCAAATTACAATCACTCCAATAACTTATTTTAGATACCATAGGTATTATTACTATAATCTTTGCAGCTTCGATTTTGTTCTCCTCAGCTAGAATGCATGATTGAAATCTACTGGGAGATGGGCTTATTATCTATAATATATATAAAGGAAAAACCAATATTTTTAAAAGTAAAAAATTAATAAAATTATATATGAAAATCATAAACTTTTATTACTATTATTATTTTCGTTTATAACGCATAACCAATATTATTTTCATTTTCCGTTCAAATCGTGTTTAATTTTCAAATTCTTGAACTTTTATTATTTTTCGTCTATAACTCATAAACTTTTTTTGTCACTACAATTATCAGTCGCGTTAAAATCCCGTTATTATGCACGGATACTCATCTGATGATAAATAATTTGCATACTTATACTATTAAGGGTTATTGATAAAAAATATAAATAACTTGTCAAAATTAATTATTGTATTTACCTTACTAAAAATTTGATTTTTGTGCATACGATACCTTTTAATTTCGATCTTTTGCGTATTTTGTTACAAATTACCCATCCATTTATGAAAAACATAAGTGTAAAATCGTCATAATAAATTAAATTATACATACAAAGGTCGAAATCAAAAAGTAAGATAACACAAATGTCGATATATTAATAGGGTATATGCAATCATAAAAGTTGACAAATTAGTTACAAATTTTTTGAATTTTTAAAATTTATGTCATAGGGTAACAAGTTAAGCACACCAAAAAGATTTAAGGATTTACGAAAAGCAACTCAGACTCACACATGAATTTTTTTTCATGCGTCTTTAAATTCTTTTGGTGTACTTAACTTGTGATCTTAAAATACAAGTTAAAAAAATCTTTTTTTTAATCATTATTCTACTATTAATAATAATTTAATACTATCGTATGTTCATAAGAAATCTTTGTGGTACTTTTTTCTTGCCTTTTATTCTTCTAGAACCATTGTAAAAAAGAATAATGTAGAGCATGAATTATGGTCCATCTAGTGGGCTTGAGACTAACCAATATTAAAAGAGCAAAGAAATCTCAAGAATCCAAACTAATTCCAACCACCAACCAACGCGGTATTTCCACGTGCTACACGTAATCACATGCGTTCAATTCCCAATAAACGATTACGAAACTTGTCAAAACAATATTATATCATGTGGCCCATATACCATTATTTTGATAATTGTAATCCTCTAAAATTTAGAATCAGATTAACCACCAAACAATTAATCTAATCTAAAAGGAAAATGATAAATGAACATAGCTAAAGAGGCTTAAAAAGAGACCTAATGCATAAATGACTTGTACAGTAACAGTATTGTACAAGTTATTTATGCATTAAGTCTCTTTTTAAGCCTCTTTAGTTAGACCTCTATATCATAGCTCTAAATCTAAAAACAATTGCCAGAAAAAAGATTCTATGTTGCTAGTTTCTATTTTCTCTAACAGTAGTTAATACAATTATATTATGTTTTGAGTAAAGTCCAAAATACATCCATGTGGTTTGTCCTGTGTCTTGCTTTACATCCCTAAACTTTTTTTTGACACAAAACCACCCCTCCGTTAGTAAAGTTGGCACAAATACACCCCTCTGTAAGTGAAATCAGTTAATGAGGACTAACGGTGCAAATATTTCCCCGTTATCTCCTAACGAAAGAGAAAATATTTGCACCGTTAGTCCTTAGGACTAACGATGGCCAATGTACAAATCTTTATTAGTCTCACTCCACTACTTCATCTCCTGACTTCCAATCTCTCATTCCAAATGATGGATCAATTAGATCCCAAATGGGTAAACATAGCAACCCTCTTAATCACAACCTTAATCACATTCAAAATCATCTCCACATTCATACTCCCAAAACCCAAAAAAAACCTCCCACCAGTAATCCAAACACCAGTCCCAATCATAGGAGGCCTGTTACAGTTTCTTAAAAGACCAATAGTCATGCTTAGAAAAGAATGCCCAAAACTAGGATCTGTTTTCACACTCAACTTGTTTTTTAATAAGAATATTACTTTTTTGATTGGCCCAGAAGTGTCTGCTCATTTCTTTAAAGCAAGTAAGAAAGATCTGAGTTAGCAAGAGGTTTATCAGTTTAATGTCCCTACTTTTGGTCCTGGTGTTGTTTTTTATGTTGATTATTCTGTTAGGCAGGAACAATTTAGGTTTTTTACTGAGGCTTTGAGGGTTACTAAGTTGAAAGGGTATGTGGATATGATGGTTTCTAAAGCTGAGGTAAAAAAATTATTAACTTTCTTTTTGAATATTTGGAAGTGATTGTTTGGTTATTAGTTTTAGGGGGTGTTTGTAAATCAGCAACCCTAGTCGTGGTGTTTTGTTTTGGTCGTGGTCGTGGTGTTTTGGTCGTGATCCAAACAAAAACGTGCTCACAATATAAGAGTAAAGGCGGGGAGGTGGTGTACAGTGGCGATGGTGGTGGTGGCTTGGTTTTCCGGCGGCTGCACAAAGAGAGGAGGGAGAGAAGTAGTTTTTAGGTTTATGGTTTCCAAATGAGAGGTGAACTCCTCATATACTACTTTTGGCCAAAAGTGACAATTTCAAAAGACTAGGGGGAGCGACGTATTGCATCGTTAATCCTAAGGATTAACGGTGCAAATATTTTCTCTTCCGTTAGGAGATAACCGAGAAATATTTGCACCGTTAGTCCTCATTAACTGATTTTACTAACAGAGGGATGTATTTGTGCCAACTTTACTAACGGAGGGATGATTTTGTTCCAAAAAAAAGTTTAGGGATGTAAAGCGAGACAAATGACAAACCACAGGGATGTATTTTGGACTTTACTCTTATGTTTTTTAGTTGAAAGAATGTAATGTGTTTATGTTTGGGCGTTTATATGAGAACTTTCATTATTTGTTTAGTTGATTCATTAATAGGTTAGAATAGACTAAAATTCTATTAAACTCAATCGTTTCAATTGAAATCTCTCTTTTTATCACTATTTCTTTTATACCACATTTTTAAATAATTACTCACGCAGACACTTTTAGAAATGGTTTTGTCGCTGTGTACAAAACTAACATTGATGTGTACATCATCATATCAATAATCATATTGATGTTAGTGCACATCTAAAGGTTAAAAATCAAAACTCAATTCCAAAAGGAAACCTTACACGACTTTGAAAACTCCATATAACGATTTAAACTTACTTTTCTGCAATTTTAGTTTTGTAAGAAAACAATACTCCTATAAAAACGTTTTATGTGCCATTTTAGGATCTGTGGTCTTGATAAGTTGCTCCACTTACTGGACTTGTTAAGTTTCTGTTGGGAATTATGTGAAGTTTGGATTATGCTGAAATTACTGCCGAAGTGTTTCTACTGAAGAAGAGTGGATTCTGCCGAAGACATAATCTGCTGAAGTATAATAGTTATTAGTCTGTTTCTGCGGAAGTGTTTATTCCGTGTTTAGTTTATTTAGTGTGGATATACATGAGCTTTATTAGGAAGTGATTGTGTATATCTTATTTAGTTTTATGTTTATACGTTTCTTGGGAAACGGTTTAGCGATATTGTTTAGGGTTCCTTGTCTATAAAAGGAACACATTAGAATGAGTTAGGAACCGATTGAAAAACTCAGTTTTAGTTGATATAAAGATCCATAGAGGATCACAGAGTTCTTAGTTATTACTTGTGTTTATATTCCGCTGATAAATATAAGTAGTAGAGATTGTCTTTTATTGTGCTTGTGATTACATAGGCATATATAACGATCCACGAGCTCAAGATCTATCAAGGTCTGTTTGTTTCAACAAGTGGTATCAGAGCCTCGTGAGAGTCTCTACGATACTAAGGACAAGTTTTTCTGAACACCCATACAACCATAACAAAATCATCATGCCTGGTTCAGATGTTGATACTGAAATCACCAACAACCAAAACTCCACCCATCTGCAACAACTAAGTCTCTCTAATAGCAATGCTAAGTTTCCTTACCTTAAAAGGGAGGAATATGATCTTTGGGCGATGAAGATGCAAAACTGGATCTCCAACATTGATTGGAATCTATGGGAGATAGTCTTGAAGGGAAACAGTTTGAAGAGAACTACCACGGATGCTACGGGTAAGATGATGAATGTTCCCCCCAAATCTGCTGAAGAGTTGCTGGCGGTTCAGAGAGAAACCAAGGTCAGAACCATTCTTCTACAAGCTATTCCTGAGGATCACTTGAGTGATTTTCACTTCATGCAAGATGCTAAGGATATATGGTTAGCAATTAAGGCAAAGTTCGGTGGGAATGAGGAGTCTAGGAGACTGAAGAAGTCCATGCTGAGACAACAGTTTCAGGACTTTCAAATCTCTGAAGAGGAAGGAATACACAAGGGCTATGACAAGTTTCACAAGATTTTAAGTCAGTTGAATCAGCTACAGGCAAAGCCAGATAATGATGACTGTAATTCTAAATTTCTGAGGTCTTTACCTCCATCCTGGCTACATGTAAGCATTGCTTTAAAAGCTAAAGGTGGTTTGGACATGATTACCTTTGATGAGCTGTACCACAAACTTAAAGCTCTTGAACATGATGTAAGAAGCCCTTTTAGATCATCTTCTTCTGCTAGTCACACTGCATTCGTTGGAGCCTCTACTCCAAAGACAAGTTATGGTCCAAGCCCATATTCATCATCATCTTATGCTGCTCCTTCATCAAGTTCTCACTCTAAATCGAGTAACATTATGGAAGATGTTCTTGGATCCTTCTTTGCTGATTATGATCCTCAGCAAGATCTGGCTTATGAGGATTTTGATCAGGTGGACCCGATTGAGATGGAAGAGATGAAGCTGAGGTGGCAGGTGGCCATGCTTTCCATGGATATCAAGAACTTTGAGCGCAAAGCTGGCAGAAGGTTTGGATTCAAAGGACGAGATCCAGCAAGGTTTGACAAGAGGAAGGTTAAATGCTTCACATGTCAACAGATGGGTCACTTCTCCAGAGAATGCAAAGACAGGAAAGCTGGTGATGAGACAAGATACTCTTCTTATCAGCAGTATCAGAAGGAGGCAGGAACTTCAAAGCGATCAGCTGCTTTGGTTACTCTTGATAGCAATGTGGACTGGAAGCAACATGAGCAGGATGATAATGATGGTCCTGGTAATGATAATGTTGGTTTGATTGCAAGCTGTACTTCAGAAGACAGGCATGATCAGATTGCCTTGATGGGCATCTCTCAGGTACAAAACTGTTTGTTTGGTTGTAGTGAGCGTTATAATACACTCAAAGAAGCTTATGATATTTTGGAACCTAAATATAATGAATGCTATGTGGAAGTTGAAGCTTATAAACAGGCTTTAAAAACACTAGAAAGACAAAAGGTTTGGTTTCAGAAGAATCAAATAGCGTATGATGAGAAAATAGGTGTTTTAGAAAGGGATCTCGAATGTGCTAAAAATGAGCTAAAATGGTCTGAGAAGTTAAGAGCAGATGTTGAGTCAGAAAATCTAGAGCTTAAAGAGAAACTTAATGAGGAAATTGCTAGGCATAAAGAATGGATAATGAATGGAAATAAGTTAGCTGGTTTTATTTATAGTAGTCAAGCTTCGAATTCTACAGTGGCTTTAGGTTTTAAGAAATATGTTGGATTAGAAGCTAGGGATGACACACGTAAATCTACATCAGCAGGCCTAGCTAATTTTGTGAAAGAAGGTGACCTACATGCTGTACGTGGACCTATTAGAGGTGAGCACATGCCCATTGACCTTTCCATTCCTAATGACTTTGATGGATCACACCATCTGTATGGCAGAAAGTCAAGGGACTTGCCATACCCTAATACTTCTTCTAATGACTTTGTCTCTTGTGTTAACAGTGACAAGTCCTCCAAGCAAGGGTCTACAGAGTGTGATTCAAATGACAAGTCTGACCTTCCCAAGTCTTCACCCCTGCCTGCACCCAAGACTACCATTAAGCATGTCAGAGTTGCTGCCAAGGAATCCACTTCCAAGACAGTTGCCTCTGAAGACTTGCATTTTAATTCTTTGCATAATAGTACTGTTAAAAACAATTCTTTTCATGATTTTGGTTTGAATACTTCTGCTTGTAATAATACATCGTTTGGTTTGAATAAATCTTCTAATCAGAAGAAATGTTTTGTGTGTGGAAGTAAATTTCATTTAATTAAGGATTGTGATTATCATGAGCAAAGGATGAGTAGGTGTGGTGATTCTAGGAAATCTAGACCAATGTGGACAAATGTTAATGATATACCACCTTATGTTCCACAAGCTACTAATTATAATAATTCTTTTCCTTGGAGAAGACCAATTGGAAAACCATATGTTCAACCAACCAGTGAATATTTTAAAAATGGTTATTGGCCTAGATATGTTAACCCTATGACTGATGGGAAAGGGTATTGGGACACTGCTGTCAAGACCTCAGCAGGTTGTTCTTGGCATAAACAGGGACCTAAGTTTCAATGGAAACCCAAGAACAATAGTGGATCTTATACTTCTACATGGCACAACTCATATGATCCACAAGGCAGGTTCAAGTCAGCAATGACTTGAGCCTCCATAGTGTACTAATTTTCTGTATATTTTTGTTGTTGTTGTAGGATCATCCCCTTAAGCATAAAGATGTTGGAATTGTTGATAGTGGTTGTTCTAGAAGTATGTCAGGAAACAGGGATATGATGCATAACTTTGTACCCATTGAAGGAGGAGGCAATGTAACCTTTGGAGGAAGTGATGGCAGAATTACTGGGAAAGGGACCATCAAAACACCTCAGCTGGACTTTGAGAATGTATATTATGTCAAGGAACTTCAACACTTCAATTTGTTTTCAGTCTCACAAATCTGTGACACCAAGAACAAAGTACTCTTCACAGAGGATGAATGTCTTGTGCTATCTAAAGACTTCAAACTCCTAGAAGAAACTTCAATTCTGCTGAAAGTTCCTCGTAGCCACAATCTTTATACATTCAACTTAACTAATGTCAAACCAGCAGGTGACTTAACATGTTTGGTGGCTAAAGCATTCGTGGATGAGTCCACCAAATGGCACAGAAGGATGGCCCATGTCAACTTCAAGACCATTAATCAGCTCTCAAAATTGGGTCTTGTTCAAGATCTTCCTTCCAAAGTTTTCACCAATGATCATAACTGTGTTGCATGCAACAAAGGAAAGCAGCACAGAGCCTCCTACAAAGGTGTTCCTGTTACAGCAGTTAGCATTATCTCTGAACCTCTTCAGCTGCTTCATATGGATCTGTTTGGTCCAACTCATGTGAGAAGCATTGATCATAAATATTTTTGTCTGGTGATCACTGATGGATATAGCAAATTTTGTTGGGTATTCTTTCTGGGGACCAAAGATGAAACATCTGGTGTGTTGACAGACTTTGTTACCCTTATTGAAAATCAGTTGAACAAAAAGGTGAAAGGTATTAGGTGTGATAATGGGACAGAGTTCAAGAATGCTATACTCATAGAACTCTGTAGGTCAAAAGGCATAAAAAGGGACTATAGCACTCCAAGAACCCCTCAACAAAATGGGGTGGCAGAAAGAAAAAATAGGACCTTAATAGAGGCTGCAAGATCAATGCTAGCAGACTCTAAACTTCCAACCATGTTTTGGACTGAAGCTGTTGGTACAGCCTGTTATGTACTCAACAGAGTGTCCATTACTAGACCACACCTTAAAACACCATATGAACTTCTTTTTGGGAAAGTTCCTGTTATTCATTACCTTAAACCGTTTGGCTGCCAAGTGACAATTTTGAATACAAGTGATCCATTGGGCAAATTTGATGAGAAAGCTGATGATGGTTACATTGTGGGGTATTCTGCTCATAGTAAGGCATACAGGGTTTACAATGTATCTGCTAAGAAGATTGAGGAGACATTGAATCTGAGGTATCTAGAAGACAAGCCTAATGTTCAAGGACAGGGTCATGTTTGGTCATTTGACCTTGATTACTTGACTGATTACTTGGGTTATTCTAGACATATGGCTAATCAAAATGCAGATTCTTAAGCATCTCCAACTACTAGTGCAGAAACTTTGGATGCTCATTCTGACAGTGGGTCTGAAGATGATGAACAACCCATTGTAGTGCCTTCCTTCTCCCCTAACAATTTTGTAGGTGACACTTCTAACGATTATACTGATGTGGGTGAAGATGAATTCTATTATGCTGAGGACCTTGCCAGACTGAAGAAACAAGAATATACAGCCAATTTAGAAGCTGAGAGGAATGTTGCAGATAGTACAAGTGAAGCCATCAGTGGAAAAGTCAATTCTACTGAAAGTGATTCTGCTTCTCATCATCTCTTCAATTCGGCTGAAAGACATGTTGACTCTACTCCTATTTCTACTAGAGTGTCAACAGACCTTGGAGAACCTTATACAAGGTTTCCAAAACCTTCAGATCTTGGTCATCATCAACCTAAAGCAGGAATCTTCAACACACCTTCCTATGATACTGACTTTGAACCTACTGTGACTAATCTTGATTCCTCCATTGATGTCAACACCACTACTACTACAAGGATCAACAATGTTCATCCACAGTCTAATATTATTGGTGATCCTAATGCACCTGTTAGAACAAGAGGTACTGTGGCGCGTTCTAAATATGGTCAGGTGGCTTTTATCTCTTATGTCTCAAATCAGCAGAGAGACAATCACACAGACTATGAACATTGTTTGTTTGCTTGTTTTCTCTCACAAGTGGAACCAACCAGTGTTACTCAGGCTCTTGAAGACTCAAGTTGGCTTGAAGCAATGCAGGATGAGATGCAACAGTTTCAAAATCAGCAGGTTTGGATATTGGTACCACTACCTGATGGTAAGTATGCTATTGGGACTAAATGGATTCTGAAGAATAAGAGAGATGCTCGAGGTGTTGTCATTAAAAACAAAGCCAGATTAGTTGCACAGGGGTATAGACAAGAGGAGGGGATCGATTATGATGAAGTGTTTGCACCTGTGGCAAGAGTTGAGGCCATACGGATTTTCTTAGCTTATGCATCCTATATGGGTTTTATGGTCTATCAAATGGATGTTAAAGGAGCCTTCTTGTATGGTGAAATTGAAGAGGAGGTGTATGTCACTCAACCTAAAGGATTTGAAGATCCAGATCATCCCAATCATGTTTATAAGGTAGTCAAAGCTCTCTATGGACTACATCAGGCACCCAGAGCCTGGTATGCTAGGCTCTCTACATTTCTTCTGAAGCATGGTTATAGAAGAGGTGCAATTGATAAGACTCTTTTCCTTAAGAAGAATTCCACTGACATTATTCTTGTGCAAGTGTATGTGGATGACATTATTTTTGGATCCACAAAGGAAGCTTGGTGCAGGGAGTTTGAGGAGCTTATGAAGGGAGAGTTTCAGATGAGTGCCATGGGAGAGATGACTTTCTTTTTGGGTCTTCAAGTTCAGCAGAAACCTGATGGTATCTTTATCAGTCAGGACAAATATGTGAGGGACATCTTGAAGAAGTTTGGTATGGAGGGTGTAAGGACTGCCACTACACCTTATGAAGCTCCAAAAACAAAGACCAACAATGAAGCTGATCCACCTGTGAATGTTCATCTGTACAGGTCCATGATTGGCTCTTTGATGTATTTAACAGCTTCAAGGCCTGATATTACTTTTGCTGTGAGTGTTTGTTCACGACATCAAGTTACTCCACTGACTTCTCATCTCAATGCTGTTAAGAAGATCTTTAAGTACCTCAAAGGCCAACCTCTTCTAGGTCTTTGGTACCCAAAAGAGTCTCCTTTTAAGTTGGAAGCATATAGTGATAGTGACTATGCTGGTGCTAATCTGGATAGGAGGTCCACCACTGGAGGTTGCCAATTCCTTGAAAAGAGATTGATTTCTTGGCAATACAAGAAACAGACTATTGTGGCTACCTCATCTACTGAAGCATAGTATGTTGCTGCTGCAAATTGTTGTGGACAGGTTCTTTGGATTCAAAATCAGTTGTTGGATTATGGGTACAATTTCATGAACACAACAATTTTTATTGATAATCAAAGTACCATATGCATTGTTAAAAATCCAGTTTTTCACAGTCGAACAAAACATATTGAAATCAGGCACCACTTTATAAGAGATGCATATGATAAAAATTTGATAAATGTGGTCAAAATTCATACTGATGATAATGTGGCAGATTTGTTAACAAAGGCTTTTGATGGACCAAGGTTTTAACACCTTGTGGTCCATATCGGCATGCTTAACCCTTAACTGCAAAGTTTAAGGGGAGGCATAGGCCTCAGGGGAGGCATATGCCTCAGGGGAGGATTTGTGTATAACTTTGCATTTTGCTATGTAATTTTGTATATCTGTTTGATTTTATCTAACTCTAACCAGCTAATGTAATCTTAGTTTGTGTTTCTTTGTTGGTTTGTGTATGTCTCTGTGTTTGTTCTGTTTTGCAGAGTGGTTATTCTGTTCAGTTGAGATATGGTCAAGAAAGCTTAAGCTTGTTTCTACTGAATTCAAAGTGCTGAAGAGAGTCATTTGTTTCCTCTGAAGATGATGTACTGAAGTTATACGATTCATTCAAAAGAAGTACTGAAGCAAATTGAGCAAATGGTTCATTCATTCATTCAAGAAACTGTTTACAGCTTACAGCTTACAGAGTACTAATAACATCAAATGCATCTACATGATCTACTAATCCTAATCTATTACATATCATCTATTCCAACATCTAACAGGCTGTTGGATATGCATGATTGCTCACATCTTTCACACTAAATGCTGGATATGCATTTGTGAAGTCTTGCATAACCACCCATTCATTCTATCTTGATGGCTGGAGATACATGACCAGTATGACGAAGATGCTAAGGATCAAAATGGAGAGGATGGATTGATGCAAACGTTGATGATGACAATGACCACATATGATGATGGAGAAAAACAATGTGTCCTTTGTGCTTCATCTATTTATTTCAACCAAAATGCAATCCATCTACCCTCCTTAAGTTCTTCCCTTATACGATATGTGATGATGCACCAAAACCTGATGCAGAAAGACCAAGAACCACCTCTCTATCTTCTGGAAGTGGTGGATTTTTGGCTCGTGGCCTTCGTTGAGGCTGAGGTGCTGGAGGTTGGGAGTAAGATGTTCTCTCCTTATAGGAGTCATCAGAATCATCAGCAGATTCACTTGGATTCTCTACACTTTCATCTTCTGATGAAGGGAGAAAGGGTGATTTCTTTGGTCGTGGATATGGTTTTGGAAAGTAATGAAGCCATGGATTGGTATCTTCACTTGATGATGAAGATGATGATGAGGATGATGTTGTGAGATCTATGATCTCAGGTTTGGTACTCATGGTTTATTATGGCTAATTTTGGAGTATTGGTGGAATTAGGGTTTGGAAGGATATTTGGGGGTTTTTGATGAAGAGGTATATGTGCATTGGGATTGTTTTATAGACGGTTTCAAGTGGTGATGAGATTTAATGCAAGTGGGTGAAACAGTAAAAAGATATTTACTGAAGCTTCTTGAATAAGTAATCTGTTTCTGCTGATTGTTCTACTTCAGCAGAATGGTTTCCGTTTCTACCGAAGTTAAAAGTGAATATGAGTAAAAGTAGAAGTCTACGTCATCATTGGTCAACTTTGACCAAAATTGGGAAATTTCTATTTATTCTCTACTGGCATATATTCATCCCATTTTAAGTGATTTGCTTATTACTCTCATTCAAAACACTTCCATTTGTGCAAATCGTAACCCTAATTTCCAAAATCTCTAATGGCGCTTCAATTCAAACATGATCATAATAAGGTCGCTTTTCTGGGAACTGCTCGGGGAGATGAGTTGTATAGACCGATGATTGCATTCTTACAGAGATCAAAGATTCAGTATGCTCTAACACATTCTCCGGATGGTATATATGAATCCTTGGTTACTCAATTTTGGGCATCGGCTATGAAAAGGAGTGATACTGAGATTGTTGCAAGGGTTGATGGAAGAGAGTATGTGGTGACAGAGGAACTGATCAGAAGACAACTTCGTTTGGATGATGAGAATGGAGTTTATCATTCTGATGCTACGATGGTACTTGAAGGGCTTAGAGCGTTTGGATATCAAGGAACAAGGACTGATATGTGGTTAAAAAATCAGCTTTGTCCTATGTGGAGGTTTTTGGTTCATACGTTGCTCCAGTGTGTAAGCAATAAGTCTGGAGGATGGGATCAGTTTTCAACTCAATTGGGATGTGGTATTATTTGTCTATCTAAGGGTTTGACTTATAATTTTTCTAAGTTTATTTTCGATAATATGGTTGAGAATATAACTAGGAAAAAGGGCAAGTTTTTGATGTACCCTAGGTTTTTGCAGATGATATTGAATGTTTCTACCCACACCCAAGCTTTTTATCCCATAGGTGTTTTAACTTCTAAGTTATTTGCTTCGATGAGAACTAAATTTGAGGGAACACATTTTCCTTTATTAGCTGCCATGTTGCCTCAGGAGAATGAGACTGCTGATGAGGTTAATGTTGTTATTTTACCTTCTTCCAATACTACTGATGGTAATCTTTCAGTTGATGTTGATGAGGGCCCTTCTGCTGTTGCTGAGGCATTCATACCTTCACATAGACCATATCCTAGTCAATCACCTACACATGTTTCTATTAATGAGGTTCAGGTTGATATTGATAGATTGCCTACACCGAGTCCTATTAGGAATCCATTTGGTGAAGGATGTTCTAATGTTGATCAAGTTAAGGTTACTCCTGAACGGTCAAATGAAGTTCCAATTACAACTGAGCAATCAGTTGATAGAGATGAGGATCCTATTACACTTACCTCATTATATGCTCTGATGAACAAGTATGCAGGTGAGGTGACTGATCTTAAGAAAGAACTTGCAGAGACCAAGTCTATTCTTGGTAATAAGATTGTGGAATTGGAGACTAAAGTTGAGAACTTGGAGGAATTACTGAGTCAGAAGGGTAAAAAGAGAAGTTTGGTTTCTTCTGAAGAGGAGGATGAAGAGAATATTCATGCATCCCTTGGAATATTGGCTGATGCAGCTCTTACATCTGATGTTTCTTCTCCAGTTGCTGAATCTTCAAGGAGCAAGGTTCCTATTATATTTACTAGAAAACGAAGAAGACAATATTTGAATAAGGTATCTGCTGACACTTCAAAGGAGCCAAACATGGTTGATGCATCTGCTGATGTTCTAATTGAGGAGGTTGCTTCTGATCATGGTCAAACCTCATCTTTACAAGAACAACCAACTGTTTCACCTTCAACAGATGATGATGAAGTTTTTATAGCTGGAAGAATGTATAAGTTGAATTCTTCTTCTGAAGTTTTCTCTACACATGTTGAGGAATTGTCTCAACATGTTTCTTCTGATGTTGGTTTGCTTGTTCCTTCTGAAGCTCAAATTGGTTCTAATGAGAAATCTTCTGACAAAGGAAAGGATGCTGTGATTGATGATATGATTGGTTCAGGTCTGGTAACTGCTGGAGAAAAACAAGCTCAAGCTAGGCTGTTTGCTGATTATGAGAATATGCAGAAGAGTCGTGTTGTTGCTAAATTTCTTCAAGATCAGTCTGATTCTAATTTGTCTCTTGAAAGAAAATTAGAGCTTGATGCATTACTTCCTAAGATCACTGATGATCAATGGGATGCTTATACTACTCAAGGAGCATCTGATCCAAATCTTGCAAAACTTATATTAGGAGCATCTTTTGATGATGAGAATTTTGTGGATCAAATGGTGGCTCTTGGTAATCTACGGAAGCAAGAAGCGGCTGCAAAGAGGAAAGCTCTTATTGCTCAAAGATATCAAGCTAAAAGAGACAAACCCATGACTATAGTTCAGAAGAGGAATCATATGCAGAGAGTTGTAAAGAATCATAGTTCTACTATTTATAATTCTGGCATGTCAATGAAGCAAATTTGTGCTTTGTCTGATGATGCTTTGATCAGAAAGTATAATATGATTATGAAGCTTTCTTCTTCTGGTTCTACTTCTTCTTCTAACTTGGAAAGAATTGCTTCATTGTCAGATGTTCCTAGAGCAAAGAGACATAAAACAGTTGAGATAGTGGATAATTTTGATGATGTTTTGCCTCTGGTGATCTCTCCAGTTGTTACTTCTGACACAACTTCTGAAGCTACTCCTTCTTCTGATGTGGCTGTTTCTGCTGAATCTTCTTTGGTTTCTTCGGAAGCGTTGTCTAGTGTGGAGTTGAGTGATCCTCTGAGTCAGGAAAATGATCTCCAGCTTGATACTGATAACATTGTTGGTAGGAGGCAGAAGAGCTTGGTTAAAAGGAGTTCTGTCAGACTGGCTAGGAAACATTCTTCAAAGACTCCTTATTTAGATCTCAAGGCTGATGAATCTACCTTTATTGACGTTGGACCTGTTGAAGTTTTTCCTGAAGGAACTCATGTGGTATTGGTTAATTGGAAAGCTGGGAAGCTTAACACTATTTATTTAGTGTGGATGTGGCTGTTTCTGCTGAATCTTCTTTGGTTTCTCTCCTTATTTATCGACTGGATGATACTGCTATTGAGTTCAACTTCTTGAAGGACATTCTTCATTTGGTGACTAGACATGATTTGAAGATGCTATATGAACATGTCACTCAGTATTATAATTTTCATCCAGCAACGGGTTCTGGTTTATATTTGTTGGGTGATCTTCAGGTCTTATTTGATTCTCATTCTCCAAATGGTAAAGGGTATTCTATTTGGAAGAATTCACATAAGTGGGAGATTGAGAGTTGGAGATTTTATCCTCTGCCTTGTGTTCATGTGGTTCAGACCACATGTGGACTGATTTTGTGTATGCTATCGGATAAGCTCTATCCTTTATCGGTTACTTTTATGGAACGGTTGCTGAGACAGAAGTTGGAAGTGCCTCCTAATCCAGTTGGCAATGATGAGCTTCATGCTTCTCAATGTGTTGGTTTGATTAAAAATCAGCTTCTGTCACATAAAGGTTCATCTTGATTGTACTATTTTGTAATCTTTGTTTTCTTTATTTCTTTAGTAAAAAAAAAAAAAAAAAAAAAAAAAAAAAAAAAAAAAAAAGTTTTTGGGTTTATCTAACTTTTTCTGCAGGTTTGTTGTATACTTTTGTTGGTTCTTGACTCACCAGATATACCTTGTGTATGTCAAAGAGTTAGCTAGTCCAAAGGGTACAGCTTTGGTAAAGACACATCAAATCTGTTGATAGCTGTAATGGTTTGCTAAAAATCATAGGGTATGCAACCACCCATGCTTAATTGCTGAGTGTTGTATGGTTTTCAATTCACCATGGTTTATTCATTTTTGGAATCCAAGAATTGACTAGCCCACATGTATATGGCTTGTGGTAAAGGCAGTGGCATTCCATATTTGGTTATCAATTCACCAATTCTAAGAATTGACTAGTCCTGAGCAAACGGCTACAGGTAAAGACATTTCAAATCCGTTTATATGGTTGCTGGTTTGCCAATAAATCAGATGGTTATCAGTGTACCATAGTTTACGAACTTAAACATATGGCTACTCCAGTAGTGATGGCTATCGGTAAAGAGACATCAAATCCATTATTTTCAATGATTCACCTCTCACAGGAGTTAACACACCTGGATGTGATGAGAATAGTATGAAACTAATTTGTTTTGATGTATCTATTGTCATTTGTTGCTGCAAAGATATGGAGTTTCAGAGTTTCTTCATCATCGAGATGTTCTTATTTGGATTCTTTGTTGCTGTTGTTTGTGTACAATCCTCTGGAGCTGTTTTGTTAAAGATCTATCAAGAAATTGGAACTTAACCAAGTCAAATTCCAGTTTAGGGGAGGATTGTTGGGAATTATGTGAAGTTTGGATTATGCTGAAATTACTGCCGAAGTGTTTCTACTGAAGAAGAGTGGATTCTGCCGAAGACATAATCTGCTGAAGTATAATAGTTATTAGTCTGTTTCTGCGGAAGTGTTTATTCCGTGTTTAGTTTATTTAGTGTGGATATACATGATCTTTATTAGGAAGTGATTGTGTATATCTTATTTAGTTTTATGTTTATACGTTTCTTGGGAAATGGTTTAGCGATATTGTTTAGGGTTCCTTGTCTATAAAAGGAACACATTAGAATGAGTTAGGAACCGATTGAAAAACTCAGTTTTAGTTAATATAAAGATCCATAGAGGATCACAGAGTTCTTAGTTATTACTTGTGTTTATATTCCGCTGATAAATATAAGTAGTAGAGATTGTCTTTTATTGTGCTTGTGATTACATAGGCATATATAACGATCCACGAGCTCAAGATCTATCAAGGTCTGTTTGTTTCAACAGTTTCATTGTTGATTCTTAGCATAAATTCCTTAAGGGGATGTTTGGTACGATGGAATCACATAGAATGGAATTGAATAAGAGAATGGAAATGCAGAGAATGAGAATAACCTCTGAGAAAGAAAGTTTATTCCATTGTTTGGCGGCAATAGAGAATAGAGGAGTGAAATGGAGAAGTTGATTGACTTTTGTGTTTGGTATGAACAGGGAGTGATTGTTGTGGAATCAATACATGTCTAAGTACAACTGAAACATAAAGAACGAAGCTTAAATATGCAAAAAGAGAGCATGAATTGAACATGACATCACGACTAATAATCTACGAAATACTTTTATTTACATGACACATGAGTCAAATGATTACATATACTTTGATTTTTCCATCATATCCTTTATAATAACACTAAAAAAAGTTACACCAATTGTAGTCGACACACTTGCTTCTTTTTAGTTTACTGCTGAGACCTTATATAGCTCCATAACTTCAAAGGGTGACACATTTATTTGTTCTTCAACATTGTGTGGCTGCTGTGTAACATGATTATACATACCTTAAACAAGTCTATTATGCAGGGTAAAAAGGATTATGAGCCTGATTATTCACTTACAAACTCAATTTTAAAATACAACCTATATTTATTCAAAGAATATCTAATCACCAATTGAACATTGTACACAAAAATCAAAGGTATCTAAAGAAACAGCAGATCATCAAACCTCAACATTAAAGTGATAATTACATTCTTATAAAAAATTATACATGAAACAATATACTTTGATGGTTTAATTTAATGTTTAAAATAAAAAAACAAGCTTCAGATTGCAATCAAAGTTTGATGAGAATGATTCATGTGTGACCAAATCGTCAAGGGTTTATTCATAACTTTCGATTTGTGTGGCAGAATAAAACAAATCGAAGCAATGAATTACCTTAGTTAGAGACGGAAACAACTTTCACAAACAGCCGACCAATTAGGATGATTATAGAGGTTGAGAAAATTTTGCCGTCTAAAGAAAAGAGATAAGTTTAGAGGATTTAATGTGTGAAATGTGCCTTGCACGTGCAATGGTATACACCCCCGCTTTTTTTGGTTAGGTCTTCTTATTCACACTAGAATGATGAGGGGAAACGCTCCTTTGTTAATTTTTAATTCTCTGCTTTCTTTACTTTTTTTAAGGAATCCAAAATAGGGGGTAAGAATGGAATCGACAAGCCTTGTTTCCATTCTTTGTACGTAACAAACATGGTAATTAATTCTCTTTTCTATTCTCATCTTTCCTTTCCATCGTACCAAACATCCCCTAAAATGCTATCTAAAGTGACAACAATTTTTATTACTATAAAATTTCAATTTCATAAGTTTTTGTTCTTTTCTGATTTTTAACTTGAAATACTCCATATATTTTGTTATGGTTCACAAGTTTTATATTTTTCAAAAATAATAAATTTTTACTTTTTGAAGAGGGGCCCTTAAAATGGTGTCGAGTATTCACATCCAACAAATTTTTTTTATTTAATTATATGACATGTCATATGAGTAGGGCTGTTCAAGCTGGTTAGCTTGAAGTTAATGTGGCACACGGCCATATTTCATTGTACTTCATTGACTTTTTTGATGTAATATAATTTACCAGGGTAGTGTCCCTTTTACAAAAAAAAAAAAAAAAAAAAAAAATTACTATACAAACTTTTTTGTCCCTAGTTTACAGTTTTATTTCTTGTGTATTGCCTAATATAAAAGTGACATGTTGCTAAATATGGTTGAGAGTTGGGCCCATTCGAGTTATTGATTGGATAAGGAATCATCCAGCACAGATCCAGCATTTTTTGACTCTTTTTTGTTTCGGTGGAAAGTCCTAGAAAAATATAAATCTTATATATTTATTTTATTTCCATATATTACCCTTGTTATTCACTTTTTCCATATTCAAACAACTTATTAATTAGCCATTCTCCATCAAGTCATTATCATCATATCCACTATTCTCTTTTGGCCTTTGCAATCAAATCTTTTTCATCACATAATCCTAACATCCATGAGAGATGACTCTAGAAAGTAGAAACCATGTGTTAGTGACATACTTTGGATTTTAGGATGATTTTATTTTATCATATCATGCATTTATCATCACTAATGATTTTTACGGATATGTGTTTATTTATTGTTGAACTAAAACAAGAAACATGTAATATGTATGTACATAGTCATCGTTTTCGCATTAGTCCACCATTAACATGTATGTATGATTCAAATGTCATGACTCAATATTCACCATAAAATATTTTATCGGCGAGTTTACCGTTATTTAGTAAACGTTGGTGTTCTGTTGTTCAACGGTAGGTGTTAGGAGAATTAAATGTCTTTGCAGAGTTTGTTGTTCAGCCGTTAGTTGACATGTCTTTCATATTTTGGGCATGCATAAGAACTTTATGCGTCATAGGCTTGTACTTTTAATACCATCGATTGTAAAGGCCTAGCGAGTAGGACGTTGCTATAAGGGTCTTTATGATACAACTAATAAGCTCTTTTCATATCATTGTTTCTTTTAAAAAGTTTTCAGATGAATGCAATATATATTTTATAGCTCTTAGCGTAATTTCTAAGAGTTTAGGTTTTTAGAAGATAATGAAAAATATAATCGTATTTATTACCTGATAAACCCTAATTATTCAGAACCCGACTTAAAACAAAACCCCTAGTACTAATCTCCAAATATATAAACAACATATTACTAAATCTTAACATAATTTAATCATCACTTAAACCCATATTAAACACATTTATCCATCCAGAATAATGCTTAGTCACCCATCTTTGATTTTATTTACTTTTGTAAATACATGATAAAAAAACGTTTATACCTAAGCCACGTGGCACCAATCCAGACCAATCTTCATGAGACACCTTCTTATAAAAACACAAACAAAAGACATAAATAATGAGTGTTCAAAAACCCCTTTGAAAAAAACATTAACCTCCAACCAACCAACCAAACAACCAAACAAACAACTAACCAAAACTTTGAAACACATTTTTCCATCTGGGGTTTCATTTTTACATTTTGTCTAAGGATCAAGAGCCTTCTTCTTAGTTTTTTTTTTATAAAAAAAAAAAAAAAACCAAGAAGAACAAGAAGAAGAAGGCTCTTTGTTTCTTGATAAATATATATATATTTTTTATATAAAAAAAAAATGTTTAGATTTTCTGTAGCAGGCCTGCAATTACTTGAGCTGTTTGTTAGTTCTGTTGTTCATTTGTTATATGGGTTGTATATATTTAGCTCTGCTGTTGCTGGTGATGTTTCCTTAGCTTTGAATGATTTGTTTTTTAAGTCCAATATTGAAGGAACCATTACGGATAATGACCGAGTTCTTGCCAATTCTGATCATAATGACCTTCCTCCTATTGTTTTGGTTCATGGCATTTTTGGCTTTGGAAAAGGGGTAATTTGTTGTTTTTTTGGTTATTTGTTGGTTTATGATTATTTGCATTAGAGTCATGATCAAATAAGAAGTTATATATATTTGCGAGACTATGCGAAAATTTTCACTTTTTTTAGTTTTTGTGTTTTTGGCTTTTTTGATGCCATTGTATGTTACATTTTGGTATAGATTAGGTAAACAGATGAGGTTTTTCCTGTTTAGGTTACTCGAATAAGGCGAGTTTTTTGACTCAGAGTTTTTCCCTGTAACAGAGATTAGGTGGATTATCGTATTTTGCTGGGGCTGAAAAGAAGGATGAGAGGGTTTTGGTGCCTGATTTGGGTTCGTTAACCAGTATTTATGACAGGTTCGTTATATTTTGCTAACGTTTTTTTTTTTTTTTTTTTTTTTTTTTTTTTTTTTTTTTTGTCTATTGATTTTTATTGTGTTATGTTTATGAAGAATTATTGGGTGTGTTTTATCAGGGCTAGAGAATTGTTCTATTATTTAAAAGGCGGACAAGTTGATTATGGCGAAGAACATAGCAAGGCTTGTGGGCATTCCCAATTTGGAAGGATATATGAACATGGTTAGCTAAAATTTCCGTATGTTTCTAAATAGCTACAATATCGATGAAACCGGTGTTTATATGTTATTGAATTGGATACAGACATAGTCATATGCCAATTGAATGTGGATTTTCGGTTAGGGATTTTAGCTAAAATTAGTAATATTTGATTTCATGTTTATTAGGGCATTATCCTATATGGGATGAAGATCATCCGATTCACTGTGTCGGGCACTCAGCCGGAGCACAAGTTATACGGGTTTTGCAGCAAATGTTGGCTGACAAGGTTAGTCTTTGTTTTGGATTGAATACAACATTTTCATTCAAAAGGTAGTTTGCGTGAAAAAATAAAACACGTAATGAGCTCTCGTTTGAAATCAACAGTTTCACAGATTTATTAAAAACACGTTATATGGTAAAATATTCAGGCATTCAAGGGATATGAAAACACTTCTGAAAACTGGATACTCAGTGTAACTTCGTTATCCGGTGCATTCAATGGGACCACCCGTGCTTACTTAGACGGAATGCAGTAAGTTCGTGATCCAAAACACTTGAAACTTTAAGAATTCACGCATCAAGAAAACTAAAAATATTTATTTCTTCAGGCCAGAAGATGGGAAATCCATGAAAACAATATGCCTACTCCAGTTATGCCGTATAGGAGTTATCATTTACGATTGGATGGACATTCCTTTCTTGAAATATTATTACAATTTCGGGTTTGATCATTACAACATGACATGGAGGAAAGCTGGCGTTTGGGGACTTGTTGATTGTCTTCTTGGAAATTCAGGCCCATTTGCTTCTCATGATTGGATCCTTCCTGATCTAACTATTCAAGGATCATTACGTCTCAACAGTCATCTAAACACCTTTCCTAGCACATACTACTTCAGTTATGCAACAAAGCGTACTAGGAAGTTCATGGGTCGTATCGTCCCTTCAAACGTATTTGGAATCCACCCTTTGCTTTTCGTTAGAGTGTTGCAAATGTGCCAGTGGAGGCACCCGCCAGATGTCCCTGCACCTTTCAAGGGATACAGGTTGGTTAAATTTTCTTATAAAAATGTGCAAAATTTTATATAAAAATTTGTATGTGAACGTTATATGTTTGATTTATATAGGGACGAAGAATGGTGGGATAATGATGGTGCATTAAATACCATATCCATGACACACCCTCGGTTCCCGGTTGAACACCCTAGTCGATTTGTGGTTCACGATTCTGAATGCCAGCCTTTGCAACCCGGCATTTGGTATGTATTATGACAAAAAATAGTTAACAACTTAAATATTATAATTTCAAAAATTAGTTATGACACTGATCTTAGAGAGATACTAATATTATTTTCACAAAAGATGATTAAGATTAACCTGACCGGTTGACCCTCCCATACAAAAAGTACCCGTTTTACCCGAACCGGAGGGTCTGATATACTAAAACATTGTTGGCCTTGCAGGTATTACAAGGTAGTGGAAGGAGATCACATACTATTCATAGTGAATAGAGAAAGAGCAGGGGTACAGTTTGATCTGATATACGACAGTATTTTTGAGCGTTGTAGGAAACATGCGTTTAGAAAGATTCCAACAATGCCTGATCATGTTCAATAGCTATAACAATTGACATATGTAACTATGTAAGTCATTTAAGTCTTGTAGTTACTTTTTCCGTCACGTGTCCATGTTGTACCTGATAGAATGATTGCAATACACACACACCGCTGTTGTACATCTATTAATTTGTCAAGATTATACGAAATTTCGGTGTATTTGGCCTCTTCTGCTACAAAATACAATCCATATATATATTCACATTCTTTTGTCCCTTTTTAATTTAAAGGTTCTGATCTGTTTTGGTGACCACCAAAACATAACATATGAATTTGCATTCATTATTCGAGTATCTGATATGATTGTCTTGTTTGGTAGAATTCTAGTTAACCAATATTTGGATTACCATGTGTTAAATGTGAAGGAATGTGTTCTAAACGGCACTCATTCGATGTGATGTTATTAATTCACTTCGGTAAGGTTCAAAACTTATTTTCCAAGACGCCTCTTATACCACGAAATTGCAAAAAAGTTTAGGCTTGCATATCAAGGAGTGAGTTTAAAATGAATCAATTTGCTAAACTACCTTCAAAGTAAAACACATGTTAAACGATGAATTAAGATGGTACCAAGGATTTGTGTACGGCTTCAAACTTTTATATACAAGGGTAGGTTAGTCTTTTAGCCAAACATAACATTACAGTTAGTTTAAGATGTGTCAAAATAGATACTGTTTATGAGTTAAAAGGGAGTACACATCATGCACACAACACATAAAGAAAAACTATTGAGAATATGAGTCTATGACCACACACAACTGATAGTTAAAGTTTCTATCGCCCATCGAATACGCCACTAAAAACCTGGCTACTCCCTCCCAATGATGCTTCCCATTCAACTGAGGACATCACAATTCGAGCTAAAGACTCCACTACCTCTCGTATTTCTGGTCTGTTATTTGGGTCTTCACTTAGACACCAATATGAAATTTCAGCCATCTGCAAACACGGATTGCACATATGTAACCAACAAATTAGCATTTTATCAAGAATATTAGGGTGTTTGACATTGTTTCTATTATTGATTATATGATTATTGCATTTTCATGTTGCATATTAATTTTTAGTGTTTGGGTGGTATCAAGGACGGAGCTTAGTGAGGACCGGGAAGGGTCCCGGCCCTCCTAGGCCTAAGTCCGTTAGTTTAATTTTTCGCGATTTCATGTGTTAAAAAAAAATTTGTTTCATCTCGGCCCTCCCATCTAATGTTTTTTCGAAAAAAAATTTGTTTCGGCCCTTCCACAAAATTTTTTCTAGCTCCGCCACTGGGTGGTATAATTAGATTGATTTTGGATGATCTGATTATGGGATTTAAACAATCAGTTTGGTCATTTACCTACCTCCTAAAATAATGAGATCTGCCAAACACTCAAACAGGTGGTTATTTGATTCACTACGTCAAACAACAGTGGCACAGCGTCTGTTTAGTTAGTGATTCTCTGTTTAAAATATTTCATCTTAAATAATTAACTTTAAAAACGTAATGCCAAACAGCCTAATATATGCTCACACGCCACAATTTGCATTAGGCATATTAGAGCCTTTAGATGTTGATATACGGTAATGACTAATGAGTAATGAGACTAACCTTGTAAAGATCATCCATCGGATAACTGTCCTTAAGGCTACCATCTATAACCGACACCAATGCACCTTCTGGATCTTCTTCTTCAAAAACTTTAGTTATCTGGAGATGTTACGACATTAAGTTTTAGGTATATCACTAATAAGATCGATTAATTAATATGCATACGCGTTTATGACAGTGTACAAAGGGAAATACAAGTAGGTGTATGTATATATGTAGGCCTTTCTATATAAACTTACAACTGTTATGAGTGATTTCATCTTAGATGGTTCTCGGTTGTCACGCATAAGTGCACGCTTTCCGGTTATAAGCTCTGCCAGAACCACTCCAAATGCAAAAACATCGGTTTTTGTTGTTACATGTAACTCTTTAACAGACCTGTTTGTCAAAGTTTTTGGACTTAAATAAGTTCGATTGAGTCCAAACAAACACAAAAGTTATCTGAAGATTAAAGACTTAAAAACTTACTCAGGAGGAAGATATCCAGGTGTTCCAACAAGGCGAGTTGCTATAAAATCGTCATCATTTGTTCTTCCAACAAGTTTTGCCAAACCAAAATCTGCAACCTTATAAACAGTACTCTCAAGGTCAGTCTTCTGATAATTTATTCATTGCTTGTAAAAGTTAAAACTTTTAATCTATGAAATTTCAAAGAAGTATGTATGTAGCAGGTACCTTTGCGCGTAGGCCATTATCAAGTAAGATATTGCTTGTTTTTATATCACGGTGTACATATCGCTCCTTTGTGTGATCATGAATATACTCTATACCCTTCGCAGCATCCAGCGCGATTTGTGCCCTTGCATTCCAAGATAAAGGCTGGTGACCTGTTTCTTTCCATTAATTTATATTTTTCTATTATCTTAATTAATTTTAAACTGATATTCAGTAAGAATTTAGTACCTTTGAGCAAAGGGTCATGAAGATGTTCATTTAAAGATCCATTTGAAACAAACTCATAAACCAAATACAAATGATCATCTCCACTGGCAAATCCCAATAGCTCAACCTGTTATTCGTTATTAAAGTCTAATTATCAAGAATTTTGTGAATCTAGAAAGATCAGTACATGAGGGAAAATGTCTTACCACATTAATATGATGAATCTTACACAAGACTTTGAGTTCTGCATAAAATTCTTTTGACTTGTTGGATCTCATTTTCTTTATGGCAACTTCCTAAAAGCGTTACATTAATCATGAGCTCAGAACATTAAATTTATTTGGGAGCACTGTTTTTTAAATAAAAAAACTTACAAACAGGAATATTTCTGTACCTTTTCCCCTAATATACCGAAATACACACTCCCATATCCACCTTCACCGATTATCCTAGTATCATCGAAATTGTTTGTAGCCTCAGCTATCTCGTCAAGATCATATACTAAGGGCCTTTCTGTGTCAAAACCTGTGATACCTGCATGTATATATTTTACACCCAAGTTGAATGTGTGTGTGTGTGTGTGTGATTTACGCAACTGTTTCTAGGAGTAGGATGCCGACCTTCCATATTTTCTTTACTGAGGTATCGAGTGTGTGTGGGAACTGATCTACGATAACTCATGGTTTTAGTTGCAACCTTTGCCTTTTCCATATCCTGTTTTTGGGATTTTTTCCTCATCACGAACATTATGATCGAGACACATAATAAAAGTGCAATAATTGCTAAGAGTACGCCAAATATTATCACCCACTTGTGATTCTTTCCTGATGAAGTGAACAAAGATTAGTACATGAACATATTACATATAAGTGTCTTTTAGTATATATACCAATATACTTTTTCGTTTGTCCAGTTTTAATCATTGTACTTCTTTAGACACATGAGTCATTACACTATCGATTTGTGTCTGATTCGAGTCATTTTGTAGCCATCTTGTAATGACTCATACGGGGCACTAACGCATCTTTGATAACTTAGATTAACAAATAATAGTGCAGTTACTAAAAGCGATAAAACTGAAAAAGTGCATCAAGGATGTTCAATAGACGGAATAAAAAAACTTACCTTTCTTTAATTTTTGGGATGGAAGCCCGTTCTTATACATAGGAATAAACAGGACCCAACCAGGCTGTATGGACTCTGGTTTTTGAATCAAAGCTTTATTTACACTCTGAATTTCATCCACTTCAGCCGAGAGCCGATTAGCAATATCTGAAAGTGTATCATGCTCTTGAACCGTATAAGTGACCATAACTTGAGAATCGGTTTCTGTACACCCACACAGTAGGTACATGGTGACATTCCTATTACGATTACGATGAAAGCTTTCACTTTCATTTCCGGTAGGCCAAGCTTGCCCACTATAATACTCATTAGAAACATCAATGAATATATCATGGTCTTTTACTAGATATACTGTATCATAAAAGTATGCAACTGTGTTGTTCACATTTTGGCAAGAACATGGGACGGTCACAAGGTAATGTTGGTTGCCTTCAAGAACAACAGTTTGAATTTGCGATATGTCCACGGAGTAAAGCAAAGAAATATTTGTTTCTGGAAGATCGTTGTTTAAATAGAGTATAGACTTACAAGGCTTAGATTGCTTAGAGCAAGTGAACGGGTCCTCGTTTGATGGAGCTGCAGGTGATTCAGTTGGAGGAAGACCGAGAATTGTTTGACTCAAAGATGAGATGAAAACAACAAAAAACAGAAAAACCCAATCTTGAGAAGCCATATAGATTGTTTGCAAGCAAAGAAGTATAAGAAGTGCAATAGAAGGAATGCTGAGGTAGTTTCATGTCAGTATGTCACTATGTGTTTGTTTGTTTATGCATCTAAAGATCTTTTTGCGTTTGTATTCTTTTCGTCTTAATTGTAAACAAAGTCTGTCTGTTTCTGAAACAGTAATCAAACAAGGTTTTGGTTAATTCCGCTTTGTCGATGATAACAATTTAAAGGTAATATGTTTGTAGATTAAGCTCGCAGTTTTTGGGATCTAATAGGGGCTGGACGGACTATATGAGTTTCTAGTACATAATTTTTGTTTCTGTCTTCTGTTTATCAAGAGACATTAAGAAGCATGTAGCTGTGCTTTGTTTTTATCTTTGTAGGTGGAGATTTCAACATGATGTTATAATGAGGTTGGACAATGTAACATGAAAATTTAACTTGGTATTTATAGCTTAACAAGCTTCGACCAATATAAACAAATGGATTATTTTTTCTGTTATGTTATATGGTTTATTACTTCTTTGTTAACTAAATATCACATTTGTATGTCATATTAACAATTTCAAACCACAAAGAAATGATAGGTAGTAAGATTTTCCCTTGTCTAACCTCATGAAGCCAAGAGTTCCTGCGCTAGGTTTGTGTTATTCATTTTGGGTTAGTACCTTTGTCAGCCTAGCATTGTTTGTTAACTTATAATCAAGGTGACATGTTTCTTTTGCTTATAAATAAATAAAGTCAATATAAGTAGAGTATATACTAGGGCGAAATGCCAAAGATTCGGCCGGCAAGGTTACTGAGAAGTGAGAACATCAATATCAATTACAGTTATTAACAATGCTTATGCTATTAGCATATTCCTTGTAGACTCAAAAGTTCAATTGGTAATTCCAGGTTTCAACAATTCAAAAAAAGCTGATATGTACCGATACAAAATTCATATGACTTTGGAATAATGGTAAATGTATCTAACTTGTCATCTTTTTTTTTGGTGTCTACTCAACTTTTAATTTTCCTATTGTGTGCGTACTCAACTTCTAATAATATCAATAAAGTTAAAGATAAAAGGAGTGGAGGGGTAAAAAGATTAAAATGCCCTTAATTAAATTGTGTTGTGTCATTTAACCACCTTAATCATACACACAGTAGAAATTATTAAAAATTGAGTAAAGACAATTAGACAATTAGACAGTTAAATGTTAAAAGTACACAGAAAGAACGTGTCAAGTTTGATGCATTTTTAGACTACTTTCACATATTGTTGTAGCATCTTTTTTGTTATTTTCATTTTCTTCTGTCACAACTATATATCAGCCTATGATAATCTTTGAGTTTGACCAACTAAATTCATACTCCATAGTTTATATGTTTATTGGAGAATCGTTCTTAAGTTAGTAAAGATTTATCCTATTGAAAGATCAAACACAACATATGGCAAAAGATTGACAGGGGTTGATTTTTGGTCAAACAAAAAGAGTTCAATTTTTTATTTGACTCTTGGTCAACCGCCGTCCAGGTTGTGATTGGTTTGATCTCTAAGAAAGAAGATTGAGTGTTGATTGAGCAAGGTGGGCCATCTCATTAAAGGCCCAAACTTTTTAAACTTGTAATTGGCTTGGGCATTTCTGAATCCACAATAACTTTGTAATTTGTAAAACTTGTGAATTTGTGATGTGCTCTTTTGCTAAGTTGCTATCAGGAAAAAGAGCTAAACATAATACATCTACTGACTACTGATAAGTTGCTAACACTGATAGCACATAATACACGTAATATTTTTTCCAGGAGTACCAATAGCATTTATATATTATATGGCTTACATGTTTCTGCTACATTGCTATTGTGTAGCAATGTTTTAGGTAGTAAACAGATAATAGTGATAAAATTTATTTGATAACTATCGCATCTAGTTACGACAGAGGACTTTAATACTACAATAATGAGTTGGGATAGGGGCATTCAAGTAAATTAAGTTTAAGTTGCTAGAGTTTGTCATATACATGGGTCAATTTTAATTTAACCCCGAGTGGCGGCATACCACTAGAATATCAGTATGCCAATGGACAAACTTTGTGGTTTACCATGAATTTAGAACTTAAAAGTTTATAACGGCATGCTATTGAACTTTATCTAATCATATTTCAGAAAAAAAGTTAACAGATAACCTGAAAACTTATAAAGCAAAAATCAAGCACCAACTACACGAGATAGTAACTAGTGAACCACAACAGAATGACAGACAAACATTATTGCTCATGCTCAATGTACTTCAATCATATGAACATTTTCCTATGAACAGGCTCAAATCACAAACACCGTCAGTTTGCAATGTTCAATTAATGCATGTATAGCCGTAAAATGTAGTCCTACTCAAGTTCTGGTTCCAACTATGGACCTCTAGGTTACCGTCAAGTACAAACCACTTGAAGCCAACAGGGCTTTATTCATTTCTTCTTTTTCATTTGACCATTTTTGGTTTATGTTTATAGATGTAACATACCTATAACTCTATAAGTACTAATTTTTTTTTTTTTTTTTTTTTTTTTTTTTTTTGTATATATGGATAGAGCAGTACCATGTAGCTGATGGGTATGTCATAAGGAAGAGGAACAAGAATGTACTGTACTTATTGCTAAGACAGCAAATCTACAAGGTGGTCACTGGTTGCACCAGAAGATCATCTTCAAATCCATTCACGACCTTCTGTACCTTGCTCAGCATTTCTGTTAGAAGCAAATGCAATTCACAGCTTAGCGTTTCAATTGTAAAATCTTTTATACTATGAACAAAATAACAAGCATATTAAGATTCTCCATCGTCTTTCAGAATTTACTGCATTTATGATTTTATTCCCTGATGTTTTAAGTTAGTTATTATGTTTCCTCTTTGATTTTTCCACTTTCTATATAAACAGATGTTTAATTAGTATTTAGACAATCTTTTTAGACCAAGTTAATTATTACAGTTTTCACGGTTTGGAGGGAAGGGATATGGTTATAATCTTAATCTTACATATACTAATTCAAATCGTCTCAAGATATATCATGAGCTTAAATAAAAGTATGAAGATCAGGATGTACCATGGAAGGAAGAGTCTTCTAAATATTTCTGTGAAACAAAATCATGTTTACCATTGCATTTTCAGTTAAATATTGCAGAAACCATGTACAAGGTAGAAATAACTTTGAAAAGATTGAGCAATTGGAAATACCATGATTTCCTTTTTAAGAGCGACTTCCTCTGGAACCGTTGATTGCATTTCTGTTATGGTATAATATTGGTTCATGTTGTCATGATCATAACAGTGACTATACTTTTAAGTAAAGAGCAACAATGATATAAGAAATGTACCTTGTTCAGCTGCAGGGAAACAGTCCATGAGCAATGACGTGAAACTTGGAGGAAAGGCTGAGAGCTTTCCTTGAACATTCGGACTAAGTGTGGCTTCCAGGGGATTTGCATTTTGGCTGCCATTATGGTTCTCACTTGGTTGCACTGACTGGATGCAAGTGTCAGCAGTAGATGCTATTGGACTCCACTCCCATGTCGGTCTGCACAAACAAGTTAAATCACAGATGACCGGTTTACATTTTGGTCTAGTTTCTAAACAATGTGGTTTGCAGACTTAAAAATGAGTTACTATATTCAAACCCACCTATACATGGGTTGGTCAAAGTCCGCAGAAGAGTTTACTGGGTCCCCATTCTGTGGTGGTCTGCAAAAAGAGTTCATTTATAACCTTGATTTCAGTTAAAGGATGTGTGATTGACTTTATGAGCTCACATATTGTGGGTCAAATGTGGTTGTAGACATGCACATAAGTTATTCTATTCTCACCCACCTATATATGGGTTGAGAAAAGTCCGCAGAAGAGTTTACTGGGTCCCCATTCTGTGGTGGTCTGCAAAAAGAGTTCATTTATAACCTTGATGTCAGTTAAAGGATGTGTGATCGACTTTTTGAGCTCTCATACTTGGTTTTTGGTTGCGAGCATACCATGAGCGTTGATAAATACAACAAAAATACCAAGTTTGCAAGAATGAGTTATTTTGGGTCATATGTGTTGAGTAAAATTGCTTTGATTTGTTGCATTCACTTTTACAATTTGTCCAAAGCTATTTTGTTCTTGCAAACTTTAGCATCTTTTCTAGCATTTTCACAGGGGTGGTTAGTTGGCAATGAAAGTCCATGTAATGTTCTTTAAAAAGATCAGATCACTCACCTGGGGATGATCTCAGAATGAGATGATGTTCTGGTTATGGAGATACCAGACACAGACCCGTCAGTCTTTTCTTGTCCAAAGAATTCCTAGAGAAAAGTAGATATTATTACACTAACCACACATCAATGAGGAGAGGAAAGAAGAAGGGGTAAAGGTTTGAACCTTTATAGAATTTATAAATCTTTCAGTCTCGTAGAGTGTGACAAATCGCACTGCAAACTTATGGATCTGCACACAAGGAAATGGGTATCTGACATCTTAGATCTTAGATTATACTGTATCCTGTCAATACTAAAATCATGCTTCCTATCAGCAATTTAGATATTGGTGACATACTTAATAGTAGATCAATTTAGCTAGTTAGTCTATAAGACAGCATTCTGACGGTAACACTAACCTATGTGCAGTAGTTTGCTAAATCAGAAAGTGATTAAGATTATATGTGAAAGCTCATGTTCTATAGACAAAAATCATGATCAGAAGCAAGGTATTGAACCCACTAAATCTACAGCTGACCAAGTGACAATAAAAGAGTTCCCTTGTTTCTTTATAACCATAAAAGTCCTGCTGTACACTAGCTTTTGCACAGCAAGTGTTGGGCATCCTGCGTGTAAAGAATCATTCCATAGCACTTAATCTTAACTACTTTTGGGCAGAGTGGAGTGAAATCAACTAGTATTCAACCCGGTCATCGGACAATGTGGCGTTAGAGTAACATGAGCAACTACTATTTCGAAACATCTACAAGGATATAAACTGCATCACATTTCATGATGGTTTGACATATGAGATGTATACTGTGAACACACACTGCTAAAATGAAGAAAAAGGATTGTGGACAGTATAGCTTGATGCTTTCGCCGTGAAAATTCATGGCTCAATACCCGAAAAAATGAAAACAGTAATTTTGAGTTGTAGGATATACAATAACAAAGGGTATAAGTAAGCAAATCTAAACAAAACGAGCAGATTTGAGTGCCTTGCCTGGCCTACTCGATCTTTATAACTCATGAATACAACTTTGCTGCCCCTAGGAGGGAATCCAGACAAACATGCAACCTGAGGCCAGGTAAAATGTAGCTTTGAAATGTAATGCTCTTCCTGAAATGATTCAGTTGCCAATGTGCTGTTAGATTCACAAGTTATAATACAGCGCAGACAGTCATATACAGAGTATTCATAATGGCTACCAAAATGCTCACATGACAAATGAACAATTAGGATAAAGAAAATATATGTAAACCAATCACATCACAGATAATATTACAACAGATGCAAGATTTGATGCCTACTTATCCTGCAATATCACATACAAATGAACTGATATGTATGCTGCAGGTACACAACTATAGAGCATCACTGGCTTAATCACATGCTAAATGTGTGCTGTGATAATAAGTAGTCACACTAAACATCGTGAATGCGTCTAATTTATTAAACTGAGACTGTTTATACACCACTTAGAACTTGCATATAACTATATAAGCTATAACAAATCATTTTACGAGTGCGAATTATTTAATTACCTTTAATACAACTAGGTACAATGGACTAATAACAAATTAGAGATAATCATAAGAATTAATACCTAACGAGTGAAGAAACCTGTTCATTTTTGTAATCAACTGTACAAAAATCATACTCCTACATAAATCACAGTCAGAGACCAGCTTAATGTTAATCACATAAACAAGGCTTAAAATGACACTCAATTCAGTTCACGAGCTAGTTAAATCTAAAACTACGTGGTCACACTCAGAAAACTATCATATCTTAAAACGATTTATTTTATGAAACCACATTAAACAGTTAATTTAGTTCCTATACAAAAAAATAAAATCAGCTATCAACATTGTAAAGATACTTATAAGTTTACGCCTCAACTGTATTGCGATGACAAGTGTATAAAAATGTGATCAAACGCATAACAAGTGTAGCAGAATCACAATGTTAAATCAGTAAATCACCTATATAACCAGATACTAAATCAACTCATGAACAAAAGAAACGTTAAAAGCATAAGGACGTCATCAAATACATAGCGATAATAGCAATAGAACAACCGGAGTCTAAGTAAATGTTACTGAACTTAAAATGATTACAAATCTATAAAACAAAACCGATACGTTATTCAATATAGAGTGATTGCAGCAAAAACAACACCGAATTAATTCCGAACAGATAATAATAACAGATATCAGTTTAAACATCGTTATACTAGCGATAACCTCATCAAATGCATAACATTGTAGCAAAATCACCATCGGAGTCTAAACTAGTCCTAAACGACACAAATAAGGCGTAAATGATACAGCAACAAAAAACACTCACGATGACGTCATCAGATGTATAACGATTCTAGTGAGATCACAATCAGACTCTAACTTAATGCTTAAATCACACAAATAAGGCGTATGCGTATAACGATACTAACTCAGCTTGTCGAGAGATAATAATAACATATTTCCGTTTAAAATCGTTAAAGTCACGATGACGTCGTCAAATGCGTAAATAGAGTAGCAATTAGCAACTAACACGGATGAAGAAACACAGTCAGGTCACACTTAGTTAATAGTAACAAACTTATTTATAAACAATTCATCAAATGCATACCAGTTGTTGCGAAATCACAATCAGAGTCTAAACTAATGCTAAAGGCCTAAATCGCACAAATACTGCATAATTGATACTAAATTATCTCAACAAATAAAAGCTCACAATGACGTCATTAAACGCATAACAATTGTAGCAAAATCACAATCAGAGTCTAACCTAATGCAAAATCAGCTCACGAACAGATAATAATAACATGCGATGACAATTGACATCATCAAATGCATAACGTTTATTCAAAATCACAATCAGAGTCTAAGTTACCGCTAAATCACACAAATAACACTAAGCCGAAACGCAATCAGCTCATGTCATTGTAAGTTTGATGACGTCATCAAATGCATAGCATTTGTACCGAAATTACAATTGGAGTCTAAACTAGTGCTAATTAACACAAATTAAGCCGTATAACAAAAAAAAACCTAATAAACACTTAACGATACTAAATCAGCTCACGAACAATAAATCTACTAAATAAACTCACGATAAATTCATTAAACACTTAACGATTGTAGCAAAATCACAATCGGAGTCTAAATTAATGCTAAATCGCGCAATTAAGCCGTATAGCAAACAAAATCTAATAAACAATGACGTCACCAAACTTACAACGACGTGATCGACGTGAGTAACCGTAAGCACAACGCGTCCAGAATCATCATCAGCGCAATCGGTAAACAATCTGAGATACGCAAGCGAAGTAAAGGAAGAGATCCAGGTGCCTTTAATCCTCTTCATTTGCGGAACGAGTGACGGATGACGACGACGACCGGTAGAAGATACATTTCCAGGACAGGTGAAGAAACGAGCGTATTGGACTTGCCACGTGTCACCTGTTTTGTCATTGTTTGTGGTTGTGTTTGTTAGGGCTAGAATTGGTTCATAGTGTTCGTTTGGTAGGTGATGGTTATGATGATTGTTTGTGATTGAGTCTCCGGAGATGTAAGATCCCGCCATTTCTTTTGTTTTGGTTTTGGTTTGTTGCGTTGTGGCCACGCGGTTGGTTTTATTTGTGTTTGAGTTTTTGAATTTGTTACGAATGGGCGGGCCCACCGAATATTTAACTGAATTTCTTATTCCTGATCTTCTTGTACAAGGGAATTAGGGACTTGTTTGGGAGTTATGTAGTACTCTAAAATTATGTGTTAATTAAAGCATGAGTAAACTACACCATTCTTCCTTGTGGTGTACATTGACCATCAAGTATCGTCCTTTGACCAAAAAAATTGCACCGTTGGTCTTTAACTGCGAAACGTTACTCAGCGTTGGTCCCTCACCCTAACTGGTGTGACTAACGGGCGTTAAGCCTTTTTAAGTGGAGGGTATATTCGTCTTTTCCCACCCACACCACTTTCTTCTCACCCACTCTCCCACCGCCTCTCTCTTTCCCACTTAAAACAAATAGATCACATCAATTTTTATCTCTTCCTCATAATTCACATCTCACTTCTCCCTCACTGCCCATCTTTCTCTCTAGCACAACCGCCACACCCACCGCCTCACAACAGCTCCTCCATGCCGCCACTACAAAGATGAGACAAGGGTTGTGGTTTGTTACGGGGTAGAGTGAAGATTTATACTTAGTTTGTTTCAGGTTTGCTTTTGATTCGAGTTAACGCCAGCCACCACCATCGTTACCGTATGCCAAATCGAAGAAACTTTGTTCTTGTTGCTCTTTCTAGTTAAAGAAAAACTGATTTCAAATAACCTATTAATGTTTTCGTGGATTAAAAGTTTTAATAAAAACATTTTGATATTAAACTCGTGTGGTTAAACGGATTGAAGAACGACCCACAAGGCTGAAAGCCTCCCGTACTTGGCTTCGGTTCACAGCAACAACGACCCACAAGGGTGTTTGTTGCTCTCGGTTAAACACCAACCCAAGTGGGTGGTGTTTGTTTGTACCTGCTGTCACAGACCACCCAGCAAGGGTGCGCTTGGTCTGTTCTTCTGGTTCAGCAACGACACACCAGGTGTGTTTGTTGCCTGCTGTTGCGGCCACGCCTAAGAGGGTGTTTGTTTTTACAGTCCGAACCTCAAGGAGGTGTTTATTTGTGTGTAACAGCAGCCCCACAGGGGTGCTTTTGGTTTGTTTGTTGCCCGCTATCACAGCCCACCAAAAAGGGCATTCGGACCCTAGGGGATTGCTTTGACCCTAGCTTTCTTGAGGTGAGCCTTGTGATGGGATGGATTTGGCAAAGGTCACCATCAAGTTTCCATCTTCTAAACCCTCGCGTGACATATCTTGGGGAAGAGAGAAAAGTATAAAATGAACTATCATCTTTGCCTCTTGTTTGACTTGTGTTTTGATAGCGATTGAATGATGGTGCAAGGAGATGATAAGGTTTTAAAATGTACCTTTTTTAGGGGTCGTTTAAGCCCTTATTTGATCACTTTTATATCCGTTATTACTTAATATCGTTCCTTTTCACTTTTTAGGTCTCTTGAAGGCAAATTGCTGTAATGGCACTTATTTGGACGAAAAGGCGCGGATATATGAAGAAAATGGCCAAAGTCAAGAATCGAGACACTCCAGCTGCTGAAAAGACAAGGTGACGGCGTCACTGCTTAACTGCGACGCCGTCGGAGGATTTTGTGACTGGACAGAAGCCAAATCTCTTATTTTCAAGTGACGGTGTCAGGCTTTAAAAGAGTAGGCCGTCGCAAATCAGACGGCCTAGATTTGATCCAGACGGCGTCAGAGACTGAAGGGGACGGCGTCACAACCTGTAAGATATGGGATTTCACAAACACACTAAACCATAATCAACATGGGGCGTTCAAGATAGTTTAGAGAGAGAAAGTTCTAGAGAGAGAAAGGGAAGAGAGTTGGGAACTATGTGAAACAAAGAAAAATAGTATTGAAGTTCCAACCCTCTACCTTGGGAGGTAGAGGGTATTTATAGTGTCTTACAAATAAACGCCACCTACGGGCTGTGGATCAGGCATACAGTGGGTAAAGACCCGTCCGTCCTCCACGGTGTTACTTAACAAACTACTAACTAACATATCATAACTACGACTATGAGCTCTCTATTGAATGCTTATACTTGAGGTGACCGACTCTTTAACGACTGAATATTCTAATTCCTAACAATCTCCCCCTAAGGGAGGTCACCTCAGTTTACAATGAATACAAACAGATATTACATTAAATTGTTCTAGGATTCTTGATTAAGTCCTTTGCTCAGTAGCTCGTAGTCTTTAATTCTTCATTATTGCATGTTTGGGGATTCTGAGTGGAGGTCTTTAACTGATCCACGTGAGAATGAGAGTTGAGCCTGCTTTGAGATCATCAGTCATATTAAAACTCTGACTCTTCCTTTGTGATGTTGGTATTATGTGATGTTGTGACTTTTGGACCGACATGCTCACATTCTGGATCATGATTTCTTCTTATCAGAGTAGCGGAAGCTTTCGTTGATTCATGATATTGGCAGCGGCGTAGCAGAAGCATGGAGTGAAAATATCAGAGTCATTGATGCACTAATCATGATTTCTTTGGAAATGAATGTGTTGTGTGAGCACGCGGGTATGGATTGACCACTTCATTCTGAGCAGCTGCAAACGTTGGGATGTACCTGCATAAAACAGTTAGCAATAAAGTACACGAAAGTGTCTTTGATCACTTTCGATGAATTGAGGTACACGGCCCACGGTTCCCCGTTGATCAGTACAAGTACTGCCTGTGATTAGGTATAATTCTGAAGAATTTCCTTGACAGGGTTTCGCAGCTGCTCTAGCTGTTCTCAAACCGGAACATCTCAAAGAAGACAACACGGAGTGAGTGAACCAGCGAAACGAGATCCACTGATTGATGAAAAAGAGATTTGAAAAACAATCGTGTATTGCTCAATAGAAATTGTTTTTGCAATACAACGAAGGTTTTTATGAAAATCAATTATCAATCATAAAACACCTTTTGATTTGAAATATTCGTACACGGTCGATGTGCTAAAGAAATGAGTTTTTGAGCATAATAACCGGTTTTTCAAAGGTATCCGTCAATCCATAACCTGAACCAGGATTGATTCAAAAGATTGAATCGCCCCATTGTTTCTGTTCAGTTGTCACATGATTGATCTATTTGAATAGATCTCACATGCCACCTACCAGGAGTTGTTAGATGTTGGCTCCAGAAGGCTTTCCATCTTCATTGTGAATATTTTTGCATATCACTCAGATGTTCTGGCAATACCACAAGGATAATGCGTAGGACTCAAGATATAATCTCTCTTTCCACATTGTGTGAAATAGAGAGTCTTCATTGAAAGTGTCCTAATGAGATTTATTGATGATCTCGAGGCTCTAGACTCAATTTGTGCATATTTGGTTCCTGTGCCGGAGACTAGGGAGAGGGTCTCCTTCTTCAATATCAACAATCTCTAAGAGAAAGTCGATAGCTTATGTCGGTTCCCCGTGAGAATGAAACAAGCCCTTTTAAGAGGAACTTGAGTAGTTTAGGAAGTTTTAGTGCAGTGCGTCACTGGGTCCATGACGTCTTGTCTTCAATACCGATGTTACCATCAGTAGCAAATGAATTGAACCCGGTTTCTGCCCTAAGGTTGAATTGTTGGAGGGCTATTTATTTTCACCCTTTTCTCATTCAATTCTTTTTCATTCTTCAACCCCTTCAGTGCTTACCGAAACTTCATAACTAGAACCTTGTTGGGTTTATTCCAGTACTAGCTCAGTCTCAGTCCGCACTCTTCCCATATCTCATATTTCTCCTTTTCTCATCATACCTAAGGACTTCTACACTAACTAGTGGATAGTCCCTGGGTAGATCCCTCCGGTTCTGGCGGATCATGGGACCTCAACCTAACCTTATTATCCTTATATCACCATACATAAAGTAAAGTTGGTCGGTCTTTTTGGTATAGTTCATCTGCCATTGGAACCAATTGAAAACCATTTGAAAAATCAATCAAGATACTTGTGGTTATAGAATCAAAGTGTTTTGTATCTTAATTGTTTTGATATTTTAGAAATGCTCCCCCTCAACATATGCATAAAAATTTGAAATTTATTTAGCACATGGAGGCAAGAGATCTTTGAAATCGTTAGATTAAGAATGAAAGGTCCAATCTTTTGATTAACATTTTCTAAAATAATCATCATCCCTTCCTAATCAATTTGAACAGATAAAACATTTTAAGGAAGGATGAGGTTTTCACAATTTTGCTCCCCCTCAATATGTGCCTCGAAACATGAAAGAGTTTGCACGTATTAGAGGGAACCTGCACTTAGAGACAATTCAGTCATGTTTCAATAATTTGAGGTTTAAAATAGATGCTCCCCCTCAACATGTGCATGGAAAAACTTGAAATCGTTTGTCACATGCGGGGAGGAGAGCTTGTACATCCTTATAAAACCATTTATCAAATTATCAGTTTAAATCTAATTTAAATCACAAATTCTCCCCCGATCACAATTTTCACATCATTTGAGATTTGTGATCTCTGTAGATTTGAATTGATTTTGAAAGCTTTTAAGGAGAATTGTGACTTGATTATGAAAACGTATTAACTGATAAGGATCGAATTTTGAGACTTTAGACTCCAACGATTAACATTAAACATGCTTGAATATCTTTTGAAAACTTAATAATAACCACGGTCTGGTACCATTGTTTGAAAAACACATTTTTTTTTAATTTAATTGAAAAATTATTCTCCCCCTCAATCAATGACATAAGTTGTTGATTGAGAGATAGATATTTTTGACCACCGATAAGTACAGATGATTTTCAAAAATTAAGTCCAAGTAATTTTTCAAAGCAATTAGTTTTCATTAGATAGTAAGAAATTGTTTTTAGAATCAGAGCATGAGATTTGAAAAACAAGATAAAGCATGGCTCTGTTCTTTCTTTTATAACGGGTTACTGCCTGAAATGACAATAAACCACTATTTTTCTCCGCCTTTTTTTTTTTTTTTTTTTTTTTTTTTTTTTTTTTTTTTTTTTTGAAGGCAAAAACTATATGCATTCGAAGAACATCTAAAAACCCGTGACATTCTTTGAATGTCAGCGCGCACAAAGTCCGTAGATGATATCGAATAAGGAAAAACATGACATAATAACAATATTTTTGGAATTTTTCAAGATTTTCTAATTTTTATGGATTTTTAAAAATTTTA
Source organism: Chrysanthemum seticuspe (assembly GCA_019973895.1). NCBI lineage: Eukaryota > Viridiplantae > Streptophyta > Magnoliopsida > Asterales > Asteraceae > Chrysanthemum > Chrysanthemum seticuspe. Next base: position 219,105,341 of record BPTQ01000003.1, on the reverse strand, counting down.
TATTTTTATATTTTCTTTTTGAGGGTTTTTCAAGTTTTGTATTTTGCTTTTAGAAAAAAATATATACAAGAGATAGATGAATAAAGACCTTTACTCCTCGTCTTCCTCTTGAAGACGTTTGAGTGTTTCTGGTTGAAGGCTTTTCAAGCCAAGTCGTGGAAGAATAAACTCAAAACGTTCTCTTGGAAGAGCTTTGGTGAAGATGTCTGCTAGCTGGTATTCAGTCCTCACAAAATAGAGTTCCACCACACCTTTTTCCACTTGTTCCCTGATGAAATGATGTCGAATGTCGATATGCTTTGCTCTTGAGTGTTGAACGTTGTTGCATGAGAGAGCAATAGCACTTTTATTATCACAGTACAAAGGGATTTTGTTGAATTCAAAGCCATAGTCAGATAATTGGGATCTCATCCATAAGATTTGAGCACAACAAGATGACATGGCTATGTATTCAGCCTCTGTAGAGGAAATAGAAGTACTCATTTGCTTCTTTGAAGACCAGCTCACAAGCTTATCACCCAAAAACTGAGCACCTCCAGACGTACTTCGACGTGTATCTTGACAACCTGCATGATCAGCATCTGCATAGGCCGTTAGTGACATACCCGTGTCCTTCGGGTACCATAGTCCCATATTGATGGTTCCTTGGAGATACCGAAAGACTCGTTTAACCGCTTCAAGGTGCTTTTTAGTAGGCTTAGACTGATATCTAGCACACATGCACACAGCGAACAAGATGTCTGGTCTACTAGCTGTGAGGTACATCAGGGATCCAATCATACTACGATACTTCGTTTGATCTACCATGATCCCTGAGTGGTCCTCATCCAGCTTGGTTCGTTCAATCATGGGAGTGTCAACAGGGTCACTAGAATCAAATCTAAATTTCTTTAAAATATCATTTGCATATTTAGATTGATTTATAAAAATGCCTCCGGGACTTTGTGAAATTTGTAATCCCAAGAAAAATGACATTTGTCCCATCATTGACATTTGAAATTTTGAACTCATTTCATTAGAAAAACGGTCACACTCATTGGGGTCAATCGAGGCAAAGATGATATCATCAACATAAATTTAAACGTGAATTGAATGTTTGCCTGACTTTCTGGTGAACATAGTAGGATCAACTGCTCCTTTGCTGAATCCAGTAGATAGAAGAAACTTTGACAGCGTATCATACCATGCTCTAGGAGCTTGCTTCAAACCATATAGGGCCTTTTTCAAGCGATAAACATGAGTAGGATGCTCTGGATTCACAAAACCCTCTGGCTAGCTGACGTAAACCACTTCTTTCAGATCTCCATTAAGAAACGCGGTTTTCACGTCCATCTGATAAACAACCATGTTCTTGTTAGCAGCATTAGCCAAGAAGATTCTGATCGCCTCGATACGAGCAACTGGAGCAAAAGATTCCTCAAAGTCTATACCTTCTTCTTGACGATAACCTTTAGCCACTAACCTAGCCTTATTTTTCAAAACATCACCATGCTCATCAAGCTTCACTTTAAAGATCCACTTAAGAGCAATGATCATAGCACAATCAGGAGCTGGTACTAATTCCTATACATCTAATCGATCAAACTCATGAATTTCATCTTGCATGGCATTGAACCAGCTGTCTTCATTCATAGCAGTTTTAACATCTTTAGGTTCGATCTTTGAGAGTACTGAGTTAAAGAAGCACCATAAGGCATCAGTAGCAAGCTGTTTACGAGTGGATACCGGACGAGAAGGGTTTCCAATGATGTTATCCAATGGGTGATCATGTGTCCATTTTCTAAGATGTTCATGTGGTTGTGGTTGTGGAACTGAAGTAGCAGAGTCGATGTCTCCTGATGAAGATGGTTCAGATGATGATTCAGGAGCAAATATATTTTCAAATGGAGCATCCTCAGGGGTAGCAAAGGGATTAACTTCATCCTGTGAATTAGAAGCATTTCCATGATGTACATTTGATGATTGAAGATTTGTTGATGAAACAGATTGATCAGCAACAGGCGCTTCTTGGCTTAATGACATCGATGCTGAAGGGTTGACTTCATTGAAGAGGTAGAAGCAGCTTCTGTTGAAGGAGTTGACAATTCAGTAGCACTTGGCTCACAGTCTTCATCAAACATAGGATCAAACAATTTCTTCAAATCATCTTCAGATGGAGGTACATATGGAGTTGCTGGAGAAGAGTTTGGTACAAGAGATGAACCAATGGGACTGTTTTGAAGTGCGGGTCCTGAATTGGATTGTCCAAGAGCCATTTGACCGGTCAGCTCATCGAACGTAACGTGAATTGTCTCCATGATATTTCGGGTTCTCTTGTTGTAGATTCGGTAACCCTTCTTGTTTGGTGCATAACCAACAAAAACTCCAATATCTGCCTTTGCTCTTAATTTACCTAAATCTTGACTGTCATTTGTTGGATAGCACAAAGCTCCAAACACACGAAGGTAGGAGAGATCGGGTTTTCGTTTATGAACAAGTTCATATGGAGTTTTTCCATGAGAGGCGTGTATAAGGAAACGATTTTGGGTGTAGCATGCAGTGGCAATGGCTTCAGCCCATAGAAACATTGGAACCTTCGAATAAATAAGCATTGTTCTTGCGGCTTCTACAAGAGTTCGATTTCGTCTTTCAACTACACCGTTCTGTTGAGGAGTTCGTGGAACACTTCTTTGATGACTGATTCCAACACTTTCATAAAATTGAATTAAGTCTTTGTTGACAAACTCTGTGCCATTGTCTTTTCGAACAATTCTGACTGTATTGTTGAGTCGAACCTGAAGCTGTTTGATTAGTTTGATGATGACATCTGGAGTTTCATCCTTTGTCCTCAAAAACTTTACCCAAGTAAATCGAGAGTAGTCATCAACAACGACTAGAATGTATTTCTTCCCATTTATCCTTTGCACTCTCCTTGGTCCGCACAGATCCATATGAAGGGTATGAAGAACTTCCATTACAGAGTTTGTGGGTTTTGGTTTGTGGGCATATTTTGTGCTTTTACCCAATTGGCAAGCTGAACAAAGATGATCTTTTTCATATTTTAATCTGGGTAAGCCTCTGACAAGATCCTTTCTGGAAAGGTTGTTTATGGTGCCGAAGTTCAAGTGATTGAGACGACGATGCCATAACCAAGACTTTGTTTTAGAAGCCTTTGATAGCAAGCAGATTGGAGAAGACTTCATCATATCTTCGATAGAGATGGTGTATAGATTTGAACCACGTGTTCCTCTTAAAAGTTCCTTACCATCAAGTTCTCTAACGAAACACAAATGTTTTCTGAAGGCTACTTCTAGATCAGAGTCACAGAATTGACCAACAGAGAACATGTTATGACCAAGACCTTCCACATAATACACTCTGGAGATAACACTTTCACCAACAACATAATCTCCATAGCCCATAATTGCACCGAAATGATCGTTTCCGAACCTAACAGTCCCGATGAATTTGCTCATGAAGTTCATGAGCCGCGACCGGTTTCCAGTCATATGCTTGGAACAGCCTGAGTCCAGGTACCACAGAACGATTTGAACGATCTGCAGTTGAACACAGATAAGAATGGATAACTGGATAATTGGGATCCCCATGCAAGAATGGGTTCCATTTGGTTAGTAACAGTGATTGGAACACTCACATCAGAAATAGAAACATTCATATCGGAAATAGAAGCAATGGAATCGTTATGAATAGATGCAGTACTAGTGTCCGTATTTGCCCTATTCAAAGTATGTTCACTTCTTAAGGGAATATTTCAACCAGTAGGCATCCATTTTTTAGAGGGCATTGTCTGATTAACCTTTTGGCCAACAGGTATCCATTGATAACCTATCTTACTAAACGTTCTTCCTGTGGGTTTCCACTGTTTTCTAACTTTCTTTCGCCTTTGCCTTTTTGCCTTCTTAGCATGATATTTTGCATTAACACTATTGACTGGGGATATGACAACATTAGACAAAGCATTCACACCACATTCATGATTAGTAACAGAATTCAAGCAGACATCATTACAGGGTTTGCAAATAGTATCAGAATTCGAATTAATTACAGTACGCCTATGGCTAATACTAGAATCAACACGATTCGTTTTATTCGACTCAAACATAAAGTTCCTAGGTTGATCTTCTACTTTCTTCCAATGCACAATCTTAGCTTGCGAGGTCCTATCATTTCTTGTATTGTCTTGAGACTTTGACCTGCTCGCTTTAATGTCACTGTTTACTCCTGTAGAGGGAATGGGAACATTAGTTGGTTTTGCTAATTTATGCATTTCCTGTTTAGATGTGCTGGGATCTGAACTATTTGAAGGCACATTAAGGTTCACTCTCTTAACAGTAGAAGTGCTGGGATTTGAACTCCTAGAGGGCACTCTCGAGTTCACATTCTTAGCGCTAACAGATTTGGAATCTGAACTACTTGAAGGCACACTAAGGTTCATGTTCATAACATTTGGCATTGAAAGACTTGCATTCTTGGCACTAGGCATTGAACAAGGTATCAAGGAATTGACTTGCTCACCTAAGGTTTTAGGGCATATTGTAATTAAGCATTCTAGAAGTTCTTGAGATCGTTTGGCATATAAGCATGCATGACCGATTGCATTATCAAGTGGTTTCTCTAACTTATCCTCTTCTACAATCTCACGGAGACATTCTAGGCTGTCCTTAAGGTATGAGAAATATGTTTGAATAGCAAGTTTGTTATTCCTAAGATGAGGAGGAACATATTTCACAGTCAAAGCATATTTATTACAGACATGCACCTTTGAAGCACCATTCTCCCCATTGGTCATTGGCATTTTCCCTTTTACCTGACTCTTCAGATTCTCAATTTCCTTTCGTAGTGAGGTTATTTTTTCGTTATTTTTGTTACGAGTGACTTTAATTGACTCAAATAACTCATTGAAATGACGTTTAACCTTTTCATTTTCTTCTAGAAAACTCTCATTTTCCTTTTGTAAGGCATTAACCAAGTTTTGAAGATGAAAATTTTGAGAATTCCAAGAATCTAAAGGAGGAGGCATTTGGGAGCCAGTCATATTGTTCTTTTCACCCTTTAATTGAGATATTTGGGCTTTCAACTTTCTGATCGTGTTACAGTGAGCTTGAATCTGTTCGTCACGTTTGTTTAGTTCAAAAACTGCATCAAACTCTGGAACATCCGAGGATATCTTGATGTTTGAGGTTTTAACATTTTCTTTAAGATGTTGATATTTTAGTTGCAAGTCAAAATGTTCAACTTCTAGCTTAGAAAAATGTTTTACCAAATTATCGTGATCATCCTGTTCAATTTTATCACTTAGTTTAGAGTTTTTGATTTCAAGTTCAATGACACGATCATGGGAGACTTTCAACGCAACAGATAATTCATGAAATTGAGAAGCAGTAATAGAGCAATTAGTAGCAGTATAAAACACATCTTGAGAGATACATTCAGAAATCAGATTCTCATTTAAGGTATGCAAGTTCTTCCTCTCAATTTCATTATATTTTAATGCCCGCTCATAGTCACTAACTTCAATTATCATTGCATCAAATTCTTTTTCCATCCCTTTAATATCTGTATCCATCCCCTTTTTAAGACTCTCAAAGTGATCTTTTAATTGTTTAAAGAAAGGCATGACTTCAGTTAAATAACATTCTTTTGTTTGTTCAAAACCCCTTTCCCCTTCAGTTATCCCAGTGGGTGTGATTCTTTTCTTACAAGTTTTCTCAAAATCAACAAATAATTGAAAGATCACATATTGACTGATTAAGGTCTTGCTCTTAGTGGCAATAGTTCTAGGAACTAAATGCATTGGTGTATTGGGAGGATACACAGTTGCTGTAGGCATTCTCCTAAGGGGAGGGTTTGTTTCAACAATATTGTCAGCTTTTTGCTTATCTAAGTCCTTTTTCCAAAACACTTGTTCAGGTGTTAACAAAGTTTGAGGCTTAAACATGTTTAAGGAAATCCAATTTTCCTTTTTGTAATCATGGGGTTTGATCATTATGTTATTCTTTTTACATTCATGATCATCTAGCTTCTTATTCATTTTCTCCTTAGATGCATCATCTAATTTTCTATCTTCCTCAGTGCACTCAACGCAACTAGGTTTCTGTCTAGGCTTAAGGATTTCATTACCATCATAGATTACCTTATGAGCACTTTTAGCCTTTTTAATGACCTCTGGATTTGGTTCCTCAACAAGGGGAGTACTATGCTTATCACTTAAAATTATGTGCTTAGTGATTAAGTGAGCAGTTTGAATGGTATTTCCTTGTACGTACAACTTATTTTCAAGCTTGTTTTTCAAGGTTTTTAGATTAGAAAAATCATTCAAAAGTTTTGATTCCTTAGCACAGAATTCTTGCTTAAGCATCTTAACATTTTCTTGAAGTTCTTGTTTTTGCTTAGCAGTTTTAGAAAGCTTTTCTTGTAAGGAGTTTAACTCTTGTTTTAATACTTCTTCTCTAAACTTACTTTGTCTAATAGTTGTACGCATTTGGTCGTCCATCTCCTGCTCACGAGTGGTTAACTCAAACTTAGCTCGTTGTTCATAAATAGCAACACGTTCTTTATAAGCATTAAGTTCAGAGATAACAGAATCATCAGGGGCACATGCAGTGTATTCATCAAAAACATAGTCATTGTTGACTGCAGAAGATGCATCACTTGGTACAACTTCACTTTCACTTTGTATCACATATTGATCATATGGGACAACAATGATATTACCCATATTTTCAATATTTGATTCAATAGTTTCAGTTGATTGTACTTTGTCATGCATCTTTTGCACATCAGCATCATCGTATAGTTTTAATACCTCTGAGATGAGTTTGTCTTTGGATGGGCCAGCTTGTGGTGAAGATGAGACCTTAGGAGAAACCATTGGAGAAATGCTAGCCATAAAAATTGTGTGTGCAGTAGGTCCATCATCCACATCAGAGTCGTATGCATCACAATCAGCGACTTGAAAGGCATTCTGATGATTGTGACCTATCTCCTGAATTGGCTGCTCATCCACATCTGCATCATAGGTCTTGGCATTGCCCTCAGCAAGAAACATCAACTCCTCTTCATCCAAAGCATCACCATTATCCTGAGCTTGTACAAGCAGCATCTTGTCTCTGAAGTATTCTGCATTCTGTGGACGTTTTGGAGATGTGCAGTTCCTAGCAATGTGTCCTTCACCACCACAGTTGTAGCATTTGATTTGTTTAGCTTGTCCTTGATTTCCATTCCTTCCCCGATTCTGATTTGTTACATATCCTCTACCAGCTCCACCTCTTCCTTGTTCGTACTGCCTTTCTTGTACTGGCTGCACCATAACCTTTCCATCTCTGACAGTGGCTTGATTGTGTGGATTGGATGCAGTTCTGAGATTGTTATTGGTATGTGGAAGAGAGTTCATGTTTTGACTAATTAGGAGAGCCAGTTGATTAATGAAGTTTCCCACGTGTGCATCAGCATCAGCTTGTTTGAACATAGGATCAGGAATGAGTTTGTGATTACCATTACCCATAGGTATGACTTGAGATGCCTTGGTGGTAATACCAATATTGGTGTAGAAAGCTGTAGAATCATTAGGTGAGCTTGATTCTCCCTGATTGGTTTTGAACTGCTCCAGAATCCTTTTCTCAAACATAGCATGCCTCTCATTCTGAAGAAGGAAAGCATAGAGTTGCTCATAGTTAGTATTCTTCAATCCTTTGGTTAGCTTCACAGAGGTGACAAACTTGTGCCATTCGGGATTCATGTTGTTCACAAACTTTGAGTTCAGCTGAATGTTTGGCATGGTCATTTTGATGTTCCTCATATCGTTCACAAGCTTATGGAATCTCACATAGTACTCATAGACACTCTCATCTGGTCTCATCTTAAAGTGCTCAAAGTCATCATATAGTTGTGATTCTCTATCTTCAACAGTTAATTCAGAACCTGAGAGAAGCATCTTGACATTATCCCACACTGCCTTGGCTTCGGTGTTGTGATTGATCAGCTTGTAGATATCCTTTGGAAGACCTTGAAGTATGATGTTAGAAGCCCTGATATCAGCATCGAATCTCTTTTTCTCCTTATCATCGAGCTCATCATATGTCTTTGGTTTGTCTATTCCATATATCATTGTTCCATCTGCAGTTGTATCAATTAAGTCTCTAGTAGTCTCAACCCGATAAGGTCCTTCATTGATTGACTTGAGAATGTTGACCCCATTTTTTTTCCAAGACAGTACAGTCTGATTCTTTGAGCCCATGAATCATAATCAGTTCTGTCAAGCATAGGTGGACGAGTGTCTGATCCTGCTGCTTGAACGTCCTCAGCTACGGAAGAGACAATAGTAGGAACGGTGTTTGCCATGATTACAAGTTCTGCGGGATTTTACAATTCTTTGATTAAACCGGGAAATTGATTCTTTGACGGGATTTTACTAAACCAAAAGAACAACCGTAAGAATGTATCACGAAGAAGTAACAAGCTTAAATATACAAGTAGCTAAACACAACTCACTTAATTGAGTCAAGTCGCTAAATAGTCAACTCGCTTGAGTATCAACTTGCAGCACAATTAACTCGCTTAATGAATCAAGTCGCTAAATAGCCAACTCGCTTTAGTATCAACTCGCAACACAATCAACTCGCTTAATGAATCAAGTCGCTAAATAGCCAACTCGCTTTAGTATCAACTCGCAGCACAATCAACTCGCTTAATGGCCTAGTCGCAAACAGACACAACTCGCTTAATAGCTAAGTTGCTTAAGAACTCAAGTCGCTTACAGAAACAACTCGCTTAGAACCCAAGTCGCATAAAAATCAACTCGCTAAATAGCCAAGTCGCATATGCCAACTAGCATCCAATAACAAAGCAACTCGCTTTGAGGAACAAGATATCCGAGACTCAACTCGCTTCGTTCAAACTTCAAAAATAACCACTTTATCAATCAAAAACAACCAAACCACAATGATTTAAACCTTCCAATTCAAAACATAAACACATATGGTGATCCTAAACACACAAGTACAAACAAAATTCAAACTTTAACACTAGAATTTTTCCAAATGAATCAAACTCTTCTAAACACTTAATACCCCAAAAACCTTATGAAATCCACCAAAACAAAGAGTATGAAAGGCGAGTGATCAAACCATGGCTCTTGATACCATTTGTAAGATATGGGATTTCACAAACACACTAAACCATAATCAACATGGGGCGTTCAAGATAGTTTAGAGAGAGAAAGTTCTAGAGAGAGAAAGGGAAGAGAGTTGGGAACTATGTGAAACAAAGAAAAATAGTATTGAAGTTCCAACCCTCTACCTTGGGAGGTAGAAGGTATTTATAGTGTCTTACAAATAAATGCCACCTACGGGCTGTGGATCAGGCATACAGTGGGTAAAGACTCGTCCGTCCTCCACGGTGTTACTTAACAAACTACTAACTAACATATCATAACTACGACTATGAGCTCTCTATTGAATGCTTATACTTGAGGTGACCGACTCTTTAACGACTGAATATTCTAATTCCTAACACAACCACAAGGTGACGCCGTCACAAGCTGATCAAGACTATCACAGCATGCGCGCGAAGGAGTTGATATTGTTTTGGCCATAAATTTTGCATACGAACTCGGATTTAGGTGGTTCAAAAGCCCACGCGACCGGAACGAGAAAATCTACAATTTGGTGAAAAAATGGTCGTGACACCGTCAATCTTTTCCGACTGAAAATCTGCCTATAAATATAACATTATAACTTCACTTTTTGTAGGCTCTAAACCCTAACTCCGATTCCAGGGTTTAGATAGGTGTTTTTCCAGCAACTTTGAAGGTTTCAATCACTCCAAAAATATCTTGTAATGGTTTGTTGATTATATCTTAATCTATATATTTAATTTATCATTATGTCTATCCTATGTTTGATTGATTGTGTGTATGCTTGCATGTTCTCCATGTCTGGCTAATTTACTTGTGTGTTTGCTTAGGGAATATGAAACTTAATTATTGAATATTGATTGGTTGTTTCTTATCTTAGTTGTTAATGATCTAGTAATGCGATAGGTCATTCGTTGTGTACTTAATGCTTGATTAATCTTTGTGAACCTTAGGTTATAGCACCTTGAGCGGTTGTAAGCTAAGCGGTTGTAAGCTAAACTATCCAAAGAGGCCTTAGAGTTAGAGTTTATGATCCCTAGTGGTTTTTGTAGACGAGACCCTTTGGTAAGTTCAAAGAGTTAGGGATAAACGCATACCCTACAACTTTAGACACACAACGCAATTAAGAATAAGGACGTGACAATTCAACCACCAATAGGAGATAATTAAGGAGTAGTAAAACCTAAGTGAACACATCTTTAAATCATCATACGAGCACACAAAAATATACATAGACTATCCTTAGCTTAGTTAATTAATAAGTAGAGTAATCGGTAGAAATACCAACCCCCAAATCCAACCCCGAGATTCGTACCTCTCCCATTTCCTAAAAAACATAAAAAAATACAAAAATAATCATCCCTCACCTTTAGACTTAAATCGACATACACTTCAGCCTAACGACACTATTCCCCTAGAGAACGATATCAATACCCGTGGCTTACCCTAATACTACACTACAACGATTAGGTTCACTGCCTAGGGTGTTATAAAACTTGCTCGAAGAAAAGGAAGTTCCTTTGACCCCGAACGACGCGTGTAGCGTTATCAAGTTTTTGGCGCCGCTGCCGGGGAATAGTTATTGCTTAGGCTTGATTTATATCTCGTTTAGGTCTACTCACAAGATTCCTATCAAGTGAGATTTTTTTCTTTTTTATTAGCTTCCTTGTAGTCTATCCCCCTTCTTCGTGTTTGTGTTCGTAAAACCCTTTTCATTTGTCGCTATGGCAAGTGAAGTTGAATTTGAATCATTAACAAATGAGGAACAATTGAATTTAGCAGATTGGTGTTCTAATGAAAATGTGAGTGATCTTAGAGATATCCAAAAGGAGACGGGTGTAAGGTTGGATGGATTTGATAAATTTTGTGCTTGTGTGGCTTCTATTCAACGATCATTGTTAGAATCAACTCCTTTTAGTGAAACCCTCTGGAAAAATTTCAAGAAAAGCCTCTTAAGCATAAACCATCAGTTGTCACAACTTGAGGAAATAGATAAGGAGGATTTATCTAACCTTAGGCATCATGATAAAAAAGACCTAGTTTTTAAGAACATGTAACCTAAACCCGAACAAGATTGTGAGATGGTTGAAGCTAAAATACCTAGTTGCATGTGTGGGATAGATTTCAAAACATATGACACACGTAAGGAATCCTTTAGGCAAATAGAACATAGTGGTCAAGTTTTTGAGAATAATTCTTATGAATCGGACCAAGAATTTGAAATGGCTAAAGAAGGATTTGAGATGCTTAGGAGTGTATTTGGGTTAGATCATACTAAAACACATGATGAACATTTAGGAGGTCTAGATATAATGAAGAATGAGGTGGAAACTCCAAGCCTACAAGCTCTACCATCACTTGAAGAACACACATCGCCTATAACTTACCCGGAAGAAGTAGAAGAGACTATAGGAACCCCGATTGATATAGAACCTTTGGACCAAACGCCACTAGAGAATGTAGGTTTAGATGCTTGTTCTCATGACCTCTCTCTTAGTCCTAGGGAAGTTCCTAATTTTGATGAACCGGAGCCTCAACTAAAAAACTTACCCAATTTTCCGTCTTTAGATGTGAATCTTGGAATTGAATTAGGCCCCAATCCACCCATCAAAATAGATAGTCCGGGTAGTTGCTTGATAAAGGTGGTAGATTCTAGGCCATGTAGAGTGGAAGCTAATATAGGAGTAACCCATGACCTTACACATTTATATCACCCATTCATGGTTGATAACAAGAAAGATTATGGGTTTAAACCGGGTTTATTAGGTCAAGATGGATCCTTAACTAAGAATCTTTTGAAGTTGATAGAAGATGATCCATTTTTAGGAGAGAGATTTGATTCACCCGCTACACCAATTGAATTAGGTAAGGTCATGATGAATGGAGCACACTCCTTTGAGCATATAAATCACCCATCACCCTCTCCTCACGTAGCAAATTTCCACCCTAAGGGTGTGTATTGCTACTATCACCCGCACTTAACCTTAAGTGTAGGGAAAACTTCCCCTTTATCTGTTAAGTAAGGGTAGAGTCAGGCTCGTGACTCGAACAAAAACAAGTGCTTCTTGGGAGGCAACCCATGTGTATTTGTTTTTCATTTTTATTTGTGTGTCGTATATCTTTTATTGATTGTTTATTCTCATGTTTGAATTTGTAAAAATGCTTTATTTTGTTTTTAACCTCGTCTTAATTGCATATAAAGGTATTTTACATAAAGGATAAGTGTAGGGAGGATTACACACGTTTTCAAAAAAAACGTAAACATGAGAATAACAATTAATTAAAGATATATATGCGTGTTTGTTCGAGTCAAATGCTTGTATCGAGTCATAATGGATGTTTTGCAGGAAATTTTTCCAGATTTTAAAGATAACAATTTTCCAGAATTTTTTCCAGAAAATCGCAGACCAGTTTCTGTCATGATAACCTGACGGCGTCAGGGTCGCAACCTGACGGCGTCAGGAGGAGTAGAAACAGCTTCTAACTTTTTCTCGTTTTCTGTGCTACTTATAAATTTTTGGAATTTTCCAGGTCTTAATTTTCCAAGAAATCTGCAAACATCCATTCCACAAGCATTATATCTTATTTAAGTCTGGAATTACATCTTGTTGCGATTTTTTCTTTGTTCGGTTTGATGCGTTGGGTTGTTTGTTTTCTTCAAGTGTGCAGATTTTATTTATCAAGAAGAAGATACATAAGATTGGAGGGAGCTTTTCACGCATACGTTCTTCTTGAAGAAATGTAACCACCACTTTACACGGATCCTACCGACCTAATCAGGGGAGTATTAGTTTCTTTCGTTTTTCATTACCTTCCATTATCATAACTTTGATACTTTCGGGGAACATTGGGGACAATGTTCAGTTTAAGTGTAGGGAGGGAAACTAAAACGGGAACTTTGAAACTATGCTTATCCTTGATTATTTGCTTTGTCCAATTGTATTTGTGTAATAAACCATGAGAAAATGTCGGTTAGGGTAATTTTGGCACCAAATTTAAAATTTTTCATGATATATAGGAGTGGGCCATTAGTCTTAACAAAAGCGTCTCACGGATAGAAAGTTGCATGACTAGCACAAAAACCCTTTACCACCTAAATTCCACCCAAAATGTGTGGACCGCCATTAGATTAGTAGGAATTAAAGCATTCATCTTTAATGCTTAGAGTGTGAACCGGTAGTATATTAGATTCTAGAACTTGTTTTGTGATGCATCCCGAGATCGCTAGTAAGACTACACTTGTGTAGTTAGGAATAACTAAATGATAAGAGGCATTAGGATAACCCTTGTTTGAAACCCGTAATATAATTACTTCTTCTATATCGGTTGAGTAATTCCCCCACACCCTTTGCGTTGTACTCATCTTTAGTACACGATACCCTTAGTAAACCCCTCAGAGCCTATCCTTTTCGCGGTTCTCATGATGTTTCGATTTTTCCGGAATATCAATGAAGAACATTGTTTACACCCCACCCCCAAATATACACCCAAATTGCCTTAGCCTACCTTGTATGCACTCACTTTTAGTGCATTATTGTTATCACCCTAAACCCTTAGTTCAATTATCTAGTTGCTTGCATGAGTTGCTAAGTCGAGTCATATCCTTTGTACACAGTTTTGGGACGATTGGGACTCATGGGAAAAAGTTAAAGTTTATAAAATGATTGGAAGGGAACGTTAAATTCCCTAATTTGTGTAATAACATACCCCAAGTGTTTTGATCTTTTCAATTCGGGTCAAATTGGTGTTAGAGTAATAAAAACTCAAGTGTAGGGATGTGCCTTTAAATCCCTATCATTTTGATGTTACCGTAGAGAATGGCAGAGTAAAAGTGTATGAAAAAAAAAAAAAAAAAAAAAACTTACGGGCTACTATCCTACATCTATCCTTTAAATTTATGTTTGTTTGTTTCAGTTAGCTAGAGTCTAGAGTGTCGAGTCTTGGCTTAGCAACGCCATTCTTCGTATGCTTGTAACATAAGATATTTTTGACTTGCCACCACTAAATAGCCTATCCCACCAAACCCTTTATTTCCCTACCGTAAGCCTAACATTACAACCCTTTAAAGACCTCTTTGATAGTCTTTCCTAGGTGCTTACGCCAAAGCGATGAAGGTTTGATCTATTCTCAAGCCTATGGTAATCTATGTACTAGGACCGGTTAATGAGTGTTTAATCTTCCATTTCCAACTTGCTATATTTCATATACACCCGAGAGAGATGTGAGTATCCAAACACCCCATGTGAGGTGCTAGTATGTAATTTCCGTGCTTGTTATGACTTTTGCGGGGCTTATATGTGTTGTGGACTGTTTTAAACCAATGCTTCATGACCCCTAACTTATAAATTAATTGGCTAAAAGCACATTTGCTTGAGGATAAGCAAATACCAAGTGTAGGGATATTTGATAAGGTTTTAAAATGTACCTTTTTGAGGGGTCGTTTAAGCCCTTATTTGATCACTTTTGTATCCGTTATTACTTAATTATGTTCCTTTTCACTTTTTAGGTCTCTTGAAGGCAAATTGCTGTAATGGCACTTATTTGGACGAAAAGGCGCGGATATATGAAGAAAATGGCCAAAGTCAAGAATCGAGACACTCCAGCTCCTGAAAAGACAAGGTGACGGCGTCACTGCTTAACTGCGACACCGTCGGAGGATTTTGTGACGGGACAGAAGCCAAATCTTTTATTTTCAAGTGACGGTGTCAGACTTTAAAAGAGTAGGCCGTCGCAACTCAGACGGCCTAGATTTGATCCAGACGGCATCAGAGACTGAAGGGGACGGCGTCACAACCACAAGGTGACGCCGTCACAAGCTGATCAAGACTATCACAGCATGCGCGCGAAGGAGTTTATATTGTTTTGGCCATAACTTTTGCATACGAACTCGGATTTAGGTGGTTCAAAAGCCCACGCGACCGGAACGAGAAAATCAACAATTTGGGGAAAAAATGGTCGTGACGCCGTCACTCTTTGCCGACTGAAAATCTGCCTATAAATATAACATTATAACTTCACTTTTTGTAGGCTCTAAACCCTAACTCCGATTCCAGGGTTTAGATAGGTGTTTTTCCAGCAACTTTGAAGGTTTCAATCACTCCAAAAATATCTTGTAATGGTTTGTTGATTATATCTTAATCCATATATTCAATTTATTATTATGTCTATCCTATGTTTGATTGATTGTGTGTATGCTTGCATGTTCTCCATGTCCGGCTAATTTACTTGTGTGTTTGCTTAGGGAATATGAAACTTAATTATTGAATATCGATTGGTTGTTTCTTATCTTAGTTGTTAATGATCTAGTAATGCGATAGGTCATTCGTTGTGTACTTAATGCTTGATTAATCTTTGTGAACCTTAGGTTATAGCACCTTGAGCGGTTGTAAGCTAAACTATCCAAAGAGGCCTTAGAGTTAGAGTTTATGATCCCTAGTGGTTTTTGTAGACGAGACCCTTTGGTAAGTTCAAAGAGTTAGGGATAAACGCATACCCTACAACTTTAGACACACAACGCAATTAAGAATAAGGACGTGACAATTCAACCACCAATAGGAGATAATTAAGGAGTAGTAAAACCTAAGTGAACACATTTTTAAATCATCATACGAGCACACAACAATATACATAGACTATCCTTAGCTTAGTTAATTAGATAAGTAGAGTAATCGGTAGAAGTACCAACCCCCAAATCCAAACCCCGAGATTCGTACCTCTCCATTTCCTAAAAAACATAAAAAAATACAAAAATAATCATCCCTCACCTTTAGACTTAAATCGACATACACTTCAGCCTAACGACACTATTCCCCTAGAGAACGATATCAATACCCGTGGCTTACCCTAATACTACACTACAACGATTAGGTTCACTGCCTAGGGTGAAATAAAACTTGCTCGAAGAAAAGGAAGTTCCTTTGACCCCGAACGACGCGTGTAGCGTTATCAGGAGACAATCATCAAAATGGAAATGGGTGGATTTTGAGATGAGAAGAGCGTGGGTTTTGTTTCCAGAAAAAAGAGAAGCAGACAAGGATGGATCTTCAAGGTGGTAGAGATTGATTTTTATAAACTCTTTGAGATGATTTTTATTTTGAGGATATTCGATTTGACAGATCTTGTTGTTGACTGTTATAGTGAGATTGAATTCTGGGTTAAGATTGATAGTTTGTGTACAGGATTTCGTAGTTGTCACCGGAGTGATTGTGATTTGTGTGTTTGTATTTCATAGCTGCTGGGTCAAGGATTTGGGTGTGTTTTTGTATGTATTTGGATTTGATGAGTTGTTTTGAGAGGATGACAGATTTTTATGTGTGGAAGATGAAGATGTGAACCTGTTTTTTTTTGTTGATAAAAAGACGAAAATACCCTCCACTTTAATAGGCTTAACGCCCGTTAGTCACACCAGTTAGGGTGAGGGACCAACGCTGAGTAACGTTTCGCAGTTAAGGACCAACGGTGCAATTTTTTTGGTCAAAGGACGGAACTTGATGGTCAACGTATACCACAAGGACGAATGGTGTAGTTTACTCTTAAAGCATTATAGATGGTGGACCGGACCGAACCAAGAAACCGAGTCGATGGGACTAGACCGAACATATTTTAGTCTGGTCAGTGGTCCATTATTTTTTTCATTTCCGGTTATCAGTCTGATTCGATTTATGCAAAACCGACTATTATGCTTAGTTGGACAGGACCGACCGATGAACCGGACCGACCTGAACATGAACCGAACATTGTCGTCCGGTCCTCGGCCCAGAATTTTAGACCAAACCGGTTTCGGTCCGGTCCAGGTCGGTCCGATTTGGTTTTCAGACCATATCTTTATCAATTATATAGGTAATAAGTTATAGATCTCAAATCCTCTAAATATACAATGAACAAATCATAGCCACTCATTTTTTCATCAAATTTAAAAAAGAATTTTTCACTTTTTTTGAAAAAAAAAATAATAATAATAATAAAATCTTGCAAACGATAAATTGTTGAGTGACAAAAATACACTATCACGACGATATTTTTTTTTAATTATTGTTATTTTTTTTTCTTATCTTTCAGTAGACGACCACTATATATTACTTCGACGAACTTTGTTTTTTCGACTTTTGTTTTAATGTTAAAATTTGCGTATGAACAAATACATGTGAATTTGGTTTATGAGTAGAGATTAAGAAAAAAGTGTTGGCTAATAACTAGTAAAAGGAAAGTTTAGTGACCGGAGGAACAAATTTTAAATTACTAAAACAGATAAGCCCGTAATTTATTTTTATTTATTATTATTATTTATTTTATTTTTTTATTTTTTTTACTATTTTATAGCGATAGCAACATACCACGCGATGCAGATGCGTTAAAAAACAACATTTTTTTTTGCCTAGTAGTGTTTTTATTTGTACATTTGTTGTGACAATATAAAAGAATAGAAAACAATGACATAATACACAAAAGAGGCGAATATTATAATTTTCGTTTTACTTAGGGGTGGAAATGAGCCCGAGCTTGCCAGAGCTCGAGCTCGGCTCGTGGTATGTTATATAGGCTCGGGCTCGGCTCATTTATACGATTTGGGTGGTTCCTTTTTTAAACTCAACTCATGGGGTCAGATGATATCATTTAGCCTCTTCAGTAGTGGTTGTCTCCTCCAAATTAGCCTCCTCGTCTGCTTCAGAGTCAGACTCAATGTACCTAGGTTAATGAGACACACAAATAATGCTTGTTAATATTGGGATCTATAACAATTCAACTGGTATCAATCTACTGCGTGCTGACCTCAATCGTCTCACTTTGTGAGGAACAAATCCGTCTTCACTTTCACCTTGCTCACCGTCTGTGATATCCATGTCTTAATCGCCAGCCATTTTTTATACTGGAATGCAAAGTCTGGATGTTGTAGAATATCGGTTTTTCTTTTTCTCCTCTGTTAATACAAATAAACCATAAAAACATTTATTTATATTTTACGATCTTCTAATGTTTTGTCGATAACAAACGTAAAATCATTTTAACGAAATAAATAAAATACGTAAAAGCTTTGAGCCAATAGTTTACTAACACACTTTTACTAAACATATAAAATCATCAAAACATGTTTAGTTAAATAAGTTATATAAAACCAAAACCATTTTTATAAAACACTTACAAGTAATGTTGTTTACTTATATTTTATAGAAATATATATGTGCTTAATATAACTTGTAATGGGTAAATGATGGGTAAAAACCAAAGTCCATAACCCATACCCATGGAGCATGATCCATAACCCATGAGCCATTGCATGACATCATGCATGAAGTCATGTTGGATATTATCCATGACCCATGACCCAAGATCCATGACCCATTGACTAGGTACAATGTATCTTGTTGGGTATCCATGATCCAAAGTCCATGACCCATGGTCCATAACCCATAACCCGGTTTGCAACCCAAAATCCGGACTAGTCTGACCCAGCAGCCGGATCCCTTAGTTTGCACTGGCCGGATCCCTTGGGTAAGAGATCCGCCAGAACCGTAGGTACTGTAGGCAGTTTGCCTATAAATAGAGAGACATTTCTCTCTTGCTCATTACCCCTTTTAGAAATATCTTCTCTCTATATTCTAACCTCTCTAACCTCAGATCCAAAGGATCATTCTATGTAGTTTTCTCTTTGTGTGATTCTCTAGGTTCCTCTTAAAGGCGAGATCACAACCTCTTGAAGATGTGCAAGCTCAAGGTCATGAGTTGCTAAGCTTCGTCATCATCAAGACCACTGAAGTGCATCTTGTTGATAGTTCTTCTCTCCCTCCATTAGTGTGTCGAGTTGAAGGCATTGGTGTATAGTGCCGAAGGTGTATATTCTATATGGGGCGTCGATGTATATTTGTGTAGTTTGGGTTAAAGGATATTGATATCCTTTAAAGTGTTGTAAAAAGGAGTTTGCCTCATTTGGGTTGTAGTGTTGGGTAGTAGTTTCTCCTTAGTAATGAAACTCGGTATCTAGCCTTGTACCAGAAAAAGTGTAGGTGACGTTATGATAGGTTTGGTTCTACCTCGTGGAAGAACTCGGTGTCTAGCCTTGTACCGGATAAAGTGTAGTCGACGTTGTGAAGGCTTCTCCGCCATATTATGAAGCTTGTGTTGTGTAGTGCTTAGAAACTCTCGAGTTGGGTACTCGGGGAGTGAAGTAGGGCAAGGAAGGAGTCCTTGTAGCCGAGCCACTATAAATACTTGTGTCGTGGTTTTGTGTTCCTTTACTCTTTATCTCTTTACATTATTTATGTATATGTCCATCTATCAATACCCAACACACGATCTAAATTGATTGACATAAGTCGATCTAAATACTTTAAAACGAAGTTTTAATCGGCAAAACTATTCAACCCCCTTCTAGTTTTCCACATCCTCCATATGTTTCAATGGAGTAGAGACACTTGGATCCTTAGACAACCTTTTCTTGGACAACCTTTTCAAAAGAGGGCTTGTGGGGCCGCTGTTTATCTCTAGGTTACTTGAACCTGCACTTTCTCTGGCTGGTTTTGTTGTGTCAAGTTCCAACATGTGAAGCTCTCAAAAGTACCATGCTCATAGTATGAGTTGGACTTGAGCTCAAAGATGTGCGAAGTTCCAATAAGATTCCCTATGGGTCGCGAAAGATTTGAGCTTCCATATTCCGCTTGTTGACAGAAGTTAGGAAGATACCAACTATGAACCTAAAACTAAAACCGTAACTATACCTCTGTGCCATCTTCCAATAGGGATTCTGGAGATCAATTCAACAGATCCCTTACATTCTCATTAAATTGCATAATTACCGCTTGTGTCGTGTCGTCGGAGACATCAACCTCTAGCCTAAACCTGATAAACACATGGTGTACATGTTTGGTGAATGACATTATTGCCTTTCATTTAATTTAAGGGGTGTATAAACAAAGAAACCACGACACCTTAAAACTGTGTACTCGACTACCTTATCGCATGAATCACACCAAAAGCTTCCGTCCTTTTGGGTGGTGCCCTTTCTACACTTACTGCCACCACAGGATGGAAAGTTCCACCCCTTTCGAGTCCTGACATTGTTGATCGTCTCCTTACAAATTGTTGATCGTCTCCTTACAATTGTAGACCATGGACTGCAACGATATCATTTACTTAATGAAATTTCTTGTACCTACATGATAGTAGTATTAGGGAATTTAGAATGTACCTTACGTTGTTCTTCCGATTACGGCCCCAGATGAGCAAGTTCTCAAGGGCCCCATCCTTCTGTTCTAAGAAATCAACAGGCAAAATCGCCTTACTTAAATCCGCACCAATGTTATCCATACACATGTCTAACATTAGAGCCCGGTAAGCTTGCAAACACGAAAAAAATTAGGGTATCACGTGTTACCTCATCTCAACTTTAAGTTCTTTCAATGCTGGAATTTCAGGGTCATCAAAAATCAAAGTGGAGGAGCTACTTGAGAGATAAAGCCTATATGCAAGGTATCAAAATAGGTTATCCAACCTAGCAACAAACTAAGCTATCTATAAACTCTATATTCCATAGTTTCTTACTGTTATAATGTTTGGCATTAAGAGAAGTTAAGACAACCGGACATAGGCCGACATTTTTCGTCTTCTTTTCTATCAATATGTCGCCCAGCCCTCCCCACAGTGTCACCCTAATTGTTTGTCCTGTGTTTTACAAAATAGTCCAAAATGTGGGGTGTTATTCATGTTTAGAATAGATACTGACCAATGGTAATTGAAATTTTAGGTATATGCATCGAAAGTTTGTGGAACCAAAATAACCTCTTATTAGCAAGATAGAAATCCAACGTCTTCGAGCCTGTTCTTTGTTGAATTGTTCTCCTGATATTTGTGACGTACCCTGCAACATCTTTGAGGTATGCAATAACTAATTAGAACAACCAAACTGCAAAATCACAAAGACTAGTCTATATATAAAAATTGCCAAGCAAGTATTAATTGTTTGTAGCTTGAATTGCGAAGAAATCTGACCAATCAAATACTTGTTGTTTGGAGGTTCAATTTTCTAATCTCTTCAAGCTCAAACAGATATCGCTCAAAACCATCATACTTCACTGAAGCCTTTCGGATCGTTGTAGACCTGTCAAATTCAAGCATTATATTAATACAAATAAACCGTAAAAGCGTTTATTAATATTTTGCGATCTCTTTGTGTTTTGTTGATAGCAAATATAATGTTATCTTAAGTATAATTATAAGGATACATGTTATTTTTGTAAAGCATTTACATATAGCCATTAAAATACAAAAATGTAGTAATTAAGCATTTGTTGTAATAGTTTATTAGGATGGGTAAAAACCATAACCCATGGATCTTAACCCATACCCAAGTAGACTAGATACAATGTATACTTAGATACATTGAATCTAAAGAAAACCCATGGACCAACCCATAAGCCATGACCCATAACAAAAAAAAACCCATGGGCAAAGAGGAGCGTTCCACGGATCCCTAGGATTACACTAGACGGATCCCAAGTGGAAGGGATCCGTGGGATCCGGGGAATAGTAAAGATTTTTGCCTATAAATAGAGAGTCATTTCTTCAGTCTAACTTACCCCTCTTTTTACTAAATCTCTCATACACTCTCATTCTCTTCTAACATATAGATCACTTGATCTAGAGAGTTGTTCTTTTTTCTTTCTATTTGTGATCCTCATATAGGTCCTTCTCTAAGGCGAGATCACGAGCATTCTACAAGTCATCAAAGCAAGGGATCCTTGATTGATTTGTCACTCCGCAAGATTTATGTAGCAAAGATCTTGTATTTGATATTTCACATATTTGTTGTGTAATAGTCGTGTTGGTTTGGTCCACCGTGCTACGGACTCGGTATTTAGGTTTGTACCGAAAAAAGTGTAAGCAACGTTGTGAAGGCTTCTCCGCCAAGGGAAGGAGTTTGTTGACATAGTGCTTGAACTCTCGAGTAGGTGACTCGGGGAGTGGAGTAGGGCAAGGAAGGTGTCCTTGTAGCCGAACCACTATACATCAGTTGTGTCTTTTCTTTCCCTTTTCTTTACTTTATTTACTTGCTTTATCATTAGATCTATACTTTCTATACATCCATAAGATCTCACATATTAACGAATCTAAAAGTTTTTGAAACTAACGTAAAATCGGAAAAACTATTCAACCCCCCTTCTAGTTTTCCACACATTAATTTATCCTCTTTAATGATACGGTACTCTTCCTTATTTGGCTGAACAACAGATTTTTTGATGGAGTACACAACGCCTTCTTTTAGCTTTACAAAATTGTGAGCTATGGTACTCCTTGCAGTACAGTGCATTGGCTTACCTTGCAAAAGATTATATTAGCATTTTATGTTAGGTACACCTTTTCTATTCATGTCGATAATTGTAACCCTATGTTACCCTCGCATCAGATACTACAAAGTAGGTGCTCAAATAGCGCCCAGTAGTTGCATTGACATCCCAAACTCTGCAAATCATGACAACAATGTGTTAGTTTAATGGACATAAAATAATAGATGTGTGTTCGGATCGAACTCGAGACCACGGGATTGCACACTTTACGTATGAGAATTAAAGTTTAATAATTAAATATAAAATGTTATATTTAGTTATTATTTACCCGGAACGAGTAATGAACGTTAAGTAATTAAACGTAATGAACTAACGGTCGTTAAATGTTAAAGGAAGAACTAAATTAGATGTCAAGTAGGTTCTAGAAACCTTATGGGTTTCAATAACCGATTGGATGGGGTTTCCATAAACCAATTCAACCCTAACTTGGACTCTAAGTTTCTACAAGTATAAATACAAGGCTTAGGGTCATTGTTATTGACTCTTGTACACCTAAACCAAAAAACCTAAAATTGTTTGTGTGTTTTTCTTGTCCCAAACGATCGTCCACTATACCTAGGGGATCGATCCACTTTGTTTTCTTTAACAAAAGTTTTTGTCTTCTAAAACTAGCATTTACTTTAATTCGTTAATAGTATGTGTGTACAAGAACGTGGTACAATTACATTATTGATTGTATCTTGGATTGAATTGCAAAACGGTAAGGAACAATTCTTATAATCCTATAAACCCTAATTAGGGTTCATCTCAATCGCTAGTTTGGGAATTGATTCTTGTTGGGCTAAAATCAAAAGGTACGCATAATTTATGTTTATGTTAATTAATTATTCATTATATGTTCCTTACGCTTTCGCATGTGTATTTGATGTTTATTGTTTATATATACGAGTAGTCATGTTATATAATTCCAACAATGGCATCACGAGCTTGGTTTAATTAGTAATTAATTACTAAACACGTAAAAAATAAATATTGTATTGTGTTTGATATGACTAATTCTAGGGTTTGGTTATTATTATGTAAACCCTAATTTTAGGGTTAGGGCTTTTGCCCTGATTGGTTTTAACTTTTTTTTTAAATTCGACCCCTAAATTTTTTTTTGTAGTCGATCCTAAATTTTTTTAAGTCGATTTTTGTAAAAAAAATTATAGGGTTTATAAAATTGTTTTCTTAATCGATATCTAAACCTAGAATTGTATATATGTTACTTGAATTAATTCATGAATAATTGTTATGTGACATGGAACTGTATGCGATATTGTGACAACGTGAATAATTGTTATGTTAAATTCATGAAAACGTGCATGTTTGGCATGGATTATTGTCGATATATATTTAATTGTTAAGATTGGTTATGTGAAAATTATTTGTTAAGTTTTATACACAAGTTTATTGTTTTGATAAATCCTGAATTGGGGAATATCTCAATAATATTAATGAATCAATTATGTGCAATTTGGTATATGTTTGACTATGGCTTACGCAATCGATTTATCGATGTATGTGGCTCACTTTCCTTAGTAAGTGAAAGCCCTAGTTAATATATATACATAATTTAACCTAGAATTTATTATTAATAGGTTTTATCGAATAAGTTGCATCTTGCTACATGTTTACGCATATTAATTGTTAGTTATGTGCGCATTGTTTTAGTTGTTTATTTTTTATTTTGTTACTTGTTTGTTTATTATGTTTGACAAGTTTTAAGCAAAGGGTAATTTCATGAATAGAAAAATAAATTGGACTAAACAATGGTGAAATTTGATTTGTTTTTGAAGAGTTAAAATTTTCATAAGTTGTTGGATCTTAATATTTATTGTGTTGATGATTCGGGTGGTCTTGGAAGATCAAAATACATGTTTTCCATTTTAGAGAGAGAAAGTAGAGAGAGAGGGTGTTCTTGCTAGAGGTTTACAAAAGTATGGAATATTAGATTGAATGAAGCACCACCCCTTCCATGGATGGAAGGGGTATTTATACTTACAGACACAACGACCTCCTATCGGCCTGTGGATCAGGGATACAGTAGGTAAAGACCCGTCCTTCCTCCACGGTGAAACACTACGCTAAACTAAACTAATAACTAACTAATAAACTGATAAATAACGTAAACAACGACAAATAACGACACGTCTACGAGCTAACTTATGCTAGATCATAATTGGGGTGACCGACACTTTAACATGGAATTTTCTAATTCCTAACAATCTCCCCCTAAGGGAGGTCACCCCATGAAATACATTTTGCTTCCTAGCATTCTATCTTTGACTTCGTTCTTGAGCTCGTAGACTTCAATTCTTCAATTCTGCAATCTTTGTGCTTAAGCAGTGATTCTTCCAAGTCCGCATAGATTAGTACTTTAAGTGGAGGCCTTTGAACTGATCCACATCTTTGATGATCTTCGAGCTTTCATTGAGATCATCAGCCACAGTAAATCTCTGGATCACCCTTTATTGTGTTGCCATCATGTGACGTTGTGACTTTCGGACCGACATGCTCACACTTTTGAATCATGACATCTTTCCATCAGAGTAGCGGAAGCCTTACTGGTTCATGATATTTGCAGCAGCGTAGCAGAAGCATAGTATAAAAATATCAGAACCAGGTTATGTAGATATGCACCAGTCATGATTTCTTCAATTAAGTGTGGTTGTTGTGAACATGCGGCTTTGGATTGACTCCTCAATTCTGATCAGCTGCAATCGTCGGGGTGTACCTGCATACGACAGTTAGCAATAAAGCGCACGAAAGTGTCTTTGATCACTTTCGTTGAATTGAGGTACACGGCCCACGGTTCCCCGTTGATCAGTACAAGTACTGCCTGTGATCAGGTAGGATTCCGAAGAATCTACTTGACAGGGTTTCGCAGCTGTTCTAGCTGTTCTCAAACCGGAACGTCTCAAAGAAGACAACACGGAGTGAGTGAACCAGCAAATTGAGATTCACTGATTGATGGAAAATGATTTGAAAAACAATCGTGTATTGCTTGAAGAAAGAGTTTTGCAATACAACGAAGGTTTTATGAGAAAGATCAATTTTCGACCAAAATACTTTTTGTATTAGAGAATGAGTACACATTCGACGTGCTAGCGAAAAGAAGAGATTCGCACATCGAACGGTTTTTCTAAAAGTATTTTTCAATCAGAGATACTTTTTGAATTTTTAAAACATAAGTACACATTCGACGTGCTAGAGAAAAGAAGATTTGCACATCGAACGGTTTTTTTTTTCAAAAGTATTCGTCAAATCCATTCCTGGACCAAGGTTGATTCAAGACTGAATCGCCCCATTGTTTCTATCCAGTTGTCAAAAGTTTGATCTTACGAGAAGATCTCACATGTCACCCACCAAGAGCTTGTTTGATGTTGGCTCTAGAAGGATTTCCATCTTCATTGTGAATAATTTTTACATATCACTCGGATGTTCTGGCAATACCACGAGGATAATGCGTAGGACTCTTAATATATACTTACTTTCCACATTGTGTGAAAAAGCAAGTCTTCAAGAATTTAGTGTCCTAACGAGATATTGTGGATGATCTCTTGGCTCTAGACTCAAATGTGCATATTTGGTTCCTGTGCCGGAGACTAGGGAGAGGGTCTCCTTCTTCAATATCAACAATCTCTAAGAGAAAGTCGATAGATTATGTCGGTTCCCCGTGAGAATGAAACAAGCCCTTTTAAGAGGAACTTGAGTGGCTTGGGAAGTTTTAGTGCAGTGCGTCACTGGGTCCATGACGTCTTGTCTTCAATACCAGTGTTACCTTAGTAACAACCAGTTGCATATGTATTGAACCCGGTTTCTGCCCTAAGGTTGAATTGATGGAGGGCTATTTCTTTTCACCCTTTTTCACATTCAGTTCTTTTTCATTCTTCAACCCCTTCAGTGCTTACCGAGAATTCATAACTAGAACTTTGTTGGGTTTATTCCAGTACTAGCTCTGTCTCAGTCCGCACTCTTCCCATATTCTCATTTTTCTCCTTTTTTTTCATCATACCTAAGGACTCTACACTATCTAGTGGATTGTCCCTGGGTAGATCCCTCCGGCTCTGGCGGGATTGTGGGAACGAATACCTAACCTAACCATCCTTATAACACCATGCATAAAGTAAAATGGTCGGTCTTTTGGTACAGTTCATTCTTCCTTGAAACCAATTGAAAAATCATTTGGAAAAACAATCAAGGT
>BPTQ01000003.1:218997591-219078585 GCA_019973895.1 Chrysanthemum seticuspe | reverse complement strand
GTTATGAACAAATATTACTTTAATAAAATAAAATAGTTGTTTATGATTATTTTCATTTTCTTAATATTATATCCTATATTTGCATGTTTAATCCGTGAGTAACTTATGTTATTCTAAATAGTCCGTTGTCGATCAATGATGTGGGAATGTCATTGAATTAAGACAAATCTGAGTTTTGGTAGAATATACTTTTAAAGTATATTGATGCGTGGGACATACCAGATTCACATGATATTCAATGAATTGAATATAGGACTCATCCCAACTTTACATGATGATACTTTTGGATTTTATCATTAAGTATATCATGAAGTGTTTATCCTCAGACTTGAGATACCAGATAACTGATATGGATGTAGTGCATTTGTGTAAGATAGTCTAACGCTATCCGTAACTGGTAGTTATAAGGGCTATTTTCGGAAGTGTTGCAAAATTCATGAGTTATGTTTGTAGTAAAGAGAATTTGTTCCTTTGAATTTGTTTCAAAGCATAATACTATATTTGGGCCCCTCGTAGGGTTGACAAGATGTTTGTATGGCCATACCCAAGATCTATCTGGAATACGTTCAGATGATTTGGTAATCTTGTTCAATCATATACAACGAAAAACAGAATATTAACTTATGAAATGACTTGATCCATATTCATAGTTAATGTAGTATTAGTAACAAAAGGATAAGTAAAAATGATGAATCATTAAATGGTTTTTTCCAGGAGACCATGCTCGATTCGATCTGGGGGCGTTGGCGTGTGAAAGCTAGACTCACCAATGTCATTACTATATTTAGTAATATCCAAGTGGGAGCTGAAAGGTTTTAATGGATATTTAAATAATAGTATGTCCGGATTCGAACTCGAGACTTCGGGATTGCACACATTACGTATGAGAATTGATGTACATAATTAATATAAATAAAACGTTATTGTTATTAATTATTAATCACTAAATAAAACATAACGATAGTTAAATAATTAACGAGGTTTGGTTAACGGTCGTTAAATATTAACTAGAAGGACTAAGAATGAAATTAGATGTCGGGAATGTTCTAGAATCCCTTTGGGATTGAATAGCCGATCGGTGGGGGTTTCCAAAACCCAATCCCACACAAACTTGGACACCAAGATATGTTACCTATAAATACAATTCATTGTATTCATTCATAACCTAATCTTGGATCACCAATAACCTAATTTCTTCTCCTTCTCCTCTCCTCTTTGTGTGGCCGGTCGAAACTCCCAACCCCAAGGGATTTCGATTTTGTCTAACTCAAAGACACAAGTGTTTGGTTTATTTGTGATTCAAGGAACTAGCTTCTCCACATCAAATCGCTATTAGTACGTGTGTACAAGAACGAAGAACAAGCACGTTTGAGCTTGTGATCTTGGTGGTCGATTTATTGTGGTGGTCGAATTGCTAAACCCTAAAGTTAGGGTTTTGGGTTTTTGTTCTAGTTCAAAGTTTGTTTGGTTTGCTTGAATTGCTAAAAGGTACGCGTTTTCTTATTCGGTTAATTACTTACATATATTATTCTATAGTCTTCCGCTGCTTGCTTTGATGATGTATTTGTTTTATGTATAATTGTTATGAGTATAAAATTCCAACACACCGTTCAGTTCTCATTTATGTTTCGTATTTTATGTTTTGATCGCGTTTGTTGTGCTGTTGTAGCTATTTCGTAAACGCAGTTGGTAACGTGGTATCATAATGTTTGGTACTGGTTATGCTTGTAGAAAGTGTAAGTTTACATGATACAGATAATGAGAGAATGATTAATATTTGGTTTATTGATTGATTGGTTCAAAATGCAGGAATACAAGACATATTTATAGCCTAACTTATGATCTATATAAGGTAAATAGACAATCATTAATCATGACATGCTAATCACTAGCTAATTGATCATATCTCTTTGCCTACTAATTGATCTTATCTCGTTACTAGTGTATAGCTAACACTCCCCCGCAGTTTGAGCAGGAGGACATCGAACACTCAAACTGGATCAAAATTCCTCAAACAAGGCGGTAGGCAATCCTTTAGTAAAGATATCTGCATACTGATAACAAAAGCATAACTTTAGTCGACTCGTAACAAAACCGTACCAACTGTCAACTTTAGTCGACTGGTACCAACGGTCGGCTAAGTCGACTGGAAACAAATCCGTACCAACGGTCAACTTTAGGGACTGGTACCAACGGTTAACTTTAGTCGACTGGTAACAAGCCGTACGAACACTCGACTAACAAACAACCAATAAAACTTTTTTTTTTCTCTAAAACCCATGAACATAAAAAAAATGATAAAACGAAAGTTGGTTCTAAAACTTCAACCCCAAAGAACCTTCCAAACAAACGGGGCGTATTTTTCTCTAGAAAAACACAAAGATTCACAATTTTTTTAATGGTAAGGTTAAAGTTTAAAGGGAGCTCTCCGAACCTCCGGCGTGTAGCCGGCGACCAGAGGCGGCGGCGGCGGAAGAGTTTAGGTGTTTAGTTTTTGCCTTTTTGGGGAGGATCACAAGGCTCTGATACCATGTAAGTTTACACGATACAGATAATGGGAGAATGATTAATATTTGGTTTATTGATTGATCGGTTCACAATGCAGGAATACAAGACATATTTATAGCCTAACTTATGATCTATATAAGGTAAATAGACAATTACTAATCTGACATGATAATCACTAGCTAATTGATCATATCTCTTTGCCTACTAATTGATCTTATCTCGTTACTAGTGTACAACTAACACTAATCATGACATGCTAACAGAAAGTTGGTATATTATTCAGGTTCCGGTTTAGGCGATTGTTATTATCATTGATCCATGATGATGGCAGTAGTTGTTTTTATTTGAGTTCCATGTATGTACTGTTTTCATATATGTGTGACGGTTAATATGCCCATATCATGTCGGTCCTTGGAATACTGGGAGTAGCTGAAAATTTATATTGTATGATACGTATGTGTGTCGGTTAACATATCCATATAATAATAAAAAAATGAGAAGAAAAGATTAAAAAAATCAACGGGCCACCGATTTAGTAGTATTTTAATCCTTGCGCTAGTAGTTTATCATTTTATGGAGGAACCAATGGGGAGCCACCGATTCCGGCTGCTTTAGTATATATATAAATGAAGCATTTGATATATATTCCCAATGATTAAACACTTTGTCACAAAACAACTCCCACTGATTAAACATTTTGTCATAATATATATTATAGTCTATGTAATTATCTTGGTCAAAAATCACATATCGTTCAAGGACCGAGAATTTGAAATAATGGTTATCGCGGTGAGATATCGGTTTTTATATTATCTAGAATATTAACTATATATATTAAAATCATACTAACATTTAGGTGTTTTTATCTTGTATAATGTAATAATGTTTAACCACAAAACAAGGTAATAATCAAGTAATCATATCATCAATTTAAAGTCAAGAAGAATTGAAGAAAAGAAGTTGTATTTAATTACCTGTTAGAAAAAAAGAAGAAAGAAGAATGGTTGCAGAAGAATCGTGGCTAAGATTTGTTCTCATTAATTAGGGTTTTAATTGGGTTTTTGTTAATTAGACTATTATTATTAAGTTGTTTTTTAAAGTTGGGCCACCAGATTTTATCAATTATCTGCCAAAAATTAGAATAGTCAAAATCTCGCCAAAATCTCGTAAATATCGCCGATTTCAAAATATCGTCAAAATCTCGGCCAATCTCGCTGATATTATCGAATCCGAGATTTGAGGCCGATATTTTCAACCGAGATTTTTTCTATGGCCGAGATACGAGATATCGACGAAATATCGACAAGATATCGCCGAGATTAACTACATAGATTATAGTTATTACCTAACCCTTTTATCTTAAAATTGCTTATGTGTCACGATAAATCATCTTTTAACTTGCAACATTTGCCGATATGTC
Organism: Chrysanthemum seticuspe; assembly: GCA_019973895.1. Classification (NCBI taxonomy): domain Eukaryota; kingdom Viridiplantae; phylum Streptophyta; class Magnoliopsida; order Asterales; family Asteraceae; genus Chrysanthemum; species Chrysanthemum seticuspe. Next base: position 219,074,657 of record BPTQ01000003.1, on the reverse strand, counting down.
ATATATTTTTAATTTTATGAATTGCATGCCATAATGTTCAAATACATTTAACTTATTAATTTTCGATTTTGACCCAGTTTGGATGTATAAAAGTGTTGGTTTATGTGTGCATAGTATAACATAAACTTATGTTGGTAATTATTTATGAGACAATATGGTTATACACAATAACATGAGACTCATGAATTATATGTATATAATGTATATATATACTGTAAATTATTAAATGCGAGTTTAAATAAGTTATTTACTTATTAGACTTAAATTGCAACTGTATGATTCCCTCTTCTCTTCGTCTCTTATCTTTGGTTTGGTCGAACACCAAAACCGAAACACCCTTGGTGTTTGTTTTGTCGGTTTGATTATTACTTGTTTGTGGTCGATAGTAATTCAAGCCTGACAGCTACAGAAAATTTTGGAGTGCTCATGTTTACGACATAGTTGTTAAAGAGCACTTGAGGCGCGTTTAGGCTCTGAAGCCCGCGAGGCTCAAACGGTGAGGATCTTTTCAGAGCAAGGATCAGGACATTCATGAGGCTCACGAAGGCTCAACGCCTTGGTTGCGAGGCCCTTATAGGTTTAGGCATGCCTCATGCATATGTGGGGCTTTATAGAGTTTTTATTCACAAAAATTAAGACTTTGGATGTATACACTTCATGTGGATGATAATTCACAAAGAAATCCAATGTGCATGTTATATTAAAACTCAACAAAGCTTAGTTATTTTTTATGCACGGAGGTTGGATCGTCAAAGTAGGCTAACGTTAAGAAAAGATAAACCATATTGTTCGGTTATCTATGTTTGATTTTTTTATGATGAAGTATTAACCTTGTTTGGCACTATAAGTGATATAACGCTCTTTGAATTTGATATATATGGTTAGGGGTGAGCATCGGGTCAAACCCGTCCCGAACCGACGAAAACCGAACTGACTTGAAAACCGAAAAAGGAAAAAACTCAAACCGAGAATCAAACCGAGAAATAGATATCAAAACCCAAACCGAACCGAATAACTTGGGTCGGGTCGGTTTTTGAGTTTCGAACCAAAAAACCGACAAAAACTGAACCGAACCGAAACCAACAAAAATAAATATACAAAATCAAAACCGAGCCGAAAAAGGTCGGTTCAGTTCGGTTCAGTCCAGTATCGGTCGATTTGTCGATTCGGGTCGATTTTCGGGTGGATTTGCTCAGCCCTATATATGGTTTTACAATTTTTCTCGACATAATGTGCCTTACATACATGAGGCCTGCGCTTAAGCATGCGCCTTGCGCCTAGGCCATTTGCGCCTCAGCGCGCTTTAAGTTTTTTTTTTCTTTTTTTTTGTTAGTAATGGTTTCCGACCTTTTGGCCGATCAATTCACGGGGTTTGAACCCACCGCCACACAGACTCAAACCAGGTAAAGTCATTCTTTTTTAGGAGGTTGATGTGATCACTTCAAGGTAGTTTGCACCTAGTATGAAATGAACTTGACATGTTCGATAAATTCTTGCATTTTCGTAAGTATGTTCACAATCAGTTTAACTGCGACATCAAGAGTTTCCAATGTGATCATGGAATGGTGGTGAGTTCGACAACAACCGTCTCTGTAGAAAACTAGAAGGGGGGGTTGAATAGTTTTACCAATTAAAACTTCCTTTTAAACTATTTAGATCGACTTATGTCAATCTATTTGGTTGTGTGTGTTGGATGTTGATAAACAAGCATATAAAGATATGTAATGAAAAGATAAGAGTAAGAAGCACAAAACCACAACGCGAGTATTTATAGTGGTTCGGCTACAAGGACACCTTCCTTGCCCTACTCCACTCCCCGAGTCACCTACTCGAGAGTTCGTAAACACTACACCAATCTCCTTATGGCGGAGAAGCCTTCACAACGTTGCCTACCCTTTTTCCGGTGCTAGGCTAACCACCGGGTTCTTTCACTCCAAGGTGAACCAAACCTACACAACGTCGCCTACCCTTTATAAGGTACTAGGCTAAGTACCTAGTTCTTTCACACCAAGGTGAACTACACCTTCACAACGTCGCCTACCCTTTATTAGTTACTAGGCTAAGCACCTAGTTCCATTGCAATAGAGGAACTACTACCACACTACACCAACGACTAATCCCAAAGGAGATCTACTCCTTTACAACATCACCAAGGACATCAATATCCTTGGATCTAATGCTAGTCTATCTAGTACATCGAAAAACACCATATCGACTGTACATCTAAGGCACCTTTCACTAATGCCTTTGACTAGATCTACAAGACACCTTTCACTAATGTCTTGTGTCTTCACTTCTAAGCACCTTTCACTAATGCTTCAAGTCTTGACTTCTAAGCACCTTTCACTAATGCTCCTTGTCTTGACTTGTTGGGAATTCTACTATGTTAGAATTCTGCTGATGTTACTACCGAAGTGATTCAGCTGAAGTTCATTGTTTATGCTGAAGAACAGAATCTGCTGAAGTTATATAGAGCGTAGATAGTTTCTGCGGAAATAGTCATTTCGTGTTTTCTATTGTTAGTTAGGATATGCTTGAGCTTTATTAGGAAGTGATTATGTATATCTTATTTAGTTTTATGATTATACGTTTCTTAGGAAACAAGTTAGGGTTCCTTGTCTATAAAAGGAACACAATAGTATGTATGATGTACCGAGTTGAAAAACAAAGTTTTAGTAATATTAAGATCCATAGAGGATCAACGTGTTCTTAGTTATTTGTGTTTGTGCTTATATTTGATTTTCGCTAAAGAATATAAGTCGTAGAGATTGTCTATTAGTTTGTTTGTGATTACATAAGCAATACTAACGATCTGCGAGTGCTCAAGATCTATCAAGGTCTATACAGTTTCAACAAGTGGTATCAGAGCCTCGAGAGAGTCTCTATGATACTAAGAACAATCTTTTCTAATCACCCATACAACCAAAACAACATACACCATGCCAGGATCAGATGACGGTATAGATGTCACCAACAACCAAAACACCACCCATCTGCAACAACTAAGTCTCTCGAACAGCAACGCTAAGTTTCCTTACCTAAAGAAGGAAGAATATGATTTATGGGCAATGAAGATGCAAAACTGGATTTCCAACATTGATTGGAATATGTGGGAGATTGTAAGGAAGGGAAACAGTTTGAAGAGGACTACCACAGATGTTGATGGTAACATGACTTTCGTTCCTCCTAAAACTGCTGAAGAGTTACTGGTGGTTCAGAGAGAAACCAAAGTGAAAACGATTCTTCTTCAAGCTATTCCTGAGGATCACTTGAGTGATTTTCACTTCATGCAGGATGCTAAGGATATATGGTTGGCTATTAAGGCCAAGTTTGGAGGGAATGAGGAGTCTAGGAGAATGAGAAAATCGATGCTGAGACAACAGTTTGAAGAATTTCAAATCTCTGAAGAGGAAGGAATTCACAAGGGCTATGACAGGTTTCACAAGATTTTAAGTCAGTTGAATCAGCTTAAGGCAAAGCCAGATAATGATGATTGTAATTCTAAGTTTTTGAGATCTTTACCTCAATCCTGTCTACAAGTGAGCATTGCTTTCAAAACTAAAGGTGGGCTGGATATGCTTACCTTTGATGAGCTGTACAACAAACTTAAAGCTCTTGAGCATGATGTAAGAAGTCCTTATCGTACATCATCCACTGCTAGTCACACGGCATTTGTTGGGGCCTCTACCCCTAAGTTGATTCATGCTCCAAGTCCCACTTACTCGTCATCATCTTACACTACCACTCCATCAAGATCTCACTCTAAATCTAGTGGTGTAATGGAAGATGTGCTTGGATCCTTCTTTGCTGATTATGATCCTCAGTAGGAACTTGCATATGAGGATTTTGATCAGGTTGACCCACTGGAGATGGAGGAAATGAAGTTGAAGTGGCAAGTGGCCATGCTCTCTATGGACATCAAGAGATTTGAGCGTAAGGCTGGGAGGAAGTTTGGATTTCAGGGAAGAGATCCAGCAAGGTTTGACAAAAAGAAGGTCAAGTGCTTTACATGTCATCAGATGGGTCACTTCTCCAGAGAGTGCAAAGATAGGAAGTCTGGTGAGGAGGTGAGATATTCTTCCTATCAGCAGAATCAGAGGGATGCTGGCACTTCGAAGACTGGATCCTCAGTTGCTATGGTCACTATGGATGCTAATGTAGACTGGAAGCTGCATGATCAGGAGAATGATGAAAGTTCTGGTGCTGATAATATTGGGTTGCTGGCATGTTGTACTTCAGAGGATAGGCATGATCAAATTGCCTTGATGGGTCTCTCTCAGGTACAAAATTGTTTGTTTGGTTGTAGTGAACGTTATAATGAACTTAAGGAAGCCTATGATATTTTGAAACCTAAATATAATGAATGCTATGTTGAAGTTGAAGCTTATAAACAGGCTTTAAAAACATTAGAAAGACAAAAGGTTTGGTTTCAGAAGAATCAAATAGCTTATGATGAGAAAATTAGAGTGTTAGAAAGTGATTTAGAATGTACTAAAAATGACTTAAGGAGGACTGAGAAAGAAAAAGCAGGTGTAATTTCAGAAAATCTTGTGTTGAAAGAGAAATTAGATGAAGAAATAGCTAGACATAAACAATGGCAAAAATCTAGTCTAAATCTAGCTAAAGAACTCTATAGTAGTCAATCTGAGACCTCTGCAATAGGTTTAGGTTTTAAAAAGTATGTAGGATTAGAAGCTAGGTATGATGGGCGTAAAACTACACCAGCAGGCTTAGCTAACTATGTCAAAGAAGGTGACCTACATGTTGTACGTGGATCTATTAGAGGAATACCTATACCTGTTGACCTTTCCCTTACTGTTGACTTTGATGGATCACATCATCTGTATGGAAAAAAGTCAAAAGACTTGCCAGACCCTGATTCTTCATCTAATGATTTTGTCTCTTGCTCTGACAGTGACAAATCTACTGATCAAGGGTCTACTTCTTATGCCAGCTGTGATTCAAGTGATAAGTCAGACCTACCCAAGACCTCACCCAAGCCTGCACCTAAGCCTACCTACAAGCCTATTAGAGTTGCTGCTAAGGAATCCTCTTCCAAGACAGTTTCCTCTGAAGACTTGTCTTTTCATTCTTTGAATAATAATTCTGTTAAAAACAATTCTTTTCATGGTTTTGGTTTGAATACTTCTGCTTGTAATAGAACACCTTTTGGTTTGAATAAATCTTCTAAACAGAAGACATGTTTTGTGTGTGGAAGTAAATTTCATTTAATTAAGGGATGTGATTTTCATGAAAAAAGAATGGGTGTATGTGCTGGGAAATCTAGACCAATGTGGACTAATGTTAATGCTATACCACCTTATGTTCCACAAGCAACCTATGCATCTCCTCCTTTTACTTGGAGAAGCTCAGTTGCTAGACCATCTGTGCAACCAACAAATTCATATTTTAAAAATGGTTATTGGCCTGGATATGTTTGACTCAATGAATGTTGGGAAGGGTTATAGGGATACTGCTGTGAAGCCCTCAGCAGGTTGTTCTTGGACACAAAGGGGACCTAAATTTCAATGGAAACTCAAGAACAATAGTGGATCTTATAAATCTACATGGCCTCAATCTAAAGATCCACAAGGCAGGTTCAAGTCAGTGATGACTTGAGCCTCAATAGTGTACTAATATTTTGTTGTTGTTGTAGGATCATCCTCTTAAGCACAAGGATGTTGGCATTGTTGATAGAAGCAATAGCTGAAAGAAAGAATAGGACCCTTATAGAGGCAGCAAGATCTATGCTTGCAGACTCTAAGTTACCCACAATGTTTTGGACTGAAGCAGTTGGCACAGCTTGTTATGTTCTGAACAGGGTATCTATTACTAGACCTCATTCTAAGACACCTTATGAACTTCTCTATGGGAAAGTTTCTGCTATTCACTACCTTAAACCTTTTGGATGTCAAGTGACTATTTTGAATACTAGTGATCCACTGGGAAAATTTGATGAGAAGGCTGATGAGGGTTATATTGTGGGTTATTCGGCTCATAGTAAGGCGTATAGGGTATACAATTTGAATGCTAAGAAGATTGAGGAGACTTTGAACCTGAGATTTCTAGAAGACAAGCCTAATGTTCAAGGACAAGGTCATATTTGGTCTTTTGATCTTGATTACTTAACTGATTATTTGGGTTATTCTAGACATGTGGCTAACCAAAATGCAGGTAAACAAGAGTCTTCTACTGACAGTGCTGATATCATGAATGCTGATTCTGATAGTAAGTTTGAGGATGATGAACATCCTATTATTGTACCTTCTTTCTCCCCTAACAATTTTGTAGGTGACACTTCTAAAGATACTGCTGATGAGAGTGAAGATGAGTCTAACTATGCTGAAGACCTTGCTAGGCTTCAGAAACAGGAGTATGCAGCTAATCTAGAAGCTGAGAGGAATGCTAAGGAGATTGCAAAAGAAGCAGTCAGTGGAAACCAACATTCTGCTGACAGTGATTCTGTTTCTCCTAACATCACCAAATCTGCTGAAGGTTATGCTGCTTCTACTCCCATATCTACTCGAGTGTCCACAGACTTTGGGGAACCTTATACACGTTTTCCAAGACCTTCAGATCTTGGTCATCATCAACCCAAAGCTGGCATCTTCACCTCACCTTCCTATGACAATGATTTTGAGCCCACAGTAACTAATCTTGATTCCTCTATTGATGTAAACACCACTGCTACTAAAAGGATCAACAATGCTCATCCACAGTCTAATATTATTGGTGATCCTAATGCACCTGTTAGAACTAGGGAAACTGTGACAAGTTCTAAATATGGTCAAGTGGCTTTTATCTCTTATGTCTCAAATCAACAAAGAGACAATCACACTGACTATGAACATTGTCTGTTTGCTTGTTTTCTCTCTCAAGTGGAACCAACCAGTGTTACTCAAGCTCTTGAAGATTCAAGTTGGCTTGAAGCAATGCAAGAAGAGATGCAACAATTTCAAAATCAGCAAGTTTGGATCTTGGTACGACTACCTGATGGCAAGTATGCAATTGGGACTAAATGGATTCTGAAGAATAAGAGAGATGCAAGGGGTGTTGTTATTAAAAACAAAGCACGATTAGTGGCTCAGGGGTTCAGACAAGAGGAGGGGATTGATTATGATGAAGTGTTTGCACCTGTTGCTAGAGTTGAGGCCATTCGGATTTTCTTGGCCTATGCATCTTACATGGGATTCATGGTTTATCAAATGGATGTTAAAGGTGCATTTCTGTATGGTGAAATAGAAGAGGAGGTATATGTCACTCAACCTAAAGGATTTGAAGACCCAGACCATCCAAATCATGTTTACAAAGTAGTTAAAGCTCTCTATGGACTACATCAGGCACCAAGAGCCTGGTATGCTAGGCTCTCATCATTTCTACTGAAGCATGGCTATAGAAGAGGTGCCATTGATAAAACACTTTTCCTGAAGAAGAATTCCACAGACATTATTCTTGTGCAAGTTTATGTGGATGATATCATATTTGGGTCCACTAAAGAAGCTTGGTGCAGGGAGTTTGAGGAGCTGATGAATGGAGAGTTTCAGATGAGTGCTATAGGGGAGCTTACTTTCTTTTTGGGTCTCCAAGTTCAGCAGAAACCTGATGGTATATTTATCAGTCAGGACAAATATGTGAGGGACATCTTGAAGAAGTTTGGAATGGAAAGTGTCAGGACTGCCACAACACCTTATGAAGCTCCAAAGTCAACGACAAACAACGAACCAGATCTACCTGTGAATGTTCATTTATACAGATCTATGATTGGTTCATTGATGTATCTAACAACTTCTAGGCCTGACATCACTTTTGCTGTGAGTGCTTGCTCTAGACATCAAGTCACTCCACTTGCTTCCCATCTGAATGCAGTCAAGAAGATCTTTAAGTATTTGAAAGGCCAACCCCATTTAGGCCTTTGGTACCCAAAAGAGTCTCCTTTTAAGCTGGAAGCATATAGTGACAGTGATTATGCTGGTGCAAATCTGGATAGGAGATCCACAACTGGAGGTTGCCAATTTCTTGGAAAGAGATTGGTTTCTTGGCAGTGCAAGAAACAAACTATTGTGACTACCTCATCTACTGAAGCAGAGTATGTGGCTGCTGCAAATTGCTGTGGACAGGTTCTTTGGATACAAAATCAATTGTTGGATTATGGGTATAACTTCATGAACACAACAATTTTTATTGATAATCAAAGTACCATATGCATTGTTAAAAATCCAGTTTTTCACAGTAGAACTAAGCATATTGAAATCAGGCACCACTTTATAAGAGATGCATATGAAAAACATTTGATAAAAGTGGTTAAAATTCATACTGATGATAATGTGGCAGATCTATTAACTAAGGCTTTTGATGGACCAAGGTTTCAACACCTTGTGGTCCATATTGGTATGCTTAACCCTTAACTGCAAAGTTTAAGGGGAGGCATAGGCCTCAGGGGAGGATTTATGTTGTAAACTTTGTATATTAGTTTGTATATTTGCTAACACTAACCAGCTAATGTTTTGTGAGCTTTGTTTGTTTTGGTTTGGTTTGTGTGTTTCTTTGTGACTGTTTTGCATATTGCATATTTCAGTTCAAGTTCATCATGTTTGGTTCATTGGAGAATGGTCATGTAAGCTAGAAGCATGTTTTCTACTGAATCAAAGTACTGAAGTGAGCTATTTGTTTCCACTAAAGAGAAGTACTGAAGTTAATTGTTCATTCATTCATTCAAGAAACAGTTTACAGCTTACAGCTTACAGATTACAATCAACTTCATATGGAAATACAAGATTAGTTCTATACAAGATCTACTTAACCTATTCTAGCTCCTATCATCGTCTAGCCTATATCTTCTATCCCGATGGCTGGATATGCATGACCAGTATGACGAAGAAGCTAAGGATCAAAATGGGAAGGATGGATTAAGGAAACCGAAGATGATGAAGATGAATACACATTTCCTTTGTGCTTCATCTACCGGTTTCACCAAAAAGCAATCAATCCATCTTCCTTTTACCCTTCCCCTTTACGATATGTGATGAAGCACCAAAACCTGGTGCAGAAAGACCAAGAACCACCTCTCGGTCCTTTGGGAGTGGTGGATTTCTGGCATGTGGCCTTGTTTGGGGTTGGGATGATGAAGGTTGTCCTTTCTTTGCTTCCTCTTTAACCAATCTGTTGAAGATAGGTTTTAGGCGCTCAGTAGAATCATCTGATCCTCTTGATGACTCAGAAGGATCTACCACACTGTCATCTTCTGAAGAAGGGAGAAAGGGTAATTTTCTAGGTCGCGGATATGGTTGAGGAAAGTAATAAAGCCATGGGTTAGCATCATCACTTGATGATGATGATGAGGATGAGGAAGTGAGGTTTATTACTTCTGGTTGATTCCACATTGGTGATTAGTGAGATTGGAGGGTTTTTAGAGATATTAGGGTTTGTGATGAAAATTGGGGGTAAATGATGTGTGTGAAGTGTGCATTGGGGATTGTTTTATAGACGGATTCAAGGTTTAATGAGATTTAATGCGAGTTGGGTGAAACAGTAAAATGATATTTACTGAAGCTTCTTGAATACGTGATTTGTTTCTGCTGATTGAAAGATTTCCGCAGAATGACCATTGTTTATGCTGAAATTGAAATTTAAATTTGGTAAAAGTTGCATTACACGTCAGCTTTGGTCAACAACTTAATAAATTTGACCAAAATTTGGGAAACTTCAACTTATACCCTATTCGCATATCTTCGTCTAAAATTAACTGATTCCCTCTTCATTCGATTTAAACACACTTTCGGTTGATTAAATCGTAACCCATTATCTCAATTTCTCATGGCGCTTCTAATTAAAAAAGATCATAATAAAGTTGCTTTTCTGGGAAAAGCTAAGGGTGATGATTTGTATGAACCAATGGTGGAGTTCTTGAAGAGATCAAAGATTCATTATGCTTTAACGCATTCTCCTAATGTGATATATGAATCATTGGTTACACAGTTTTGGGCATCTGCTGAAAGACGGAATGATACAGAGATCGTAGCTAAGATTGATGAAACAGAGTATGTTGTAACAGAGGAGTTGATAAGAAGAAAGCTTCGCTTGGATGATGCGAATGGGGTTTATCACTCTAATTCGGTGGAGATACTTACTGGGCTGAGAGCTATTGGATACAGGGGGTACAAGGACTGATATATGGTTCAAGAATCAGTTGTGTCCTATGTGGAGGTTTTTGGTTCACACGTTGCTTCAGTGCATAAGCAATAAATCAGGAGGATGGGACCAATTTTCTACTCAATTGGGATGTGGTATTGTATGTCTTTCTCAGGGGTTAACTTATAACTTTTCTAGGTTTATTTTTGATAATTTGGTTGAAAATATTCATAGGAAAAAGCATAAGTTTTTGATGTACCCTAGGTTTTTGCAAATGATTTTGGACATTACTACCCAAGCCCAAGCCTTTTGTCCCATAGGAGCTTTATCTTCTAAATTGTTTTCTTCTATGAAAACTAATTATGAGGGGGAACATCATCCTTTGCTAGCGGCTATGTTGCCTCAAGGCAATGAGGCTGCTGATGAGGGGAATGTTGTTGGTTCTCCACCTACTACCAATGCTACTGATGGTAAACCTTCAGTTGCCATTAATGAGGGCCCTTCTACTACTGCTGAAGCATCTAATGTTACTCCTGACCTACCTCCATCTATACCTTCCCCAAGACCTAGTCCATCACCTACTCATGTTGATGTGTTTGAGACTGTGCATGATAGACTGACCACACCTAGTCCTGTTAGGAATCCTGTTGATGAAGGTTTTCCTTTCATTGAGCATGTTGATGTTTCTGCTGAAAGGTCCAATGAAGCTCCCATCCACACAGAGCAATCTGCTGGTGGAGCTGAGGATCCTATTAATCTTACTTCTATCTATGATTTGCTCAACATGACTGTCCAAGAGGTTGCAGATCTGAAAAAGAAGCTTGCAGAGACTAAATCTTCACTTGGTGGTGAGATTGTGGAGTTAAAGAGTAAAGTTAAGAGTTTGGAGGAACAACTTGGGAATTATAGCAAAAGGAAGCTAGATGTTTCTTCTGATGAGGAGGAAGTGGATACTCAATTTAAGTCACTGGATATTTTGGCTAATGTGGCTCAACAATCTACTCCAATGGTTGCTAAATCTGTAAAGCAAAAGGAGCCAATTTTGTGTACTAGAAGGAGGAGAAGGCAATCTTTGAGCACGGATACATTGCAAAGTGAGGATGTTGCAACTACTGAAGAGCATATTGTTGCTGATACTCCTATGATGGATATTGTTCTTGAAGTTGGTCAAGCTTCATCTGTGCAAGTACAACCTGCTTCTACACCTTCAGCAGATCATTCTGAAGTTTTTCTTGCTGGAAGAAGTTTTGTTTTGGATCCAGTAGCTGATGTATTTTCCACACCTGTTGAAGATCTGTCTCAACATGTTTCTTCTGATGCTAATCTGGATGTTTCTTCTGAAGTTCCTATGAGTGATACTTCTTCAGTTGATGTAGTTCATAAGTCTGCTGATCATGGGAAAGGAGTAATGATTGATGATGAGCTTGGTCCAGGTCTGGTTAGTGAACAGAAAAGGCATGCACAAGAAAGAATGTTAGCTGAGTGTGCAAAATTGAAGAAAAGTGATGAATTGGCTAAACAGATTGCAACTGAGTCTACTTCTAATTTGCCTCCTGAGAGACGAAAAGAACTGGATGATTTGGCTACTCAGATTCCTGTTGCACAATGGGATGTTTATACTCAGCAAGCTGTTTCAAATCCTACACTTGCTCAGAGTATATTAGGTGCAAACTTTGACAGTGAAAATTTTGTTGCACAAATGGTAAATCTTGGACAAAAACGAAAGCAAGAGGCAGCTGACAAAAAGAAAGTTCTTACTGCACAAAAAGCTAAAGCTAGAAGAGAGAGACCACCTACTCCTTCCCAAATGAAAAAATACACGAGAACTATCGTTCTTCATCAGAGTTGTACTATCTTTAATTCTGGTATGAAAAAGAGGCAAGTCTGGGCTTTACCTGATGATGATTTGCAGAGAATATATCAAAGGATTATGAAACAGACTTCACCATCTTCTAACAAGAGAATTGCTGATAATACAGATGCTCCACAGGCGAAGAGGCCTAAGACAGTTGAGATTGTAGATAATTTTGATGATGTTCCACCAAGGATGGATTCTCCTGTTATTACTCCTGAAGCATCTACTGCAGCTATACCTTCAGCTGAAAGGGTTCAATCTCCTGAACCACAAACTATTTCTTCTACAGCATTGCCTAGTGTTAAGAAGGCCAGAGTGATAATTGATCTAGAAGGAGAAGCTATGGGTAAGAAAGCTGAAAGAGCAGCTGCTAAAGCTAAGAAGGCCAGAGTAATACTTGAGAGAATGTATGAATTGAGAGGTATTGTTCCAGTTAAGTCTACTTCTACTACTTCTACTTCTAAAGATGTACCTGAAGCATCTGAGGATGTACAATCTATGGAGATTTATATACCTGGTCGGAGGATGAAAAGAATGTCTAAAAGACGTCACACTACTCTAAGGCGATCTGTGAGATCAGATGGGACATACACGTCTAGGATTCATAAGTCTCTCAGAGGTAGTTCTTTGGATCTAAAAGTTGCTGATTCAACTTTTATTCAAGAAGGATCTGTTGCTGGTTTTCCTGAAGGATCTCATGATGTGTTGATTAATTGGACCTTGACTGATGGGGAGCTTAACACTATTTATCGTATGGATTATTCTACTATCAAGTTCAACTTCTTGAAGGAAATATTTCATTTGGTGGATCGGCAAGATTTGAATACTCTATATGGTATTGTTACTAAGCATTATGCTATAAATTCACCACAGGGTTCTGGTTTATTATTGTTGGGTGATCTTCAAGTGTTGTTTGATTCTCAATCTCCAAATGGTCAAGGATATAATATTTGGAAGAATTCACATAAGTGGAAGGTTGAGACTTGGAGATTTTATCCATTGCCGTGTGTGCATGTGGTGGAGACAACGGGTGGAATTACTGTGTGTATGTTTGCTGATAAGACTTATCCATTATCTATGAGGCTGATGGAAAGAATGCTTAGACAGAAGTTGGAAGTTCCTCCAGATCCAGTTGGTAATGATAAGTTGCTTGCTGAACAATGTGTTGAAATCATTAAGACTCAGCTTCTGCAAAATAAAGCTTCATCATGATTGTGGTATTTTGTATAGTTTGTAATACTTGTTTTCTTTGTTTGTGTGTTTTGTTATTAGTTAAAAAAAATGTTTGTATATTTTTTGTTTGTCTAACTTTTCTTGCAGGTTTGTTGTATATTGTTGATGGTTATTGATTCACCAGATGTACCTTGTGTATATCAAAGAGTCAGCTAGTCCAAAGGGTACAACTTTGGTAAAGACACATCAAATCTGTTGATAGCTGTAATGGTTTGCTCAAAATCATAGGGTTTGCAACCACCCATGCTTCATTGCTGAGGGTTGTATGGTCATCAATTCACCATGGTTTATTCCTTTTTGGAATCCAAGAATTGGCTAGCCCACATGTATATGGCTTGTGGTAAAGGCAGTGGAATCCCATATTTGGTACTCAATTCACCAATTCTAAGAATTGACTAGTCCTGAGCAAACGGCTACAGGTAAAGACATTTCAAATCCGTTCATGGTTGCTGATTTGCTAATAAATCAGATGGTTATCAGTGTACCATGGTTTTCGAACTTAAACATTTGGCTACTCCAGTAGTGATGGCTATTGGTAAAGAGACATCAAATCCATTATTTTCAATGATTCACCTCTCACATGAGTTAACACACCTGGATGTGATGAGAATAGTATGAAATAAAATGTTTTGATGTACATTATGTCATTTGTTGCTGCAAAGAACTGGAGCTTTAAAGATTTGTCATCATCGAGGTGTCATTGTTTTGTTTCTTTGTTGCTGATATTCGTGTACAATCCTCTGAAGCGTTGAAGATCTATCAAGAAACTGGAACTTAACCAAGTCAAATTCCAGTTTAGGGGAGGATTGTTGGGAATTCTACTAAGTTAGAATTCTGCTGATGTTACTACCGAAGTGATTCTGCTGAAGTTCAATGTTTATGCTGAAGAACAGAATCTGCTGAAGTTATATAGAGCGTAGATAGTTTCTGCGGAAATAGTTATTCCGTGTTTTCTATTGTTAGTTAGGATATGCATGAGCTTTATTAGGAAGTGATTATGTATATCTTATTTAGTTTTATGATTATACGTTTCTTAGGAAACAAGTTAGGGTTCCTTGTCTATAAAAGGAACACAATAGTATGTATGATGTACCGAGTTGAAAAACAAAGTTTTAGTAATATTAAGATCCATAGAGGATCAATGTGTTCTTAGTTATTTGTGTTTGTGCTTATATTTGATTTCCGCTAAAGAATATAAGTCGTAGAGATTGTCTATTAGTTTGTGATTACATAAGCAATACTAACGATCTGCGAGTGCTCAAGATCTATCAAGGTCTATACAGTTTCAACATGACTTCTAAGCACCTACCACAAGTGCTTATGCTATAGACGATAGAAACCCTTCACTAATATCTTCGTCTTGACAATTGAGACATCTTTCACTAATGTCTTCAACACTACACTTCTTTGAAGAAAGAAAGGAATCATCAACAAGAAGACTTCAGTAGCCTTGATGATGAGGAAGCTTGGCAACTCATGGACTTGAGCTTGCTTGACTTCAAAGGTGGTGATCTTGCCTTTAAGAGGAACCTAAAAGATCACACAAAAACAAAACTACAAACATAGATCTCTTGGATCTAAGGTTAGTGAGATTTAACTCAGGGGATAAAGTGTGTTAGAAAGGGTTGAGGAATAATGAAGAAATGGCTCACTATTTATAGAGGAAAAATCCTACTGTTCCCCGGATCCCACGGATCCCTTCCACATGGGATCCGTCTAGCGTTAAGCTAGGGATCCGTGGGACGCTCCCTTTTACCCATGGGTATTTTGGCTATGGGTCATGGGTCATGGGTTGAACCATGGATCTTTGGCTAGATACAATGTATCTTTGAGTGCAATGCACTTGGTCACTTGGGTATGGGTTGATACATGGGCTATGGATATTATCCATGTATGATATAAGCATAATGTCATGCAATGGGTTATGGGTCAAGATCCATGGGTTATGGGCTTTGGGTTGTACCCAACTACATTCAATGTATTTGCCCAATGGGTTGTGATACTTAAGTTTCTACCCATTCATATTACCCAATATACTACATACTAGTTATGTGTATATTTTATCCAAATATGTAAACACTAGTTGTTGTAGATATGTATTACTTGAATCATAAAATCACTTATACTTGTTTTAGTGTTTTATGTGAAAATGTGAATAAGTTAGAAACTATTAGTTCAAACCATTTACGTATTTTATTTGTTTCGTTAATATGATTTTACGTTTGTTGTCGACAAAACATTAGAAGATCGTAAAATATAAATAAACGTTTTTACGGCTTATTTGTTTTAACAATCTCCCCTTTTTTGTTGATGACAAAACATAAAATTATTTTAAGGAAAAACTAAAATTCGTAAAAGTTTGAATTTGTAGTTTTTACTTTCTTCTCCCCCTTTTTGTCGAAACAAAAAGTGTTTGAAGGAAAGCAACACATTGTTTTTAAGAAAAACATGTGAAAGAGAAAAGAAAAAAAAATAGAGAGCAAGTAACGGGAACGGATCTCGTCTTTACTCCCCCTTGACGAGTCCATCCCTATGTAAGGGTGTCAAGAAAGTGATACTAATCTAGTTTGTTTGCAAGTAAGTTTGCAAAAGATTTCGTCTAAGTGGCGAATGTGCTCCCCCTTGATGATTGCAATTATGCACGGGGATGTCACGAAATGTAAACCTAGTATTGCAAGTAATTTGCAATGTATTGCTTTGACATAAAGCTCCCCCTAGCTTTAGGATGTCAAAGTCTTCATGTCTAAATTGAATAACTACAAAACAAAGATTAGAAAGCAAGTATAATTCACAATTTCCTGCAAATGTGATTCAAGTTAGTAGAAAGAAAACTTTCTGTCTCACGGATCCCACGGTTCCCTCCTAGTAGGGATCCGTCTAGGCAATTCTGAGGGATCCGTAGTAGCTGATTAATTTCAGCAATGGTGATGTAACAAGTAATGTTATCACAAAAATGAGATATGAATACAAGGTAATCATATGCTCAGAAAAATAACAAGTAGCATGTAATTCCATTTAATAAAACTAGAGTTATGATATACATGACTCTAAAAGCTAAGAAAATAGACAATACATGATTAGGAATTTCTAGACCAACTAACGCTTGATGCTAGGACACCACTAAAATCTTCTAGCTCAAGTTTTGTTTAGGTTTAATCTCGTCGAAACGTTC
The DNA here is from genome assembly GCA_019973895.1 of Chrysanthemum seticuspe. NCBI lineage: Eukaryota > Viridiplantae > Streptophyta > Magnoliopsida > Asterales > Asteraceae > Chrysanthemum > Chrysanthemum seticuspe. Next base: position 219,058,269 of record BPTQ01000003.1, on the reverse strand, counting down.
AAGGAGATGATAGAACATGAAACGTTGGTCTTCTCGTACTTCATGTATCAAACTTTCAACATGTTGACAATGATAGCAATCTTTGTCATGGCTAGGTAGTGGTGGTGGAGGAAATGAAATAGCTTGATGCGAAGGATCAAGTGAAGCGGCTTGTGGAGCTTCAAACGATGGAGGGATTGGTGGAGGTACATTTGAGAATGACTCAACCAAGAATGATGGTGGTGGTAGAGAAGTGTCAACTTCCATATGATCGGGTGGTTGAATTTGATGATTTCTCATAATCCAAATGGGATTATATGATGGAAACGGCGAAAAGGAAGCCGGAGCAAGTGTTGACTCAACACCTTGATTTTGAACCATTATTCCTCCTAATGAGGAGAATGTTGTCGACGGAAGCGGATGAGACGGCCTAGGAGGCAAGTCCTCTAAATTGTAGAGATGTGGTGATGATAGTGGGGATGTAAATGAAATAGCTCTAGGAACCAATGGTGATGGTTTAGTGGAGATAATATTGTTTGGCCTAGGAGGTATGGTGGTGTTTGGTATTGGTAGTTTTGTAGGTACTATCCTTTTAGGAATTGGTTTGATTGGATGAGGAAGAATCCTATCATTTGTTGGCTTAACCGGAGATGATTCGGTTGAAGAGATTTCGTGTATAACACGAGCCTTTTTCATGGGTGGTTCTTTGGTGGATAAGTTACTACTTGGGGTTTTCCTCATGATGAGATGATTTCAAGAGGTTGCAAGAGCTGAAAGTTAGGATGAGAGTGATGACTATGGAGGTTCTAACAAAGTGGTTTATAAACCAAGAGATTTGGCAAGTGCATTTAAGCCTTAAGCCACTAGGATTCATTGGAATGTGATGATTAACATGCACAAGAGTCAACTTCAGAGGTTGTACTGATCTAGGAATTCATTTAAGATGAGATGGAGTGTTTGAGTTAGGAAGATGAATTGAAATGATTGTTTTAGCAAGATTTGACATAACTGTCATCCGGATCCCACGGTTCCTTCCTCAGAGGGATCCGTCTAGGCTAATCCTAGGGAACCGGCTTTCAGCAGTTATGAAAGAGTGGAAATGATGTTTCTAAGATCTAAGACCTATATCATTTTGAGTGTTTCAGTCCTCCTAAGTGTTTTAAATGAAGGGGTGCTTGAGTACTTGAAGGTAATGAATGATGTAGCTAATGATTGTCATTTATGGAAGGATTTGGAACTTTCAAGAGTACCAATGGATGAGCAAGGACGGCACTAAAGATTTAGAGTGTCAATTGAAGCTAAATGATCCTAGAGATCAGGTTGTGTCTTAGGATAGTGTTTTGGAAAATATCCTAGAAGCTTTGAGATGGGAAAACTAGATTTTGATCAACTTTGAGGTGAGGATGATTTATGATCAATTTTGCCATAATCGAAAATTTTCTAAGACTAGATGTGAGGGATCAAGTAGAAAATAAAGTGTGAGTTTAAGAGCGGAAGAGTAATGGATTAAAAAACGAAACGGTAGATCTAAAAGCGTCTTAGAGTGTGATCTAGGTGAGTTATGTATGAGTAGGAAAGATCAACCTATCTTGATAAGGACTTAATTTGCCTTAAGACACTATGTTTAGCTTAGTGTGAGGTGTTCTAAGGATATGTTTGAAATATAATGCTTGCAATTGCATTTTCTGCTTGCCTGATCCCACGGTTCCCTAAGTGTAGGGATCCGTCTAGCACAATCTTTGGGATCCGCCTATCTGCTCAGCAGGACCTTTACTAAAGGTATGCAATGATCTTGATAATGCATTATATCTCAAGGATAGTCTAAAAGGAGTTCTAATACTAAGATATCAAATGTAAGATGTTTTATTTCATGAAAGAAATTGGATTACATTGATAAAGCACGAATACGAGAGAATTGATCCTATTTTGGAATACTACTAGGTTTCTTGAGTGTTTTCGCTAGGAGGATCATTATGTGATTGATGAGTGTTGGTCGAAACAAGAATGAAGAACGTCTTCGTGAGAGATATGTTTAGCGGTTCCATCATCTTGTTCACAAGTACGTACAACGGACTTTGAAATTGAGGATGGAAGTGCATAACATTATGATAGAGGCGTGTCAAGAACATTTCATAAGGGATGAGTTTATTCTTGGAGCCTTGAAGATTTGCAATTCGCCTTGCGAAGAAGTAGGCGAGATTGTATGGTTGTTGTGTTAGCAAACAGTACAACATGTGAGCACAACAAGCGGGAAGAATTTCTCGATTTCCCCTAAGACTCCAAACATTTTCACGTAGGATGAGTGCAAGAGGCTTGTACTCTTCTCGGATGTCCCGTGTGAAGATAATGTTTGGATCGGAGTAATATGGTCGAGGTTTGCATATTATGCGATTTAAATCTTCCGGAGAGGGTATGTGTGAACAATATGGGCTATTTTCTTCACGAAAGTTGAAGAGAGAATCAAGAGACCAACCTTTGGTGAAGGCACATTGTCCATGATTTGGAATCCGGAGGATGTGAGCAAAATGCCCAAGGGTTAGAGTGAACTTTTGGTTTTTGATATAAACCAAAGGGATAGAGAGCGATCCTCGTTACGAACGAGTTCGACTTGACGGAAGAATTCCATTATGAACCTTGGACATATCTTCTCGTTGATTTCAAGAAGACATTCTAGTCCTATGGCTCGGAAGGAGGTATTGATACATTCTTCGAATTGTAGAGAGGTGTCTACAATACGTCCTTCGTAGAAGTGACGGTTTTCGAGGTTATTGAACCCACATACATGATTGCCAGGTGTGTTAGGTTCAAGAGAGATGTTCGGAGTGTAGATTCTAGTGAGTGAAAAATCAAACTCATATTCATGCGTCATAGTTGAACCTATAGAAATGATGGGTTAATTAAGAGGTGATGTTTATGGTCGACCTATAATTATCTAACGGTTTTATTAGATTTTTATTAACAATGGTTTTTTAATTTGCATGAAAAAAAAACTATTCTCCAGTAGGACGGATCCCACGGTTCCTTTTCAAAAGGGATCCGGCTAGTATAACTTTCGGGATCCGTGGATCTGTAGTAACAGAAACAGTTTTGATAAAAAAAAAGGTTTTACATTTTTATACCGCGAGAAGTGTTTTATCCTACATTTTCTTTTAGCATGCACACATGACTTCTAATGTATCACAAAGGAATATGAAACATATAAATCACAAGAAAATAAATAATAACAAATATAACAAGATTATTAGTAATATTGCATTTCAATGCTAAGGATGATACAAAGGATTGGGTATATGATCCCAATGTAGATTAACAACACAAAGTAAATGTCTCCATATGTGAACTTCATCATAGGGAACACAAGTGCGATGAGTGTTAAGGCGATGAGCACGAGTGCGATGTAAACCATGTTGATGACGGATCTTCTTGGTTTCGGTTGAGATGGAATGAGGAGGAAGATGAAGTTTTTGAGTGAGAGGAAATTTTTGAAATTGGAAGATTTGAAAAAGTGAGGGTTTGATAGAGTGGTCGACGATGGGAGTATTTATGGGGAAGGAGGAATTTTTGAAATTCGTGTTTTGTTTTATTATTGGATTAAAAGAAAACAAAACATAAGTTTTATATACCACGACTTTAGACGAGAAATAAGACACGTATGTAAGAAAAAGGCTTCCTAATGAAGCTTCATGTAAAACATGTAATTTGCACAAAAGATAATCATATAAATACCTAAATAGGTATACTTAATTATCAAGCAAAGTAAAAAGAAAATCATACCTCTAGCGTACTTAGGAATGTCTTTACAAATGACACAGAAAATGTCACTTAGACTATTCCCGCTCCTTTGCATTTAAGATACCTTCTTAAGGAAGGTATTCTTGTTACCAAGCGGCTCCTAAAGCTTGGTGGGTATGAGCTTTGACTAATCAAATGACAAAGAAGATTAGTGCAATTAAAAAAAAATAAATAGGAAAAATGTTGTTATCAAATCAACATCCAAACATATAGTTTTAAAAGACATGATGTTTGTTTTTATGAAAAACCTTCTTTGTAGTTTTCAATTAACCATGGATCGTATCAAGTTTTTAAAGTACAATATACTTCAAGAAACTTGGTAACGAAGCTCTGATGCCAATTGTAGAAAACTAGAAGGGGGAGGGGGTTGAATAGTTTTACCAATTAAAACTTCCTTTTAAACTATTTAGATCAACTTATGTCAATCTATTTGGTTGTGTGTGTTGGATGTGTGTGCTGGATGTTGATAAACAAGCATATAAAGATATGTAATGAAAATATAAGAGTAAGAAGCACAAAACCACAACGCGAGTATTTATAGTGGTTCGGCTACAAGGACACCTTCCTTGCCCTACTCCACTCCCCGAGTCACCTACTCGAGAGTTCGTAAACACTACACCAATCTCCTTATGGCGGGGAAGCCTTCACAACGTTGCCTACCCTTTTTCCGGTGCTAGGCTAACCACTGGGTTCTTTCACTCCAAGGTGAACCAAACCTACACAACATCGCCTACCCTTTATAAGGTACTAGGCTAAGTACCTAGTTCTTTCACACCAAGGTGAACTACACCTTCACAACGTCGCCTACCCTTTATTAGGTACTAGGCTAAGCACCTAGTTCTATTGCAATGGAGGAACTACTACCACACTACACCAACGACTAATCCCAAAGGAGATCTACTCCTTTACAACATCATCAAGGACATCAATATCCTTGGATCTAATGCTAGTCTATCTAGTACATCGAAACACACCATATCGACTGTACATCTAAGGCACCTTTCACTAATTCCTTTGACTAGATCTACAAGACACCTTTCACTAATGTCTTGTGTCTTCACTTCTAAGCACCTTTCACTAATGCTTCAAGTCTTGACTTCTAAGCACCTTTCACTAATGCTCCTTGTCTTGACTTCTAAGCACCTACCACAAGTGCTTATGCTATAGACGATAGATACCCTTCACTAATATCTTCGTCTTGACACTTGAGACATCTTTCACTAATGTCTTCAACACTACACTTCTTTGAAGAAAGAAAGGAATCATCAACAAGAAGACTTCAGTAGCCTTGATGATGAGGAAGCTTGGCAACTCATGGACTTGAGCTTGCTTGACTTCAAAGGTGGTGATCTTGCCTTTAAAAGGAACCTAAAAGATCACACAAAAACAAAACTACAAACATAGATCTCTTGGATCTAAGGTTAGTGAGATTTAACTCAGGGGAGAAAGTGTGTTAGAAAGGGGTGAGGAATAATGAAGAAATGGCTCACTATTTATAGAGGAAACATCCTACTGTTCCCCGGATCCCTTCCACAAGGGATCCGTCTAGCGTTAAGCTAGGGATCCGTGGGACGCTCCCTTTTACCCATGGGTATTTTGGTTATGGGTCATGGGTCATGGGTTGAACCATGGATCTTTGGCTAGATACAATGTATCTTTGAGTGCAATGCACTTGGTCACTTGGGTATGGGTTGATACATGGGATATGGATATTATCCATGTATGATATAAGCATAATGTCATGCAATGGGTTATGGGTCAAGATCCATGGGTTATGGGCTTTGGGTTGTACCCAACTACATTCAATGTATTTGCCCAATGGGTTGTGATACTTAAGTTTCTACCCATTCATATTACCCAATATACTACATACTAGTTATGTGTATATTTTATCCAAATATGTAAACACTATTTGTTGTACATATGTATTACTTGAATCATAAAATCACTTATACTTGTTTTAGTGTTTTATGTGAAAATGTGAATAAGTTAGAAACTATTAGTTCAAACCATTTACGTATTTTATTTGTTTCGTTAATATGATTTTACGTTTGTTATCGACAAAACATTAGAAGATCGTAAAATATAAATAAACATTTTTACGGCTTATTTGTATTAACAGTCTCCACACCCTTTTCGCTAACCACGACATACAACTTAGATTCTCCTGCCCTAAAATCTCTCAACAAAATGACAAAGCCGAACGAATGATACGAACCATTAATAACGTTATTCGTACTCTCCTTTTTTAAGCCCACTTACCTCCCTCATTTTAGGTCGAGGCCCTTCGCATGGCCGCCTACCTACTTAACCTTCTACCCTCAACCGCCAAAAACAACGAAATCCCCTTTACTAGACTCTTTCAAAAAGAACCCGACTACTCCCAAATACACATCTTCGGGTGCCTGTGTTACCCCCACCTTCACTCACCTCATAAACTTGCCCCACGTGCAACCCCGTGCATATTCCTCGGCTACCCTGCCCACCACCGAGGTTTCCGCTGTAACACCCCCAATTTCGTGATACGCAGCGGAATTCAAGCTGGGTGTTACTTCATGGCACAACAGTCATAACAATAGAAAACGAACTCTAATGGAGTCGTTTTAAAACATTTATCATTCGATTTATATAAATATCAGAGTTTACAAAGATGAGGTCCCAAATGGTTCCAAGTTTACAAAATACATTAAATTGGTTTTCGAATGATAACAAAATTTATAGCCTTTTTGAGTATCCGTGCTCCTCCGTGCCAGCCTCGTACAATATGGACCTGAAATACATGCTTAAAACTGTCAACACAAAGGTTGAGTGAAATTCATAGAGTTTAGGAAACCAGTTGAACACAATATTCATAACGTGAGGTAATTAGTCTCACATTCATAGTTTAGAAAACAAAACAGATATTATTGCACTAAGCTCATGACACCGAAACGTTAACAGCTGTGATATAATAGTAACAATTGCCCTAATAGGTAATTTGCCATTAAACATATGGATCTTCAAATAGAGAGCGTTTGTTTTCCTACCCGGTCAACAAAAACGGGATTTTTCATTCGCGATAGATCTATCCACATTATTCGCGTTCACCCGCAAGTGATTAATGGTTCATGATATTAGGGACTTTGGCAATAGTGTACTTAGTGCAAATAATACATTCAAGTATAATTTCAAAGAAATGTGTTCGATTTAAAATAAAGCATGTATTTCCCCCCAAGGGTTTGTAAAACAATCAAGTAATAGAAAGTGGGGCTATGAACTCACGGTAATGATCAGCAGCTGAGTGTAACGATATATTGTATGTCAACAATAGAGTATGGTAAGATCACGATCTTTAACGATTACCTAAGAAAGCATAGTATTCGTGTTTTAGTATATTGTACGATATAAGTGTACAAGTATATGTAGTTTGTTGCCTTATGATGTTGTACATGAATCCTTAAGTTAAATTATTCCTTAAATGTTGTTTGGCTATCAAAATCAAGAGGTCGTGAAGTAGTTTAGCATAACATTTATTATGTATAAATGTTATTCACTCAATGAGTGTTGTGATGAAAATAATTACGGCGTGCCATATTATAATGTCGTGAAATACAAAGGTTTCAAAAATAGTTTTTAAGTTAATATAAGTTCATAGGTTTAAACAAGAGTTAAGACTTGTGAAAATGGTATTTAGATAGTTTATACTTTATATGTCATATGGTCATTTATCTAGTTTTGTCAAAGTCTAGTAAAGTTCAATCTAATGAACAAGTTTTTGAAACAAGTTTCGGGTTAACAAACCCAAACTAGCCGTGCGGCTAGGTTACGGTTAAGCAACTTGAAACAAAAGTTAAGGTCAAACCTAATGGCTATATTTAAGTTAAAATACCTTGAGACATCAGCCTTGGCTTAACCTTGGCTTTTTTTTTGGCCTCAAAGAATCAATATATCACTTAAGGTTTCTTACTAAGGTTGTTTTCTAGTCAACAACATGTCAGTTTAGTTTTTGTCGTTTTTAGGCTTTTCCGTTCACTTTCTTCTTATGTGCTCCTGAGTTTTTGTAGAAAACTCATTCTGAGCAACTTTCGTGTTTTACACTTTTGCTGATTCGGAGCAAACAAGGGTCAAAATCGTGATTTAAAATCGTATCAGCAAGCTGTTGTTCCAACACTATATTTTCATCTAGTAAAACTTAACTAGGCATAACTTTTTAACCATAAGTCCTTTTTAAGTGATTAAAAAGCTCAAGTTCATATTTTTATATTCTCTAACAGTTTCTTAGGCTTAATCAAGTCTAAGGTCCAAATTTTACCTATATCAATGGTCTAACTACAAGTATATACTTATATTTCATTGCAGAAAGTTTGGCTGCACATTCAGTCCTGCCAAAACGACCATAAGTTGAGTTCTACAGCTTGTTTTGACACGCGGATTTCGCCAAACTTCAAGTATATGTCTTAGCTACATTTCATTAAACTGAGTCGACTTCTATAAATGAGCAGAACCATGGGATTTTCCCAAATGAAATCTGTTGTGCATATTTTGACATGTTTTGCCATTTTGGCTCTCATTTACTCATCCCGATGAGTTATGAGGTGCGCCACCCGGAGAAACGACCGTAAGACATAGTTCTAAAAGCCTATCTTATTTAATTAACCTCAAGATTTACTGAGATGATCAGTTTAATCAATCTTTGGGACTGTTGCAGAATTCATGTTCATAGAACTTACCTAAGACTTGTTTTAGCTTGTTTTTATGGTCACAACCTCATGTACAACATCAATTAAGCCATATTACATATAGTAATTATATCAAATTACATCAAATAATTATAGAGATTATTACAATCATATTGAATGACAAGAAAATAAACTCAAATCTTACAAGGATTAGGATGACAAGTTACTAGTACAACAAGAACAGTTCAACCCTTACCCTTCTAATCGCTAATCCTTATCTTGAATCTTCAACCCAACCTTGGTTTAGCCTTAGAAAACCTTTGTAATAACCTCTCTTATTCAGCCCTTGAACCTTTGTATATCTCCAAATCTAACCATGGAATCACTAAAACAACCCAAGGATCATAACTAGCTACTTAAACCCTTCACTTTTGTATTATAACTTATTGTATGAATCAAAGTGGGTGATGGTGCTATGGTCATCATGATGAACGACCAAGGAGAGGGGGAGGGGAGTACTAGGTGAAATTTGCATGTCTTATGAGCTAAGTTAGTGGTTCTTGGCTTAAGTATGAAGGGTTTTGGGACACATGTAATTCTTGGGTGATAAGAAGTGTGTAATCAAGACACATGTCTTGTGGTAGACTATATACATGCCACCTCTCACAATGAGGTGGTATTGTGTGCATTTTTGTAATAACTTTTGGTTTATGAGGTATAGTTTGGTCCCAGTAATTACTAATGTTATGCCTTTAAGTCACGAAACTTAAAACTAGGTAACGTAAAAATGTAATACTTATAAAAATGTTAAAGCTTATCAATATACTCTAACTAGGTGTATTAAATGTGTGATAAGTCTCATAGGGTGCGTTTATGTTGTTAAAACCTAATAACGTCGGTTTGAGTACGCGTCTTACGTAAAAAGTAAAATATATACTTAAAAATGATAAAGTAGTAATAGTTTATATAAATTACGATTATTGGTGAAAATAAAGTATTTTGAATATATAGACTTATCGTACTCTTGTGTTAGTCACAAGGAAAATTACCAGTTACTACCGGTTATCGTATTTGCCTTTACGTTACGGTAAAAGTCAAATAGTCAAAAGTCAAAGTCAAATGTCAACTTTAAAAAGTCAAAGGGTAAAATAGTCATTTTAATTTATGAAAAATTACGGGTTGCTACATCCGCTGCCTAGACCTTGAAACCAATAAAATACTTATCTCTAGACACGTAACCTTTGATGAAACCCAATTCCCCTACCGCTCCATAACACCCACACCACCACCCTCATACACATTCTTAGATCTCGTACCTCCATCACTTCTCCACCATATCTTACATACCCCCGATACACCTCCACCCTCCCAGTCTCACACCCCATCCCATCAGGCCCCCGGTACACCTCCACCTTCCACCCTCCACCCCCCAACAACAACCCCAAACAGCCAAACCCACTTGGCACAACATCCCCCCAATACAACTATCCCAATCCCACCACCTTCCCAACCCAACACCACTACCATCATACCAAATCCCTTGGCCCCAACAGAAACAACCAACAACGAACCTTATCGATCTCACCGCATGGTCACACGCTCTCAATCGGGCATTGTCAAACCCATTGTTCATTTATCCCTTCATACTTTTCTCATTTCTCCTATTCCTAAATCTCCTTTCCTTGCTCTCAAAGATCCTTAATGGTGTAATGCTATGTATGATGAATACAACGCGTTAGTTAAAAATGGTACGTGGGTTCTTGTACCGAGGCCCTCTGGAGTTAATATGGTTCGATCTATGTGGTTATTTAAACATAAGTTTCATGCTGACGGGAATTTGAGCCGAGATAAGGCTCGTTTGGTTGCCAATGGGAGTAGTAAACAGCTTGTCATTAATTGTGACGAGACATTCAGCCCGGTTGTCAAACCGGCAACCATTCGCACTGTTCTCAGCCTTGCGGTATCTCACAAATGGCCTATTCATCACTTGGACGTTAAGAATGCATTTCTTAACGGTGACTTATCCGAGACCGTATACATGTATCAACCCCCTGGTTTTGTGGATCCTCGGCACCCTAACCATGTATGTCTTTTGCAGAGTTCCTTATATGGCGTGAAACAGGCACCTCGTGCTTGGTTTCAGCGTTTTCAGGTTATGCTACACGGGTTGGTTTCTATCATAGTCGTTGTGACTCCTCACTCTTCATACTACGACAGGGATCTGAGGTTACTTATTTACTTATCTATGTGGATGATATTGTTCTTACAACATCTTCTACAACATTACTTCAGTAGATCATCACATCTCTACACAGTGAGTTCGACATGATTAACCTCGGGGCACTTAATTATTTTCTTGGTATATCTGCCACTAGACACTCCACGGCCCTGTTTTTATCGTAGAAGAAGTACGCTCTTCATCTTCTTGAGCGTGCTCACATGACCAACTGTAACCCTTCTCGCACTCCAGTTGACACGGATTCCAAACTGGGTCCTGAAGGGGTTCCAGTTCAGGATCCCACTTTATATCGCAGCCTTGCAGGTGGTCTACAATATCTCACGTTCACACGACCGGATTTATCTTATGCAGTCCAGCAGATTTGTCTATACATGCATGATCCTCGCGAGCCACACTTAGCCGCTCTCAAACGTATCCTTTGATATGTTCAGAGGACTTTGGATTTCGGTCTTCACTTATACTCATCCTCTACCACCTCTCTTGTTGGCTATATAGATGCAGATTGGGCAGGTTGACCCTCCACACGATGATCCACATCAGGTTATTGTGTTTTTCTGGGTGATAACCTACTATCCTGGTCCTCCAAGCGTCAACATACTCTCTCCCGCTCAAGTGCCTAGGCTGAATACCAGGGTGTTGCAAATGTTGTGGCAGAGACTGCTTGGCTACGTAATCTGCTTTGTGAGTTACACTCCCTTTTATCTTTTGCTACCCTTGTGTATTGTGATAACGTCAGTGCTATCTATATGTCTGCCAACGCCGTTCAACATCAGAGGACCAAGCATATTGAGATTGATATCCATTTTGTCCGTGACATGATTACAGCTGGTCAGGTTCGTGTTCTACATGTGCCCTCCCGCTATCAGTACGCCGATATCTTCACCAAAGGACTACCGTCTGCCCCGTTTGAAGAGTTTAGATCCAGTTTGAGCATTCGGCCGCCTCCCGCTCCAACTGCGGGGGAGTATTAGTCGTTATATTTGTATAGCCCATTAGTAGTCTTTGTGTAATGTGGCCTAAGCCCACAATCTAGAACCATCTTTGTATCTTATATATTGTGTAGTTGGTTATCAATAATAAACATGGAATCATAATAATCAATAATATTTTTGTCGCTTAACGATTTATTGTTTGCAAGATTTTTTATTTTCAAAAAAAATGAAAACGACTTTTTTAAAATTTGATGAAAAATGAATGATCATGATTTGTTCATTGTGTATTTAAAGGACTTGAGATCTATAACTTATTACATATGGTTGATAAATTTAGCTTTGGTTTAGTGCAAATAAAACCATTTTACTAGTTAAAATTAAGGCCGAGCATTATAGACCGTGGATCGACTCTATCGGACCGAACATATTTTGGTCCGATTCTCAGTCACTATTTTTCTCATTTTTGGTCTTTGGTCCGGTCCGGTCCGGTCTGGTCTGATTCAGTCTTACGCGAAACCGACTATTATGTTTAGTTGGACTGAACCTACCGATTAACCAGACCAGACTGAACCGAACATTTCGGTCCGGTCCTCAGTCCGAATATTTAGACCAAACCGATTTTCGATCCGATCCAGTTTTTTCGGACCGTGATTAGGCTGGTTAAAATGGCTTAATTAACACAAAATTTTACTACATAACTCCCAAACAAGTCCCCAACTCCCTTGTACTCGATAAAGAAAGAAGATCCGGAATAAAAAAATTCAGTTATTTACTCGTAACAAATTCAAGAGGGAGATGATTTGTACAATTCAAGAAATGATTGGAACACTCTAAAGTATTGTGTTTGAACATTTATACCCTCACATTTATCTTTACAATTTCACCTTTGTAAGAATATAAATGTCCAAACACAATCATTTATTAGAGTGTTCATATCAACTCAGAACTCAAAAACTCACACACACGCGTGTCCACAAGGCAACAAACAAAAAAAATGGCGGGATCTTACATCTCCGGAGACTCAATCACAAACAACAACCATCACCTACCAAACGAACACCATGAACCAATTCTAGCACTCACAAACACAACTAACAACAACAACACAAGTACCGACACGTGGCAAATCCAGTACGCTCGTTTCTTCAACTGTCCTGGTGACGTATCATCTACCGGTCGTCGTCGTCATCCGTCACTCGTTCCACAAATGAAGAGGATCAAAGGCACCTGGCTTTCATCGTTTACTTCGCTTGCGTTTCTCAGATTGTTTACTCATTGCGCTGATGATCATTCTGGACGCGTTGTGCTTATGGTTACTCACGTCGATCACGTCGTTGTAAGTTTTATGACGTTGATTTAGCATTAGTTTAGACTCCGATTGAGATTTCCCAAAAATTTTTATGCATTTAATGACGTCATCGTAAGTTTTTTTGTTTGTGAGCTGATTTAGTATCGTTATAGGCCTTATTAGTTTAGACTCTGATTGTGATTTCGATGTGCATTTGATGACGTCATCTGAGTTTAAAGAATTTTAAAATGAAGTATGTTATATTATCTGATTGTGATTTGTGAGCTGATTGCGTTGCTATTAACTAATTGTGAGCTGATTGCGTTTCTTCATCCGTGTTAGTTGCTAATTGCTACTGCTATATTTACGCATTTGACGACGTCATCGTGACTTTAACAATTTTAAACTGAAATATGTTATTATTATGTCTCGACGAGCTGAGTTAGTATCGTTATACGCATACGCCTTATTTGTGTGATTTAAGCATTAAGTTAGAGTCTGATTGTGATTTCACTACAATCGTTATACATCTGATGAGGTCATCGTGAATGTTTTTTGTTGTCGTATCATTATACGGCTTAATTGCCTGATTTAGCATTAGTTTAGGCTCCGATGGTGATTTTTCTACAAATGTTATGCGTTTGATGACATTATAACTAGTATGACGATTTTTAAACTGTTCGGAACTGATTTAGTATTGTTATAGGCCCTATTTGAACTCTTTTTGCAGACCACCACAGAATGGGGGGACCCAGTAAACTCTTCTGCGGACTTTGACCAACCCATGTATAGGTGGGTTTGAATATAGTAACTCATTTTTAAGTCTGCAAACCACATTGTTTAGAAACTAGAGCAAAATGTAAACTGGTCATCTGTGATTTAACTTGTTTGTGCAGACCAACATGGGAGTGGAGTCCAATAGCATCTACTGCTGACACTTGCATCCAATCAATGCAACCAAGTGAGAACCATAATGGCAGCCAAAACGCAAATCCACTGAAAGCCACACTTAGTCAGGATGTTCAAGGAAAGCTCTCAGCCTTTCCTCCAAGTTTCACGTCATTGCTCATGGACTGTTTCCTGCAGCTGAACAAGGTACATTTCTTATATCATTATTGCTCTTTACTTAAAAGTATAGTCACTGTTATGATCATGACAACATGAACCAATATTAAACCATAACAGAAATGCAATCAACGGTTCCAGAGGAAGTCACTCTTAAAAAGGAAATCATGGTATTTCCAATTGCTCAATCTTTTCAAAGTTATTTCTACCTTGTACATGGTTTCTGCAATATTTAACTGAAAATGCAATGGTGAACATGATTTTGTTTCACAGAAATATTTAGAAGACTCTTCCTTCCATGGTACATCCTGATCTTCATACTTTTATTTAAGCTCATGATATATCTTGAGACGATTTGAATTAGTATATGTAAGATTAAGATTATAACCATATCCCTTCCCTCCAAACCGTGAAAACTGTAATAATTAACTTGGTCTAAAAAGATTGTCTAAATACTAATTAAACATCTGTTTATATAGAAAGTGGAAAAATCAAAGAGGAAACATAATAACTAACTTAAAACATCAGGGAATAAAATTATAAATGCAGTAAATTCTGAAAGACGATGGTTGATCTAAAATGCTTGTTATTTTGTTCATAGTATAAAAGATTTTACTATTGAAACGCTAAGCTGTGAGTTGTATTTGCTTCTAACAGAAATGCTGAGCAAGGTACAGAAGTTCGTGAATGGATTTGAAGAGGATCTTCTGGTGCAACCAGTGACCACCTTGTATATTTGCTGTCATACGATAAGTACAGTACACATTCTTGTTCCTCTTCCTTATGACATACTCATTAGCTACATGGTACAAATCTATTCATATATACAAAAAATAGTACTTCTAGGTATGTTACATCAATAAACATAAAGCAAAAATGGTCAAATGAAAAAAAAAAAAAAGAAAAAAAAAAGAAAAGAACTGAATAAGGCTCTGTTGGCTTTAAGTGGTTTGTACTTGACTGTAAGCCTGTAACCTAGAGGTCCATAGTTGGAACCAGAAGTTGAGTAGGACTATATTGTACGGCTATACATGCATTACTTGAACATTGCAGACTTACAGTGTTTGTGATTTGAGCCTGTTCATAGGAAAATGTTAATGTGATAAAAGTACATTGAGCATGAGCAATAAAGTTTGATCTGTTGTGTTTTTTTTGGGTAAAGGGGAGTAATCCTACACCCTAGTAAAATATTATTAACCAAACGTTTTTAGTACAAAGGGCGAGGGTGATTCCCTCGCCTCAGTCCCTTAGGACACTTACGAACACTCATATAAACGTGACAAACCACGCTTATAACAAACATTGAACACAAACTACAACGACTATATATAAAAAAATAAAATGCAATTCAAGTAGACAAATCCTTGAATCTTCAAATCGTCATAGTAGTTCAAACGTCCAGCTTCAACCAACTGCGTCTTCTATTAGTATTATGCAATGCATAATTGTACGAAAGTATAGGCAACACTAGATAAACAACGTAAACTTTATTCAGATCTAAGCTGCAATAGTCAGCTTAGATTAATAGTATCCAAATGTTACAAGATCAGATTAATGTCAATGAGACAATAATCATATGAATGCAAAGACAAGACAAGATCAGTGAAAAATGATCTAAGAGAAGAGAAGAGAGTGATACAAAAGACTGCACACTCAAGTGTGTATAACCCTAGAATAAAGGACTAATTAAATAGGGGATTAAGTTACACTAAGACCCCTCTAACGGCTATAATAATGAACTTCAGCAGAGACAATAAAATGAACTTCAGCAGGAACAAGAGAGGCTTCAGCAGAAATGATAATCTTGGAACTATAAACCACTTATGCTTTGACCATGTTAAACCCCTGTAATATGCCTGCAAAGAACAAAGCTTGAAAGCCATTAGCAATTGATAGAGTGACATGTTTGCCACAGATTAATACCCAAAATTTTAACATTCCCCCTTAATCTGATGGGCAAACATATCAAACAATATCAATTTTTCACACAAAAATTTATGCTGATAGACAGGGAGGTTCTTTGTAAGAATGTCAGCAGTTTGGTTTGAAGATCCAATCGTTTTAGCATTTATAACACCTCTAGCAATTTTTTCCCTGATGAAGTGGACATCAATTTCAAAATGTTTTGATCTTTCATGGAAAACAGGATTGACAGCAAGTTGTAAAGCAGATTTGTTATCACAAAAAAGATTAACAGGAAGGTTGATGTCAACTTTTAGATCTTTTAGGATTTTCTGAATCCAAATGATTTCACAAGCAGCAGTAGACATAGATCTATACTCTGCTTCTGTGGAAGATTTTGAAAGAGTGTTTTGTTTTTTACTTTTCCATGAGATTAAACAATCATTAAAGAAAACACAATAACCTGTAACAGATTTCCTGGTTTTCTTGCATTTGGCCCAATCAGCATCACTATATCCTTCAAGATGATTTTCAGAGTTGCTGAAATTGTACCTTAGACCTTTTCCTGGAGCTCCTTTTAGATACCTCAGAACATTGAGGGCACATTCCAGATGAGATTTCAAGGGAGAATGCATATATTGTGCCAGACAATGAACTGAGTATGAAATGTCAGGTCTTGTATGGGTGAGGTAGATAAGTTTCCCAAGAAGCTTCTGATAACCAGTGATGTTGACAAGTAAGGGGTCATCATCAGTGGGAATGTATGGAAGCACAGAGTTGGGTTCCATAGGGGTGGACACAGGTTTGCACCCAAGAAGACCAAATTCTTTGAGGAGTTCAAGACAGTATTTTCTTTGGGAGAGACAGATGTCATTCCCAGTTTTTAAAACCTCAATGCCAAGAAAATATTTTAGATTTCCCAAGTCTTTGATATGGAATTTTGATTTTAGAAACTCTTTGAATAGGTTTATCTCATCAACACAGTTTCCAGTAAGAACTATATCATCCACATAAACAAGAAGAGCAATGAACTTGTCATTCTCTGTTTTGGTGAACAAAGAATGATCATTAACAGATTGGACAAAGTTGTTTTCCTTTAAAACGCTGACAAGTTTTTCATTCCATTTTCTGGGAGCTTGTTTTAGACCATATAGAGACTTAACAAGTTTACAAACTTTATTTTTATTGTTCTCATTACAGAACCCTTTGGGAATGGTCATATAGATATCCTCATCAAGGTCTCCATACAAGAAAGCATTGTTAACATCAAGTTGAAAGAGAGGCCATTTGTTTTTTACAGCTAAGGCAATAAGACATCTAACAGTAGACATTTTTACAACAGGGGAAAAAGTTTCATCATGGTCTATTCCTTCCCTTTGGTTGTAACCTTTAACAACCAATCTAGCCTTGTATCTATCAACTTCACCATTAGCTTTATATTTGATTTTAAAAATCCATTTGTAGCCAATAGGAGTTCTATTAGGAGGTAGATCAGTTATATCCCAAGCATGGTTTTCATTTAAGGCTTCAATTTCAGAATTCATAGCATCTACCCAATTACTATCAAGGATAGCTTCTTCATAACAAGTAGGTTCAATACTTTTATTAAGACTAGAAGCAAAGCAGTAATTGTCTTTGTTAAGATTTGAGTAATTAACAACTTTTTCAACACCATATTTGACTTTTCCTTCAACAATAAAGTCATTTAGATTACTGGGCAACTTAGAAACTCTAGTTGACCTCCTAGCAGTAGTGGCTGGCAAGCCTCTTTCTTGTTCAGCAGAATCCGAAGATGTATCAGCAGAATCAGAAGATGCATCAGCAGGATGTGATTCATGTGATATGTTGCCCTCAGGGTGTGTATTATCATCTATAGATGTTGCAACTGGTTCATCAATCCTGGTGGGATGACTTACCACTGTGCTATCATCATAGGATGTCACTCTCCCTTCATCATTGGGACTTGTTTGTGAGTCAAAGAAGTTTTTGTGGTTTAAATCTTTAGGCACATAAGTTTCAACAAAAGGTTTTGACACAGAATTTTTCATTTTGAATGGGAACACAGTTTCATAAAATTTGACATCTCTGGAGTAAAAAATATTTTTTGTTTCTAGGCTCAAGAGTTTATAGCCTTTTTTCTCATTTGAGTAACCAATAAGAACACTTTTTTCAGATCTACTACCAAATTTGTCAGAAACGTTGAGAATGGTAGCATAGCATAAGCAGCCAAAGACTCTAAGGAGAGAGAGAGTGAAGGGTCATGCCCATACACAAAGAAGAAGGGGGACTTGCCAGACATAACTGAAGAGGGCAACCTGTTTATGACATATGCAGCAGTTAGAACACATTCAGGCCAAAGATTTAGAGGTAATTCCCCCTGAAACATAAAGGATCTAGCAACATTAAGGAGATGCCTATGTTTCCTTTCTGCAATGCCATTTTGTTGAGGTGTATAAACACAAGAAGTTTGATGTAGAATTCCTTTTTCATGACAGAATTGTTGAAGTTTATTATTGACAAATTCTGTACCATTATCACTTCTAAAAGCTTTGACATTGTGTTCAAATTGATTTGATAGCATATGAGTAAAGTTAACAATGGAAACATAAACATCATCCTTCCCCTTAAGCATATAGACCCACACTGCCCTAGAATAGTCATCAACTATAGTTAAAAAATATTTATAACCATCTCTGCTAGTAATTTTATATGGTCCCCAAACATCAAGGTGAACAAGTTGACCAATTTTAGTGGATTTATGTTCACTTAGAGGAAATGGTTCTCTGGTTTGTTTGGCTTTATTACAAGTATCACAGAGATGATCAGTTTCAGATGAACTATCAAATTTAAGAGTGGGTCTAAGTATGTGTAGGACTTGGTCAGAGGGATGACCAAGTCTTTGATGCCAGAGATTTCTGGAGACATGACAAACAGATATGCAATTATTAGAGGTAATCTTACATGTAGAGTCTATATCAAAAATATATAACCCATTGTATTGTTTACCAATCCCCACAATCCTTTTTTGATGTAAATCCTGTATATAGCAATTAGATTCATTAAATCCAACAAACATCTTGTTGTCTCTAGCAATTTTATGAACATATAATAAACTGACATTGTATTCAGGAACAACAAGAACATCAAAAAGAGTTAGGTCATTATTGACCTTTAAATCACCAATTTTAGTAATTAGGGCCTGAGTACCATTGGGATGTCCAACAGTTAGGCCAAGATTTGAAATGTTAACAACATTGATTAAAAAAATTTCAGACACAGTCATGTGCTGATTTGCACCAGAATCAACAATCCAACCAAGACTGATGTTTCCAGTTAAGGATTTAGTGTTGTTGTTAAAAAACTTGTTGAAGTTCACATTAAACTTGACACTGCCATTAAAGAAGGTTCCTGAAAAATTTTTACCTGCCAAGTTGGCATTAGCAGATGACACATTGTTGTCATTGAGAAGACTCATAAGTCTTGAGAGCTGTTCATTAGACAAAGAGACAGGAGAATTGCTTGCACTATTATCAGTGACATGATTAGTTTCAGCAGAAACATTGTTACTGCTGAAAGGTTTACCATTAAAATTTCTCTTAACATATCCAGCAGGATATCCAACAATTTCATAACACCTATCAACAGTATGACCAGGCTTTTTGCAATTAGTACATTTGAGGTTCATATTTGGTCCTCTGCTATTAGAGCTGTTACCAGTGTTAAAACCAGAAACTTTGTTGTTAAAACCTCTTTTGTTATAAAAAAATTTTCCTCCATCAGAGGTTTTTGCATTAAAAGCTGTAGCATTGGGTTTAGCAGAGCTATTCCCAGATGAAACATTCCTGTGAGATTCTTCTCCAGACACAACAGAGAAAGCAGTTTTGACATTAGGCAGAGGGTCTCTGGTTAAAATATTGCTTCTGATGGGAACATAGGAGTCATCAAGACCCATAAGAAATTGCATTAACTTGATTAGTTGATTGTGTTTTTCAAAATGTTTTGCAGCCTCACAAGTGCAGGGAGGCAAGCTAATCATACAATCAAATTGTTTCCATAAAGAATTAAGGTTGTTATAGTAATCAGCTAGAGAGGACCCACTTTGACTAAGAGAGTTTATATTCTTATGCAGATTAAAAATAGCTGAACCATCAACTTTGTCATAGGTATCTTTAAGATCATTCCACATTTCATAAGCAGTTTTAGCATATATATAGCACCAGCAAACAGTTCAGGACTAAGAGAATTAAGAATCCAAGTAACCACAACAGAGTTACAAGTATCCCATTGATTAGCAAGACTAGGGTTCAAATCATCTCTTATGCAAGTACCATCAATAAACCCTAACTTATTATGGTTCCTTAAAGCAAAAGTCATGGCCATATTCCATATTTTGTAATTTTCAGTTCCAGTGAGTTTAATAGTAATAATGGGATTGCCATTTGTATTGTTAGGATGCAAATACAAAGCATCACCAAAGACAAGACTTTTCTCAGTGGAAGAACGACCAATATTATCATCACCAACAGCCATAGTACAAATAATAAGATAGACAGATATAAGAATAATCAGACAACAACAGACAGAGATAATAAGAATAAATAGTCAAGAAGATAAGACTTTATAATAAGAAACAACAAGCACTAAGCCTGTGGATTAGGATAAACCAGATCAAATCACACTCACCCTAGATTCACTTAGTCTAGGGCAAATATGAAACAGAAGATAACCAGTGATTACGCCAACAGCAGTAACCCCAAACCACACCTTTGTTGCTAAAGAGAATCAATGAGCCTGAAGCTCTGATACCATGTACGAAAGTATAGGCAACACTAGATAAACAACATAAACTTTATTCAGATCTAAGCTGCAATAGTCAGCTTAGATTAATAGTATCCAAATGTTACAAGATCAGATTAATGTCAATGAGACAATAATCATATGAATGCAAAGACAAGACAAGATCAGTGAAAAATGATCTAAGAGAAGAGAAGAGAGTGATACAAAAGACTGCACACTCAAGTGTGTATAACCCTAGAATAAAGGACTAATTAAATAGGGGATTAAGTTACACTAAGACCCCTCTAACGGCTATAATAATGAACTTCAGCAGAGACAATAAAATGAACTTCAGCAGGAACAAGAGAGGCTTCAGCAGAAATGATAATCTTGGAACTATAAACCACTTATGCTTTGACCATGTTAAACCCCTGTAATATGCCTGCAAAGAACAAAGCTTGAAAGCCATTAGCAATTGATAGAGTGACATGTTTGCCACAGATTAATACCCCAAATTTTAACAATAATCTAATAACCTAATAATAGTGACTACCGTAGCAAATTGACTTTGAAGCAAAAACATGGTCTAATCGACCCAACCTTTCAGCATTATAAGTTTTCAGGTTATTTGTTAACTTTTTTTTTTTTCTGAAATATGATTAAATACTATAAATAGAGTTCAATAGCATGTCGGTATAAACTTTTAAGTTGTAAATTCATGGTAAACCACAAAGTTTGTCCATTTACATACTAATATTCTAGTGGTATGCCGCCTCTCGGGGTTAAAATTGACCCATGTATATGACAAACTCCAGTAACTTAAACTTAATTTACTTGAATGCCCCTATCCCAACTCGTTATTGTTGTATTAAAGTCCTCTGTCTGATAAAGATGTAACTAGATGCAATAGTTATCAAATAAATTTATCGTTATTATCTATCTAACACCTAAAACATTGCTAGACAATTGCAATGTAGCAGAAACATGTAAGCCATGCTATTGATACCCCTGAAAAAATATTATTATGTGCTATCAGTGTTAGCAGCTTATCAATATTATTATGTTTAGCTCATTTTCCTGATAGTAACATAGCAAAAGAGCATACATCACAAGTTTTACAAAGTTATTGTGGATTTGAAGAGGCCCAGCCCATTACAAGTCTTACAAAGTTTGGGCCTTTAATGAGATGGCCCACTTTGTTCAATCCGCACTCAATTTTAAGAAAATCAAACCAATTACACCAAAAATATTTATTTAAGTGAACAAAACCCTTGATAAAAAACCCTCATCATCTTCATTCGCATATCCCAAATTATCAAAAAGCGCACACAATTTTTTTTAAAAAAAACTCTTCACCATATCAAGAACACAAAGTCATCTTCAACAAAACCCAAAATCAAACAGCAACAGTAAAAAATCATTAAAATTCAACCCTAACTACCTTCCGCGATTTTATGTTTCTTTGGTTTTTCAGCTCTAGGTTTAATTTGCTTTTTGGGTTTTTTCTATTGAGTTTCTATAGTGGCTGGCTAATGTCTTAGTGTATTTGTGATAAATAAATTATAGGTTTGGATTTTGCTGACTATATATATCCCTAAGATTGTGAGATAACAATGACAATAATCCCACAATGTGTCATCACCACCCACATTTTTTTCCGTCTTCCAGCCAAATCCGTAGGTCGGTTTCGGTGCGTTTCAAAGGAATGGCTATCTTTACTTACAGAACCCCGATTCATCCAAACTCATCAAAAAACCCTTAACACAAATCGCTTTCTCTTCGAGTCTAACGATGGTTCACTTTATTCAGTCCCATACAATAACCATGAACTAGTGCCAACACTAACTGAGCTTCCCTTTAAATTACATAACCTTCATATAGATGGTTCTGTCAATGGCCTTGTTTTAGCTACTGGTTATAAACACTCCGATGGCAAAGGCTGGACTCTTCTCGCTTTAAATCTAACTACTAAAGATTATGTGGAATTGCCAATCTCAAGTCGAGAAGAATTTTTTGGTTTCAAAGGATTTGGTTATGATTCCGTATCAGATGATTACAAAGTTGTCGTTTTCTCTCGTTTTGAAAATTTTAATAGGAATGTCTATGTATATAGCCTTAGAACAGATACTGTGAAGCTGGTGATGAGTCGTTCACCTTATCATGATGATCGTTTTTGCTGGCCATCAGGTGTGTTTGTTAATGGATTTCTTCATTGGATTCTGGGCAATCATTCTAAACCGGTTATTGTTGCTTTTAGTTTAGCTGATGACAAATTAATTGAACTGCCGTTACCCAATTTGTATAATGAAGTAGATCTGTCTGATTTCAATACCAAGCTTGTTGCACTTGGTGAAAAGCTTGCTATATTCAATGAAGTGAAAGGTGATATCTGGCTGATGAATGAGTATGGGCTACAGAAATCTTGGACAAAGATTGTAGTCGATAGATTTAATGAAATTCCATTGTATAAACCTATAGTTTTTGATGACAACGGGAAAGTTCTGTTTCTAACCGGCCATCTATCGGGGATATATGATGTTGAAGAACGAACTTTCTCTAAAATATTTTCTATTTCTTATATGAAAATCATGTATTATGTAGGTTCTTATGCGGAAAGCCTCGTCTCACGAAAATTCAGCAGATCCATATAGAAGTCGTCAAATCCAATGGAAGATGAATTTGATGCAAGGTTCAAGAATTTATTATACTCCAAGTTTCCATTAAGTATTGTGTTCTACTTGAAATTTATCTTGAGATCATTGTCTAGTTTTTTTCCCTTGTATTGCTCTGATAATACATACCCTTTGAATTATCGGATTGTTACGTGCATTAGTTTTTCTTTTGTTTTTAACTTTTTATTAAATTTGGATGCTTTAGTATTTTAAATATGTTATACTTGATCCTTGATCTCATTATGTACACTGTTTAGACTTGTTTCCCAATTTGGTTTCAAAATCATGCTCTAATGGAAGTTATTTAAGTTCAAGGGTTCTTTTATATGGCTTATAAACTAGTTGGTGTTCTTTTTCTGCGTATGCACTATCAAACTTGGCAATTTTGGGCATTCAGTAGTAGCAAGACTTGTTGAAGTGATTGAAGATGACTGTTATGAACATAGGCCAAGGGCGTTGGGCGGATTGATTTGTTTGGTCACACACTTATTTTATCTTTCGCTTACTGTGAAATGTTGGTGTCGTGAGCCCAGTAGCAGGGTTAGATAATCAACTTCAGCAGAAACAAATACCACTAGGTGGTTACCGGATATCACTTGGAATCGTGTGATCACTTTCCAAAGTAAACTATTCGACCCTAATGCCTGGGTTACACGAATATCTACTTGAGATAAGACCAAATGCAGTTAAGGAATTAGGCACAATTCTATAACCCTTTCGCTAATAAGTGTTAATCGTTTTCTGTATGTCAAACATGCATAAACAGATCTCCTATTTATAGGAGGTTACTCTCAGCCGTTCAAATGGAATTATGAGGATTAATCGGCCCATTAATCACCTCATAACTATCCCCATTATAGCCGTTAGTGGTTACATGACCAATTAAACGTGGTCATTAAGCAGTTGTAACTGCCATTTAACAGTACTTTAACACTAGCAGTACTTTCATACCTCTAGCAGTACTTTCATAGCACTTCAGTGGAAACACTGCTTATCAGTGGAAATACTGCTTATCAGTGGAAACCACAAGCAGTACTTTCTACTAGTGCTACCAATACAAACCACTATAAGAGTCAGGGTGTTCATGGACCTTATGGGTGTACACTCCGTACCTCCTAACCCATTACAAGGTGTGAACTAATCCCACAAGTGCACTAAATTTTCCAACAATCCTCCCCAAATTTAGTTCACTTCCTTTGCATGAAAAACCAAACATTAAACAAAACATGTGCATAAACGAAAATGTCCTGAGGATTGAATTTCCATCTTAGTAAATTACACGTTCAAATATTCGAGAATCAGGGTGTTCTAAGAATTGAACCCTTCAACCCATTTGAATACCTGAAGATAAAATACACACAAGTTTTCAAACACTTAACAGCTCCTGACACTATACAAGCCATGTGTCCATATCCAAATTCATAAATGTTGTAAAAGCTAAAAGTCCAAAGCTTCCTGAAGCGGCAAAACTTCAACATTTACATAGGTGGTTCCTCTTTAGTCATGCTCCTGCCAAGCACTTTTTCAAAGAAAATTAACCATTAAGAAGTAAAGACTTCATCCTCCTTTCAGCAGGTTCTGAGCACAACCTTGGGATGTAAATAAAACATGTGCTCCAGTCCACTGAATGTTCAGCTTTCCACATTGAACTCAGCTCCCAAGTTTCCTTAGGAGGGAGTTGGGTGTCCTAGCATTCAGTGACTAAGTTGGACTTAAACCCATCCCTTTAGCAGACTTTATTACCAAGTCTCTAGCCAAACCCTTCGTCAAGTGATCAGCTAAGTTCTGTTGAGATCTAACAAACTCTATAGATACCACCCCATTCATGATAAGCTCACGAATCATGCTATGTCTGACACCTAAGTGTCTAGACTTACCATTGTACATTTGGCTATAAGCCTTAGCCAATGTAGCTGCACTATCACAACGGATAGAAATAGCTGCTATAGGTTTAGGCCACAATGGAATCTCAAGAAGCAAGTTTTTCAACCATTCAGCTTCTTTACCAGCAGCTGCTAGAGCCACAAATTCAGATTCCATTGTTGAACTGGTGATGCAAGTTTGCTTCTTGGATGCCCAAGAAATTGCACCTCCACCAAGTAGGAATACCCAGCCACTGGTAGACGAATTGTCTTCAGTGTTACTGATCCAACTTGCATCAGTGTAACCTTCCAAGACTGAAGGATAACCAGTATATGAGAGACTATAATCCATAGTTCTCTTCAAATACTTCAGTACCCTGTGAACAACTTGCCAATGATGAGCACTAGGATTACTAGTATACCTACTCAATTTTCCCACTGCAAAACCAATATCAGGTCTTGTACAAGTCATGACATACATCAAGCAGCCAATTACCCTAGAATACTCAAGTTGAGATACAGCTTTGCCATTATTAGGCATCATCTTCTCACAAGTATCCATAGGTGTACTCACAGGAGTACAATCAAAGTAATTGAATTTCCTTAGCACCTTCTCAATATAATGAGACTGAGAGATAGAAATTCTATTACTTTCATGTTTAATCCTTATACCAAGGATAACATCAGCCTCCCCCATGTCTTTCATGGAGAACCTTGATGACAAAAATTCCTTTGTCAGGTCAACCTGATTTTGGTCAGTGCCAAAGATCAACATGTCATCAACATATAGACAAATGATGACTCCTTTACCAGATTCATCAAATTTGCTATATACACATTTGTCAGCTTGGTTAAGAACATAACCACTAGACAAAACCACTTCATCAAATTTTTGATGCCATTGCTTAGGTGCATGCTTCAGTCCATAAAGAGACTTAATCAGTTTACACACCTTGTTTTCATTGCCAGGCATGATGAAGCCATGAGGTTGGTTCATATAAACCTCCTCTTCCAACTCACCATTCAAGAAAACTGTTTTCACATCCATCTGATGAATAACCAGATTGTGAATAGATGTCATAGCAATCAACATTCTTATGGTACTGATACGAGCCACAGGGGCATAAGTATCAAAATAGTTTATTCCTGACTTTTGTTTAAAGCCCTGAATGACTAGTCTAGCCTTGAACTTTTCAATAGTTCCATCTACCTTCATTTTTCTTTTGAAAATCCATTTGCAACCCAAAGGTTTGCAACCAGGTGGTAGATCAACCAACTCCCAAGTGTTGTTGCCCATGATGGAATCCATCTCATCATTGATTGCTTCTTTCCAGAAAGCAATATCCTGGGACTTCATTGCTTCTTCAAATGTCTTGGGATCATCCTCAACAATGAAGCAATAGGAGTATTGGTCAGAGACCTCATCCCTAGTTCCTTCAACTAAGTATAGTTGAAACTCAGGTCCAAATGACTTTGGAGTCCTAACCCTTTTGCTCTTCCTGAGCACAAGTTCAGGTTGTTGAACCATAACCTCATCAGGGACCACTGATGGTTCACCATCAGGGACCTCTGATACACCAGTGTCATGAGTTCCATTAGGAATCCTCTGACTTGGTCTAGGGACTGATGAGAATCTATTCTCATCAAAGTCTGCATCCCTTGATTCAATTATTGAGTTAACTGAAACATATTCATTAGGTTCAATAACATAGAACCTAAAAGCCTTGGAATGCTCAGCATATCCAACAAAGATGCAGTCAATGCCTCTTTCACCCAAAGTCTTTAGCTTTGGATCAGGGAGTCTTACAATAGCCCTACAACCCCAGACCTTGAGATAGTTCAGGTTGGGTTTCCTTTTCGTCCAGAGTTCATAAGGGGTAACCTTGTTCCTTTTGTTGGGAACCCTATTTAATAAATAGCAAGCTGTTAACATAGCTTCACCCCAGAACCCTTGACTCAGTCCTGAATAGGACAACATGGAATTAACCATCTCCTTCAGCACCCTGTTTTTCCTTTCAGAAATACCATTTTGCTGAAGAGTATAAGGGGCAGTCGCTTCATGGATTATTCCAACAGACTGAAAGTACTGAGTATCCATGTACTCACCTCCCCTATCAGTCCTTAATCTTTTGATCAAAGACCCAAGTTGTAATTCAACTTCAGTTTTAAACACTTTGAATTTATCTAATGCTTCATCCTTGGTATGTAACAGATAGACATAACAAAATCTAGAAGCATCATCAATGAATGTCACAAAGTACTTATTTCCCAAAGAAGGAGTGGCATGCAAATCACACAGGTCACTGTGAATAAGCTCCAAGATCTTAGTCTCACGACTAACACCCTGAAAGGGTTTCTTGGTTATCTTGGTCAACATGCAAGTTTTACACTTTTCAGTGTCCATGTCAAAAGAAGGGATTAAACCATCCCTAGACATATCTTGCATCCTTTTATAGTGCAACATGACCAAGTCTAGCATGCCAAAGGGTAGAATCAGTCTGGTCATATGTGGTCACAAAAGCTGAAATAACACTATCAGTGGTAACATTAAGCCTGAACATTTGATTACATAAATAACCAAAACCAATAAAAACACCATTCTTAGAAAGAACAAATTTATCAGATTCAATAACTTGTTTATATCCATAATTATTCGAAACACTACTTGAAACCAAGTTCTTCCTTATATCAGGAACATGAATAACATTAAACAAAGTTACAATCTTTCCAGAACTAAACCTAAGATCTACACAACCATGACCATGCACCAAGGCTGTTGACTCATTTCCCATGTGAAGAATAGAACCATCATTCAGTGACTCATAAGTCTTGAACCAGCTTCTATCTTTGCACACATGAACTGTTGCACCAGAGTCAACCCACCACGCAACATCATCATCCTGCACATAATTAGATTCAGATACATATGTAACATAATAAATCTGAAAAGACTTATTAAACATATTCTGACCTTTCAGTGAGTTGGAAGAACCACCACTCCCTGAACCATTAGTGTCTGATCCATTGGCTTTACCACCAACTTTAACACCTTTGCAGTCCCTTTTAATGTGACCAGTCTTGCCACATTTCCAACAAGTAGGTGTTGCCTTTTTGTTAAGATCTGCCTTTGTGTTATCATGATATTTGCGTTTGCCTTTGTTATCATTGTACCTGGTGGAGTTGTTATGCTCCACAATATTGACAACAAATGCACCAGTAGCATTGCTACTCTTTGGCTTGTCATTATCCTGCACCTTGAGAGATTCCTCAATGTGCAGATGACTGCCCAACTCAACAAGAGTTAACTCCTCCTTCATATGTTTCAAAGTATACTTGAAATCTTTCCATGAAGGAGGGAGTTTGTCAATGACACAAGAGACTTTGTTAGCCTTATCCATGTTCATATGGTGTTGTGTAAACCTTCCAAGTATTCCAAGAAGTTCATTGTATTGTTCCATAACTGGTCTTGAATCAGTCATTTTGTAATTTGTGAAATTACTAACAAGGAACTTCTTACTTGATGCATCCTCAGCCATATATTTGGCATCCAAGGAATCCCACAGTTCTTTGGAAGATTCAAAGTTCTGATAAATATCAAACAAAGAATTAGACATACCATTGAGAATAAGACCTCTGCATATGTAGTCATCATTCTCCCATTTGCTCCTCCTCCTGATATGCTCAACCGTAGCATCATCCCCATCATCAGGAATTGGAGTAGTCAGCACATACACCACACTCATGCTTGACAGCAAGAAGTGCATCTTCTTCTGCCACCTCCTAAAGTCCACCCCTTCAAACTTATCAAGCTTGGCAAAGTTTGAAGCCATGTGTTTCATTGCAGCAGTTGCCATTGATTATCACAAAATAGTTTACTTTGATTGTTGGTGTCGTGAGCCCAGTAGCAGGGTTAGATAATCAACTTCAGCATAAACAAATACCACTAGGTGGTTCCCGGATATCACTTGGAATCGTGTGATCACTTTCCAAAGTAAACTATTCGACCCTAATGCCTGGATTACACGAATATCTACTTGGGATAAGACCAAATGCAGTTAAGGAATTAGGCACAATTCTATAACCCTTTCGCTAATAAGTGTTAATCGTTTTCTGTATGTCAAACATGCATAAACAGATCTCCTATTTATAGGAGGTTACTCTCAGCCGTTCAAATGGAATTATGAGGATTAATCGGC
The DNA here is from genome assembly GCA_019973895.1 of Chrysanthemum seticuspe. NCBI lineage: Eukaryota > Viridiplantae > Streptophyta > Magnoliopsida > Asterales > Asteraceae > Chrysanthemum > Chrysanthemum seticuspe. The sequence continues at coordinate 219,028,908 of BPTQ01000003.1, read as the reverse complement.
CCATTAATCACCTCATAACTATCCCCATTATAGCCGTTAGTGGTTACATGACCAATTAAACGTGGTCATTAAGCAGTTGTAACTGCCATTTAACAGTACTTTGACACTAGCAGTACTTTCATACCTCTAGCAGTACTTTCATAGCACTTCAGTGGAAACACTGCTTATCAGTGGAAATACTGCTTATCAGTGGAAACCACAAGCAGTACTTTCCACAAGCAGTACTTTCTACTAGTGCTACCAATACAAACCACTATAAGAGTCAGGGTGTTCATGGACCTTATGGGTGTACACTCCGTACCTCCTAACCCATTACAAGGTGTGAACTAATCCCACAAGTGCACTAAATTTTCCAACATGAAATTGATCTTTTTTTTATTGTGCTTCGCAGAGCCCATAATTACCATAGCTCCTGGTGTTTGCTATCTATTGAACACAATTCAAAGATTTATCCCAGACATAATCTTTGATTACCAACAAACGAGTACCCTATTACTAACGATAGAAGTTTTTTAGAGCTTAATTTTATGTTTTGTAGATAATCATCTATTTTAATACAGATAGAATTCATTTGTATTTGGGGTCGGAGTAAAGTCGTGTAATCTGAGGCTTACACTAGCATTTTCAAATCAAGAAACTCATGATTTTATTTGGTTCATGGTCTAGTTTGGGATTAACTAGAGGTGGCAATTTGTGCAAAAAATCAAAAAAATTGGCTAAATGGGCAACTTTTTCAAAGATTTGGGCACATTTAGCCCCCATTCTTTTTTTGAAACTAGACGAGTACCCGTGCATAACAACGAGATTTTATAGCGAATGATCGTTTAGTGATACAAAAAAGTTTATGGGTTATAAACGAAAAATAATAAAAGTTTGAAGATTTAGGGATTAAACATAATGTTTTGAAACCCGGTTCGACCCGGGTGGTTCAACCGGTTGAACCGTTCCATTCGAAAAACGGGTCGATTTAAACCGAGACATCGGGTTAAAAACGGTTCAAATTAAACCAGGTCAACCCGCCGGGTTTGAAGCGTTCCGGGTCAACCTGATTTTCGATGTGTGTTAATAGTTTCGTTTTGAAATATATGTTTTCAACATTTTTTTTCTTTAGTTTCAACTTTTCACTTTTTACTTTTTGGTTTTTCCTTTATATATAGTATAGCAGGGTACTAGCACGTTTCGGCGGCGGGTACCCTGTGACAATTAACCGGATAAATAGATCTCGATGAGACCTAATTCCACCAGTTTGTATCGGTTCCAACGGGTCCTCTCTGGTTCGTTTTCGGATAGCTTTTATTGGTTAGCTGAACCGGTGGCGACATTGATTACTGGTTTGAACCATTTGGTCCGGTCCGGTTTTCAAAACTATATATACCATCAACTTGTTAGCTTGTATGAAGCTGTGTGTTTTATTAATTTGTATAATGTGTATAATAACATGTACTTTTCATTTTAAGGTGTTTTAAAAATAATATTAATTAGTGTTTTAATTATTTTATATTTTGAATTATGTTTTAGCTTGTTTAAATTGCATATTGTGAAAATTTTATTGTACTTTTTAATAAAGAGTGTTTTAATTGGTTGTTTTTAATTTGGTATATATGCTTTTATTTGGTTGTACAATGTAAATAAGTTATTGTACTTTTAAGTAATGAGGTGTTTTAATAAGAGTAATACACTATGCATTTCTCTCACTTTTGACTTTTAAAATTTCACTTTTCAAGGTTTGACTATACACTCATTATATGTAGTATAGATAGGCAAATATTGCCCATTTAGAAGTTAAATGGCATAATGGGCACATGTTTTTTTCGAACATTAAACTGTTTTTAATGAAAATTTATTGATATAGTATATTTAGTTACTCAAATATAAATGATGTGTTACGATCAAGGAATTTTTTTGTTGTTTCAAGTCTTTTCTAAACCGATTCGTATAACATGAGCCCGTTTGGCCCGTGCCCGTTTAAGCCCGTGCCCGTTTAGCCCGTTGCCCGTGCCCGCCCGTTTTGGCACCTCTAGGACTAACTGTAGCTGCGGTTTAAGGTCATTTTATATTTTAGTTTTGCCATGGTTACGAACGTCCGGTTTAGGCCTGGCAAAAGAGAATCATCTCAAATGTCAAATATGACAATTAACTGCGCAAAGCCAAACTTCTAATTGTTCACATTTACAACCCATAATGATTGTTAAAAGACAGAATACTCAATCAAATTTTCTTGAAATAAACTGAAAGTGTCATCATGATTTGGAACAATTGGTTTACCATAAACTCAAACAAGAACGAACACTATTCAGTTTAAGTAATATCGAACACCTGCCAAAGGCCAAGTTCAAACTACAACCAGTGCCAGCTGAAAGTTGTGAAAGCTGCAATTCAATGAAGCTATCTCTTCTTTCTTCCACCCTAGCCAGATTTCGAAGGTGCAGCAGCAGCACTTGATGTAGATGATGAAGCTTCGTGTTTCTTCACTCTACCAGGGTGTCGAGGAACCAATTCAGCAATACGAAGTATCACATCTGCAATCATTTGAGTAGCTTCTTCAGTATATAATGAATTAATAAAAATATCTCCAACGAAATCCAACTCTTGGACATCATAAGTTGATCCCAAAAACTGCTCAAAGTGCTCAATGAACGTCTCAGCAACCTTACCACCCTCCACTCTAGCTTTATTCCTCCTTGATCTCAACATACCATGGAAAAATGCAGTGTTTCTATCCCTCTCACTTATACCAGTTTATTGCAGCCTTTCCCCTTTTCATACTATCATTTTGGTCTTTGTCAACAGCTTCTTGTGCATTTCTTAACTCGTCTCTAAGCTGTTTAGCATTCTTAGACAGATTACCATTACTCCAATTCAATCTATTTAAAGGCTTTTTCAATTGCTTTAGCTTTTTTGCAAACCTAAACATATAACACCCCTGCACTTGAATATCCCACTCCTTCTTGACACAGTACAAGAAATCAGCTTTATCTGCAACATAGTTTGTGAATCTAAATGCTTTTTTCTTAGGTACAATTTTTTCTTAGGTACAATTACCTTAGGAATACTGACCAGAGCTGGACTATGATCAGATATCATAAATGGAAGAAACACCCATAAGCTTTTTGCCATCATTGGCCATTATTCTATCTGACTTCTTTAGAGTACTAGCTTTTGGATTTTTTAGTGACTTAGTCAAAGTAAAATGGAACCCAGTACTATTTAGATATTCAATCTCCAATCCATTTGCATAATCATGAAAATCTTGCATATCAATAGTCATTGAATGTCCACCAGCTGAGTGCTCAGAGGTCTTCATTGTCACATTAAAATCTCCCATTACTATCCATGGTAAACTTCCAACAATACTCTCGTGCATATGCAAATCTTTCCAAAGATCTTTTTTTTCCTTAATAGAGTTGCAAGCATACATAAAAGTGCAAAACAAATTAGTCTTCTTCTAAACAGATTCAATCAAGCAAAGCATAACATGTCTTGTCTCATGCATATTCATAATTTTTGACCAAATCCTCATTCTAAGCAATTATAATTCTACAGCTATTAGCCTATTAGTACTAAATGAAGCATTTGATATCCATTCCCACTAATTAAACACTTTGTCACAAAACAACTCCCACTGATTAAACACTTTGTCAAAATATATATTATAGTTATTACTTAACCCTTTTGTCTTAAAATTGCTTATGTGTCACGATAAATCATCTTTTAACTTGCAACATTTGCCGATATGTCATATATTTTTAATTTTATGAATTGCATGCCATAATGTTTAAATACATTTAAATTATTCATTTTCGATTTTGACCAGATTTGGTGTATAAGAGTGTTGGTTTATGTGTGCATAGTACAACATAAACTTATATTGGTGATTATTTATGAGGCGATATGATCATCAATAACATGAGACTCATGAATTATATGTACATATTGTATATATACTGTGAATTATTAAATGAGTTATTTACTTATTAGACTTAAACTGCAAACAATATAATTCCCTCTCATCTTCCCCTCTTATATTTGGTTTGGTCGAACACCAAAACTGAAACACCCTCGGTGTTTGTTTTGTCAATTTTGTTATTACTTGTTTGTGGTCGATTATTCAAGCCTGACAACTATAGGAGATCGTTGCAGTGTTCGTGTTTTTAATAGATTTGTAATCATTTTTTATTGTGAGCTAAATTAGTACAACTTTACACCTTATTTAAGTTGGTTAGCATTAACTTGGTCTCTTAATGTACACACATATTCCCAACTTCTCGACAAATGTTATTTTATCACTCGATTTTAATTCGTGACTAGATTCTAGTTCCCCGCCTAGTTTTAAAAACACATTTGAATGTATTCTAAAAGCATTGGTAGGGTTACCATGTAATACTTCGTTTATCAAATCTTCTCCTGTTTTGAGATGACGTCATGCATGATTCCTTGTACATATACTTAGAGTACTATATGCAACAACAATATTAGACGAGGACCATGAGTCCATAAGTGAGCGTACACAACCATGTTTTCTTATTTTCTTTATTCTTTCGGTATCCAAATTGATTATTTTTAGGACACCTAAAAGTGTAAATCATAGTATAGGGTCTTCATGTAATTATATGTAAGAGATAGGTTATGGATTGTAATATGTTGTGATGTTGTGAGACCATGTACCCTCGCAACATTTGTATAATTGCGAGGAGAAGCTAACATGTTGTGAGGTCTCACAACACAAGCGTGTAAGGGTATAAATACCCCCTACCTCATGGGTTATGAGGTGTGTGTTATTGCTATATGTCTTGCGAGACTTTCACTAATCTCTCCCGTTTCTCTCTCTAGAATAAAGTGATCACAACCACTTTCTCTTTCTAGTTTAGTAGCAGACACATGATTATAGTGACAACAATTATGTTCGCCTATACAAGACCAAGCGTATGTAAAATACAAAATTAACAAATAACATCTCATAGTTTGTTCATATATCAAGCCATAAAATAGCATAAAATGATATAAAATCAAGTAATATTTTATTTACATTGAAAATTAACACTAAAACAAAAAAATTTATTCAAATATATCATTAACCATGCAAAATAACATAAGTTCTCCGAATAAAACAAGATTAAAACGAAATGTGCATATCATGAATGCCACATAGAAAGAAAAAAATTAGTTGTTTCGATCTTGCTTATGTTGTAACCATTTTAGCCTACAAGCATCACTTCGCATAGTCATAAACAATTCCCGTTTGACAGCATCTTCAAACAAATCCATAGCAAGATAATAAAGAGGACTATCATCTGGCATCATTCCACCGTCTAACATGCCATTAATGACACTCATACACCTACTAGCACTATAAGGATCATCTTTATTAACACCATAAGCATCACACTCTAAAATTTCTAAAAGGCGCTCTTGTCTCTCACCTTGTTTAACCATGAACTCTTTAAACATTCTTGATCGTGCCGAATCCTTCCCTTTCCGCTTCATCTGAACATTTTTTGGTTTCATAATCAATTTAGCAGACTTGTTTACTTGTTTAGAAACTCCAATTTGGCTGGATGTTGGGATATCTTGGCCCACATCTTTCACTAAACCTGTATAAAAAATTCCTCTTGAGCATCTACCGATGTTTATACATTCTACTATCATAGGATCTATGACTAACACCATAATAATCAACTAACACCATGGTTATATTTAACTATAAAGCCAAAAACTATGATATATGCATCTAGTGATGGAATCATAGCAATATAACACACAAATACAGAAACACAAACAAAGAAACACAAACACTAACATGTGATTATACACACACAAAGTGAATTTGTTTTGAAAAGGAATAAATAAGGTACCTAGTGAATTTGTGTTGGAACTCTGTGAGTTTGACTAGTTTCTTTATATCCCACATTAGAAAGTGAAACATTTTGCGGGTATTTAAAAGGAAACTTCTAAATGAGAATATAATTATGTGAAAGGCTTATTCCATAGTGTCTTTTGGAGAAGTCATGCACAGTTGATGCAGCAACAACATGTACGACCTTTATGACAGATGGCTTGCCGATGATAGGGTTACTATCAAGAGTGTTTGTGACAGACTTGGTAAAACAAGAAAAAAGGAAGCAGTGGAGGGTGATTTGGAGGTCAACCTTACAGTTGAAACCATCAAAATAAAATCAATTACCAAAATATACTCCCACCAAACCCAATAACCAAAATCGACACTATTTCTTCACATTACCAAAATCGACATGGCAATCCGCCACCACCATTTGCTCGCTACATTTTGCTTTCCATTTAAGGACATGGCAAGCAAACCGTAGTATCTTTGCTTGCTCGCTACATTTTTCTCGCCACCTAGGATTTTATGGAGAGTATATGTTTTCATATGAATTTAGAAAGGTCAATATAATCATAATTTAAGTTCAACAAGATGAAGAAAGCGAGCAAATGGATGGAGAGCAAATAAATTTGCTTGCTACATCCACTTGTCAAATCCACTTGTCAACACACAAAAATGTTTTATGCAAGAAAATGGGATGGAGAGAGCGAGCAAATGGATGGAGAGCAAACAAATTTGCTTGCTACATCCACTTGTTAACACACGAAAATGTTTTAAGCAAGCAAATCGGATGGAGAGAGCGAGTAAATGAGAATGGAGAGCAAAATAATTTGCTATCCATGTTCATGTGTCACCATCTTATTAAATTAGGATTTCAAAAATCAACACGTGTCAACATCTAAAGGAGTGGCAAGCAAAAACTGGTGTAAAGGACGTGCTTTTCAATGTTGATATAAGATGTTCGAAGTTAGTTTTGGGGTGGAACTAAAGAAATCAGTACATGAGGTCATCTTAAGAGCATTCGGTATAATAACACAAGTTAAACTTTAACACAGTGCCACATCAGCTTTAACATTTCACCTTAACTCACCAAAAAACACCCGTTATCATAACATTCCCAAGGTTAAACATTAACTCATCAACAATTAACAAAAACAACCCCTCATTTAGGGGGCAAAAAAATAAAAATAAAAAGTTTAACACCACGTTATGGTGTTAACATGGGGGTGTTAACACCATGTTAACACCATAGACGGTATGGTTAACATACAATAACTTGAAAATGTTAAGGTTTAACACCTACTTGGGCGTTACCATTGCAAGTGCTCTAATGATTAGTGGTACTTTATTAAATTAAAGCTAGTTGTGAAAGACTTGACTCAACGACACTATACCACATGGTGGGGGTATAGTATTTGAGGTAAGCTACATGCCTTGGCCAAGTCTGCCTTGTTGTGTGCATGTCATACATTACATAAGCAAATTAGAAGTGAGACAATAAGCATTAACTGAAGGAATGAATATAGCTCAGATTGATTGCTTTGCTTAGTTAAATTCTCAATTAGGTGGATTGGATTATATTTACATGCATGAGGATTGTTTCTTGACGTTTAAGAAACGGTTATGTGTTTTCTCTTCGTGTAGGAAGCTAAACATATTGCCTTGTAGTGGCAGTTGAAGAGGTTATATTAAATAGAGAACTAATAACTTAGAATTCCATGGTGATGGAACATATATAAATAAATATTTTAGAATGGCCATTAGAGACATGTTTGTCAAGTGATCTAGAAATTTGATTTTGACACTACTAAGCCTCTGACGAGAGACTTGGTGACTGTTTTGTAACCGACAAGCGGTGCGTCGACTTGTCATATATCTCCATTAAGCCTCTCACGAGATACTTATTGAGAGTAGCTAGAGGCATGGGCTTGAAACAACTGAGAATCATTTAGTGATTGAAACTCGACTTGGTTGTAGTGCTCCTACATCACGAGTTTAATAGGTAATGTTACTAATTGGTATAAGGTGCTATCAACAGTTAACCCATGTATAGCTATGATAATACAACGTTGCCAAAACATGGTAAGATTATTCTCTCTTAGAGTGTCATGAATCAGGATTTAAATGCATGGTCATATTCACGCTCAGTGAGAATGAGATGGTTACAATGGGAACTGTGTAGAAGTGTGTCGGTGAGATCATTAAAGTTCGTGGCTTAATCTTCGGAGACCATTGAATCGATTTCACTATGCATACTTTGAGTAAACGGGGTTTAATTGTAATGACATCTTCGTGACACAACTTATCAGAGTATCAGAAAACTATCCAAACCTTAGTGGGGGATTGTTGGAACTTTGTGAGTTTGGATAGTTTCTTTATACCCCACATTGGAATGTAACATTTTGTGGGTATTTAAAAGGAAACTTCAAAATGAGAATATAATTATGTGAAAGGCTTATTTTATAGTGTCTTTTTTGAGAAGTCATAGTAGATAGGATAGTTCAAACAGTTGATGCAGCAACCACATGTACGACCTTTATGACATATGGTACAAGCCAATGATGCGGTTACTATCAAGAGTGTGTTTGTTGCAAACTTGGTCAAACAAGAAAAAAGGAAGTAGTGGGGGTGACTTGGAGGTCAGCCTTAGAGTTGAAAGCATCAAACCCACGTCCTTGATTCTTGGCACTTTTGTGATCATGGTAGATCACATGTTTTGCATATAAATAAAGTGTAGTAGTAAGGAGAAATACACACAAAACTCATTCAAGAGATGTTGTCATATTTGCTATCTCCTAACCCTTGCAAACTTAAGTTTTCTAGTTCACCATTCTCATTGTGCTGTGTTTGTTTGCTGACAAAAACAGCACGAGTTTGGTGGTTTTACGTGTCGAGGCTCGCAACGTATAGAGCACGTATGATCCTTTAAGAACAGGGAACCTCTTCCCGTGCAAGGCTCTTTAACTACTTTGTGCTCCACATATATGAAACAAGGAGCCGTGGGTGATTGTTTCTCTAAAGTAGTAACTATATTTGGATGTCACGAAAGTGGATGTTCGAATACTTGAGAGTATTCCTAATAAATGTCTAAGGTCATGGTTCTGAAATGACTAATCAAGTATCTCTTTATTGGTTGTGTTTATCTATCGTTCGTTGTTGGATAATCAATCATTAGTTGTCTCGAATTTAAACTTATCATGTTCCTAATTCATAAGTTGGTGTAAAAGAACATCGAAAAGCAATGCCTGATAAACCACAACATTTGTTACAGCAGAAGAACTTGTGACAACAAGTTAGAGTTATTATTATATAAATAACGTGGTATTAGGGACGTGGTTATTTTAGTCATTCAATATCTTGATAACTCTGAAAATTCTAAGAACGCTTCTTAAACAAGCATTGGAGAATTAGTCTTCCTAAAGAAATAGTCAAAACTCATCGCTCTTTTGCCAAATGACTACTAAAAATCAAAATGTTCATTGCTCACTGTCCCAAAAAGCTACACACTGCTCCACACCAAACTTGAGGGATAATAACTTTGGGGATAAAAAGAAAGTAGTTAAACCCACTTCAGGTTTCATCAAGAAAAAAAGAAAAAATAAATAAAAAATCCCTTATAGGATAGATTTTTGCAATAAAAAACAAGTGTCACTTTGATGCCCATACCTTCATTCCAAAAACTCCAACAAAAGTTAATGTTTCAACTGTGTTTTATCCTAAATTATTGTTTTCTGATTTTATTTAAAAGGGTTCCTGTGATTAGTTTCTACAAGATATAACCAATTCACCATCCGAAGAACATCATACAAAGCACACTATTTGGGATTCGTATTCTAATACGAATCAAATCGTATAGAGGTTTAGCCTTAGTTTGGTTTAGCCTAAATTGCTAGCTACTTAGTATAACTAATTTTGCTACTTAATGAAATCTTAAATTACACTAATAGGCAAGTGAACTCCAATTAAATAATTTACTGTGAGTTGAAACATGACATACAATATATATCCATACATTCCATAGCATAGTCACATACCTGATAGATGTTGATTCTGGTAGGAACAATTCTGGTAAGGCTGATTCTGATACAATGTCGGTCCGACGTACTGTGTGCCTGGTGGATATTTTCTACTTTGGTAAGCTACAAGCTCAGATGTGAGTGCATGGTGGATATAACAATATATATACACAAATACCTTCATGAATTCCATTTGGCATGAAAGGGGGAAACTTTAGAGCGGCTGTTGTTTTGGCCATTAGCTCCGACGCCTGCTTAAACTTCTCGATAAAGTAATCTAGGTCAGCATCAGAGATCTGTTTCTTATCTACTAGAGACTGTACCGTGGTTATTACAAAATTCAGTTGCTGACGCATGTATTCATCTTCTCTTCAGCGTTCTGGAAGGTGGGGATATTAGACATGATGATGCGGCTATGTACGTTCTAGAGTGAGGAATGAAACGTAGGTTTTGCTACAATGATTAAATGAATTTGAGTATGTGAAGAAACCCTATTAGTATTAGGGAATTGATATGTACACATAAAAATTTGATTCGCACATATAAAATAATTTGGAATAGACGTTTATACCCTTACTTTCCAATATTTTAGTTAAGGATAATACCTTAAACGCATCATATTTGTCTAAAAATAGTCTTCTGGATATCGAATAATTTTTTTTGCTTATACGGGTACTGAACTTTCAATTTCAGACTTTTAAATGTACTAAACTTTCAATTTCGGACTTTTTGAAGTACTTTTATGACATTTTGCCCCTGAATTTTTAATAATTTGAAAGGCAAAAATGTTACAAAGTACCTCAAAAAGTCCAAAATTGAAAGTTCAGTACCAATATAAGCAAAAGAAAATTTGTTCGATATCCAGAAGAGTATTTTTAGACAAGTATTATGCTTTTTAAAATTATTAACCCTTTTAGTTATCATCATTGACCATCAAAAACCCCTTTTTTTTTTTATTTGGAGTGTTTACTGTCCCATTTTTTTCCGGAATATGTATATGCCATGAATTTACAACGCAGTATTTAGTAATAAGTTTAAATTTCGGATCAATTGGTAAAACTTTGTAGAAATAACTCACCTCCAATCAAGTTCGAAACACCAAAACCTAACCAGCCCGTATGTCAGTTTACTACTCAACCAATAATAACACAAAAAGAGAAGAATTGAATTTAGTCCAAAGAGTAAGTAAAACAACAATATTGACCACATAAAAAAAATTAAAATATATATATATATATATATATATATATATATATATATATCAACTCACATTACCACACAAAAAGACAACTAACAGTTTGAGTTTATTCACATTGAATGTGGCGATTGTTTTTTGCGACACTTCCAATCTATTCACATCCGGGTGACGGATGGGGATTTCAGTTAGAGTATGCTCTAAAAACACCTCACATAGTCACATTACACACTCTGTTAAATATTGAGAACACCAAAAGACAAGTTATCAATCTATAACCTTATTGCGAATTGAACATGTATATTAGTAATCAATAAATCCTAAAACTATTTTATATTTGAAGTTATATACTCGTATCGTATCCTTTTAATAAATGTCTTCAATTTTCGCAAGGGTGCCGTCGTGCCAGAAAGTGAGGTGGTCATAATGTACATATTACCCTTGATATCTATAATACTATAAGATTCAGTCCTATGATTTATTGTGTAGTAATGATGACACAGTTTAAAGAGGTAAATTCGTGTAATTCGAGTGTTAATGCTTCGACCTGAGTAATTGCGAGCAGGCAAAGAGCCATGTCGTTATGTAGATGCTTGGTTAATGGAGGCTACACAATGAATATGCCGTTTCGACCTGAGTAATTGCGAGCAGGCAAAGAGTCAATAAGCAGTCACAATCTCAGTGGAATATAGACAATCTTAGAGTTATACCATGAATCATTGTCTAATCACTATAAAAGAGATAGACTCTCATTTATTTTCCAGTATCTAAACTTATCTAAATCATGTATCTTCCAGCATAACGAAGACTAAATATAACATGTCGAACAAGCATTTAGATAGCCTGGCAATGGAGGTTGCCCAGAGCCAAATGGTGGTTTGTTCCTGAACCAGCTAGATGTGGGTGTCACTAGCACCATTGTGTTGGAATTATATAACATGACTACTCATATATATAAACAATAAACATCAAATACACATGCGGAAGCGTAAGGAACATATAATGAATAATTAATTAACATAAACATAAAGTATGCGTACCTTTTAATTCTAGCCCAACAAGAATCAATTCCCAAACTAGCAATTGAGATGAACCCTAATTAGGGTTTATAGTATTATAAGAATTTCCCCTTACCGTTTTGCAATTCAATCCAAGATACAATCAATAGTGTGATTGTACCACGTTCTTGTACACACGTACTATTAACGAATTAAAGTAAATGCTAGGTTTTAGAACACAAAAACTTTTGTTAAAGAAAACAAAGTGGATCAATCCCATTGGTATAGTGGACGATCGTTTAGGACAAGAAAAACACACAAACAATTTTAGTTTTTTTGGTTTAGGTGTACAAGAGTCAATAACAATGACCCTAAGCCTTGTATTTATACTTGTAGAAACTTAGAGTCCAAGTTAGGGTTGAATTGGTTTATGGAAACCCCATCCAATCGGTTATGGAAACCCATAGGGTTTCTAGAACCTACTTGACATCTAATTTAGTTCTTCCTTTAACATTTAACGACCGTTAGTTCATTACGTATAATTACTTAACGTTCGTTATTCGTTTCGTGTAAATAATAACTAAATATAACATTTTATATTTAATTATTAAACTTTTAATTCTCATACGTAAAGTGTGCAATCCCGTGGTCTCGAGTTCGATCCTAACACACATCTATTATTTTATGTCCATTAAACTAACATCTCCCACTTGGACATATCTTAATAGTGTGATCACATCGGTTAGCGTATAGCAACACCTCGATGCCTCTAGTACAACACGATTAAGGTCTCCTGGAAAAACCTTTTAATGATTTCTCATTATTATTATCCTTTTGTTTCTAATACCATGTTAAATAAAGATATGGATTTAAGTCATACTTTATTCAACCATTTTGTTTCTCGTTGTTAGTGATTGAACAAGATTACTAATACGCGTACAACGCGCGTTCGGGGTCAAAGAAACTTCCTTTTCGTCGAGCAAGTTTTTCAACACCCTAGGTAGTGAACTTAATCGTTGTAGTGTAGTATTAGGGTAAGCCTCGGGAATTGATATCGTTCTCTAGGGGAATAGGAATGCTAGTGAGAAATTACTACGCTAAGGTTGAGGTTGAGGATGATTATTTTTTTATCTTTTTTATGTTTTTTTTAGAAAATTGAAAGGTACGAATCTCGGGGTTTGGATTTGGGGGTTGGTATTTCTACCGATTACTCTACTATTATCTATTCTAATTAACTAAGCTAAGGGGTAGTCTATGTCTATTGTTGTATGCTCTTATTATGATTAAAAATGTGTTTACTTAGATGTTATTACTCTCTAGTTATCTCCTATTCATGGTTGAATTGTCACGTCCTTATTCTTAACGTGTTGTGTTTCTAAGGTCGTAGGGTATGTGTTTATCCCTAACTCTTTGAAGCTACCTAAGGTTAATGACTACGAAATCTCTAGGATTCATAAACTTAACACTAAGGTTATCTTTGGATATTTAGCCTACAATTCCACTAGTAACCATAAGCTAAGGTTCAACAAAGACTAATCAAGCATTAATAACATAGCGAATGACCTATCGCAATACTAGGTCAATCACAATTAAGATAAGAGACAACCAATCAATATTCAATACCTAGGTTTCATATATCTTAAGCAAACACACAAGTAAATTAGCCGGACATGGAGAACATGCAAGCATACACACAAAAAATTGAAGACATAATTGAATTAATGAAGTAAAACACTTATCTTGTTGTAAAATAGGGTATGGAACCCTAAGATACTGTACAAGACAGCTTTGGTTCGGTTTAGGTTTTTACTCCAAAAAACTACCTCTCTAAAACTGAAAAATTCGGATTCTATATATAGTGTTACAAAATGCGACGGCGTCACTCTTTAACTGTGACGCCGTCGGGTCGCCGCCATTAGGGTTTCGTCTTGGCCACGTCAACTATGTGACGGCGTCACCTTGTGCTTGTGACGCCGTCGGCTTCATTCTCTGACGCCTTCTGGATCCAAATATAGGCCGTCTGAGTTGCGACGCCCTACTATTTTAAACCTGATGTTGTCACTTGTAGATTAGCGATTTGCTCTCTGAGTCGTCTCAAGATGTCTTGCGATGGCGTCGCATTTCAGCAGTGACGCCGTCCCTTTCTATTTCAGCAGCTTGAGTGTCTCGATTCTTGACTTTGGCCATTTTCTTCGTATATTCGCGCCTTTTCGTCCGAATAAGTGTCATTCCAACAATTTGCCTTCAAGAGACCTAAAAAGTAAAAAGGAACGAAATTAAGTAGTAACGGATACAAAAGTGATCAATTAACGGCTTAAATGACCCCTCAAAAGTGTACCTTTTAAATCTTTATCAAATATCCCTACACTTGGTAGTTGCTTATCCTCAAGCAAATGTGCATTTAGCCAATTAATTTATAAGTTAGGGGTCATGAAGCATTAGTTTAGAACGATTCACAACACATATAAGCCCCGCAAAACTCATAACAAGCACGGAAATTACATACTAGCACCTCACAAGTGGTGTTTGGATACTCTCATCTCTCGGGTGTATATGAAATATATCAAGTTGGAAATGGAAGATAAACACTCATTAACCGGTCCTAGTACATAGATTACCATAGGCTTGAGACTAGATCAAACCTCCATCGCTTTGGCATAAGCACCTAGGAAAAACTATCCAAGAGGTCTTTTAAAGGGTTGTAACTTTAGGCTTACGGTAGGGAAACAAAAGGTTTGGTGGGATAGGCGATTTAGTGGTGGCAAGTCAAAAATCTTTATATTACAAGCATGCGAAGAATGGCGTTGCTAAGCCAAGACTCGACACTCTAAACTCTAGATAAATTGAAACAAACAAACATAAATTTAAAGATAGATGTAGGATGGTAGCTCGTATGTTTTTTCTTTTCTTTTCCTTTTTTTTTTTTTTTTTTTTACACTCTTTTTTTTTCTTTTCTCTTTTTTCTATTTTTTTCGATTTTTTTTTCATACACTTTTACTCTACCATCCTCTATGATAACATCAAAATAATAGGGATTTATAGGCACATCCCTACACTTGAGGTTTTATTACTCTAACACTAATTTGACCCCAATTGAAAAGATCAAAACACTTGAAGTACATTATTACGCAAATAAAGGGAATTTGAATTTAACGTTCCTTCCCGTCATTTCATAAAATTTAACTTTTCCCATTAGTCCCAATCATCCCAAAACTGTATACAAAGGATATGACTCGACTTTGCAACTTATGCAAGCAACTAGATAATTGAACTAAGGGTTTAGTATGATAACAATAATGCACTAAAAGTGAGTGCATACAAGGTAGGCTAAGGTGATTTGGGTGTACATTTGGGGGTGGATTGTAAACAATGCTCTTCATTGATATTCCGGAAAACCGAAACATCACGAGAACCGCGAAAAGAATAGGCTCTGAGGGGTTAACTAGGGGTATCGTGTACTAAAGATGAGTACAACGCAAGGGTGTGGGGGAATTATTCAACCGATGTGGAAGAAGTAATTATATTACGGGTATCAAACAAGGATTATCCTAACGCCTCTTATCATTTAGTTATTCCTAACTACACAAGTGTAGTCTTACTAGCGATCTCGGAATACATCACAAAACAAGTTCTAGAATCTATTATACTACCGGTTCACACTCGAAGCATTAAAGTGGAATGCTTTAATTCCTACAAATCTAAGGGCGATCCTCACATTTTGGGTGGAATTTAAGTGGTAAAGGGTTTTTTGTGCTAGTCATATAACTTCCTATCCATGAGACGCTTTATTAAGACTAATGGCCCACTCCTACATGTCATGAAAATTTTTAAATTTGGTGCCAAAATTACCTTAACCGATATTTCTCATGGTTTATTACACAAATGAAATTGGACAAAGCAAATAATCAAGGATAAGCATAGTTTCAAAGTTCCCATTTTATTTTCCCTCCCTACACTTAAACTGAACATTGTCCCCAATGTTCCCCGAAAGTATCAAAGTTATGATAATGGAAGGTAATTAAAAATGAAAGAAACTAGTACTCCCCTGATTAGCTTGGTAGGATCCGTGTGAAGTAGTGGTTAAATCTTTCTTTAAGAAGAGTGTTTGCGTTAAAAGCTCCTTCCAATCTTATGTATCTTCTTCTTGATAAACTAAACCTGCACACTTGAAGAAAACAAACAAAACCTTAGCGTAAAATCGGCGGTAACAATATATATAATACTCTACTAAACTAGGATATAATGTTTGTGGAATGGATGTTTACAGATTTTCTGGAAAATTAAGACCTAAAAAATTCCAAAAATTTATAAGTAGCTCAGAAAACGAGAAAAAATTAGTAAGCAGTTTCTACTCCTCCTGACGCCGTCAGGTTGCGACCCTGACGCCGTCAGGTTATTCTGACAAAAACTAGTCTGCGATTTTCTGAAAAAAAATTCTGGAAAATTTTTATCTTTAGAATCTGGAAAAATTTCCAGCAAAACATCCATTATGACTCGATACAAGCATTTGACTCGAACAAACACACATGTATATCTTTTAAATAATTGTAATTCTCATGTTCACGTTTTTTTAAAAACGTGTGTAATCCTCCCTACACTTATCCCTTATGTAAAATACCTTTATATATAATTAAGACGAGGTTAAAGACAAAATAAATCATTTTTACAAATTTAAACATGAGAATAAACAATCAATGAAAGATATACGACACAAACAAGCAAACAATTAAGCATGGGTTGCCTCCCACGAAGCGCTTTTCTTTATTTATGAGTCTTGTAGCTAGACTCGAAGTCGTGCCCCTACGTACCTCTAATCTTAGAGGTCCATTCAATTTCTCTCACTCTTCTCTCATCACGAATATATTCAGGGCCTAACTCTAGACAAGCGGTGTAGTGAACCTTGTTCTCCCAATCTACTTCAAAGGCCGGAATGTTGTCTACATCAAGATCGTCAATACCCCCAAATTTCTTATTTTTGCAGGGCATTATATACTTAACACATTCGGTCCCGTTTGAGAACTTGGCTATTCCTTCCTCTTGATCATAAACCATCTCAGATTCCTCAATAAATGGTCTCCCAAGTATCACATCTCCTAGAAACCCATCAATGATGCCTTTAACATCTTCCAAGATCATGAACTCACACCTATATGTGAAGTTTCCTACGAAGATATGCAATCCTTTGGCCCTCCCAACATAGTTACTCACTTTCCTAGGGTGAAAGGGGTCCTTTATAGGTCCTAACTTTTTGCTCATGATCCAATTGTAGTAGAGCCTAGACATTATGTTCATGGGTGCCTTATAGTCAATGTAAGTGTGATCCCTATATAAGTATCCAATCATGCACGGTATCTTTATATTTTTAGGGTCACTACTTCTAATGCAAGGCTCGAAAGGCGGATGCAGGAAGTTAACTACGTTATAGTGATAGGCTGTTTCCATCCCATTAGGGTATGAATCGAAATACTCCCTAAGTTCTTTCTCCTCCTTACATCCTTCCATAACTTCTAATACCTTATAATCTCCTTCTTCTAACTCATCATTAAAATCACTCAAGGTAGATTTACTATCTAAAGTGCTAGTGGATTCCCTAAGGGCCTCCTCAAGTGCATTTTCAATTATCCTATTCAATTTCCTAAGCTCTCCAATTTCACTAACAATACGAGCTCGGAGTTGGTTGGCAAAAGTGAGATCAAATGGTAGGTTGTTTTTTGGTGGGTTATCACCTTCCATGATGAAAAGTGATGGGATTACGAACAAAGGTCACGAAGAAGGGGGGTAGACTACGAGGAAGCTAAAAATAGGAAAAAATCTTACTTGATAGGAATCAAGCAAGGAAACCTAAACGAGATGAAAATCTAACTAGCTACTCTATTCCCCGGCAGCGGCGTCAAAAACTTGATACGCGTACAACGCGCGTTCGGGGTCAAAGGAACTTCCTTTTCGTCGAGCAAGTTTTTCAACACCCTAGGCAGTGAACCTAATCGTTGTAGTGTAGTATTAGCGTAAGCCTCTGGAATTGATATCGTTCTCTAGGGGAATAGGAATGCTAGTGAGAAATTACTACTCTAAGGTTGAGGTTGAGGAAGATTATTTTTTTTTATCTTTTTTATGTTTTTTTTAGAAAATTGAAAGGTACGAATCTCAGGGTTTGGATTTGGGGGTTGGTATTTCTACCGATTACTCTACTATTATCTATTTTAATTAACTAAGCTTAGGGGTAGTCTATGGCTATTGTTGTATGCTCTTATTATGATTAAAAATGTGTTTACTTAGATGTTATTACTCCCTAGTTATCTCCTATTCATGGTTGCATTGTCACGTCCTTATTCTTAACGCGTTGTGTTTCTAAGGTCGTAGGGTATGCGTTTATCCCTAACTCTTTGAAGCTACCTAAGGTTAATGACTACGAAATCTCTAGGATTCATAAACTTAATACTAAGGTTATCTTTGGATATTTAGCCTACAATTCCACTAGTAACCATAAGCTAAGGTTCAACAAAGACTAATCAAGCATTCATAACACAACGAATGACCTATCGCAATACTAGGTCAATCACAATTAAGATAAGAGACAACCAATCAATATTCAATACCTAGGTTTCATATATCTTAAGCAAACACACAAGTAAATTAGCCGGACATGGAGAACATGCAAGCATACACACAAACAATTGAAGACATAATTGAATTAATGAAGTAAAACATTTATCTTGTTGTAAAATAGGGTATGGAACCCTAAGATACTGTACAAGATAACCTTGGTTCGGTTTAGGTTTTTACTCCATAAAACTACCTCTCTAAAACTGAAAAATTCGGATTCTATATATAGTGTTACAAAATGCGACGGCGTCACTCTTTAACTGTGACGCCGTCGGGTCGCCGCCATTAGGGTTTCGTCTTTGCCACGTCAACTCTGTGACGGCGTCACCTTATGCTTGTGACGCCGTCGGCTTCAATCTCTGACGCCGTCTGGATCCAAATCTAGGCCGTCTGAGTTGCGACGCCCTACTCTTTTAAACCTGATGTCGTCACTTGTAAATTAGCAATTTGCTCTCTTAGTCGTCTCAAGATGTCTTGCGACGGCGTCGCATTTAAGCAGTGATATCGTCCCCTTCTATTTCAGCAGCTTGAGTGTCTCGATTCTTGACTTTGGCCATTTTCTTCGTATATTCGCGCCTTTTCGTCTGAATAAGTGTCATTCCAGCAATTTGCCTTCAAGAGACCTAAAAAGTAAAAAGGGACGAAATTAAGTAGTAACGGATACAAAAGTGATCAATTAATGGCTTAAATGACCCCTCAAAAGTGTACCTTTTAAATCCTTATCAATTACCAAATCTTTAGAACATATTCAGGGGAGATTTTAGGCATGGCCACGCAAACATCTTGTCAACCCTACGAGGGGCCCAACAGTATTAAGCTCCAAAATAAATTTGAATGAAATCTATATCTTGACTACAAGAATAACTCACAAACTTTGCAACACTTCTGAAAACAGTCCTTATGACTACCAGTTACGTTTAGCGTTAAGTTGTTCCACAGAAGTACACTACATTCATGACACTTATCTGGTATCTCAAGTCTGAGGATAACTATTCATGATTTACTTAATAACAATATCCATAAAGTAAAATCATGTAGTTGGGATAAGTCCTATATTCAATTCAATGAATATCATCTGAAATTGGTATGTTTTCTCATCAATATACTTTTAATTATATTCTACCAAATCACTCAGATTTGTCTTAGTTTAATGATACTCCCATATCATTAATTGACAACGGACGATTTAGAATAAATAAATTATTCACGGATTAAACATGCAAATATAAGATACAATATATTATAAAATCAAACACACTAAGTATTTTCATTCGTTATAATAATTGTTTAGCATCCCTTATTCAAATACTAAATAGATCAATGCATGAAAATTCTAGTTGATGAATTATGCCTCAAGTAATGACAACCATACTTGTTGACAAGGCATAAATCAACCAACTTGATCTATCGTAATTTTGAGAATACTTATTTCAAGAATTCAATTAGTGAAGTTATTGTATGTGTACACTCAACAATCCACATAATAATTCATAAAGTGTGTGACATCCTCTATCACTAATTTATGACAGTTAAACTTTCAAACATTTTAAAGTTTAAAGTATTCTTATTTTTTAATGTATAATGCAACTGTGCTCTTAGATAAGCACAACTAGTTCACATGGCCATTAACAAGAAAGAAATCCTACAATGACTAGTATTGAGTGTCATCTCAATTAAACCAGCATCATTAAACAATAATATGCTCTTTAAAAATCCGTAAACTTTAATATCCATTGTGTAATGTTTGATGTCTTTCAAACTTTCAAGTTTGTAGCCGATGACAATTTGCACAACAATTGACATATTGTTCATCCATAGAATGTAGGAGCAATTCCAGGATGAGGATGTAATTCTATTAGAATATTCATTACACAAGTTATCTAATAACTTTTAGTTAGATATCAATGTTGTCAAATCATCTCATTCAAGAATGATATAACAATTTTAATACACTACATGATGTACATGATGAATCTACAGGTCAAACTTAGATTTCATTCATGTTCTATCTTATCAAAAAATATATATCCATTTTCCAAATGATATATCATGTTTTATTAGAATCATTTATTTTTACCGCACATGTTTATTAACAATAAACATATATTTCAAGGTTGTATGTTTTAAGTTTTAAATCTTACAAGTGAAGTTTGATTTCAAACTAATACTTAACATTTAACTTACATGGAATGTTACTTCCCATATTTTATACAACATATAAGATTTAAGAAATTTAACATAATACTCCCACTAGCTTTTAGGAATACTTAAAATTTATCTTACTTCAATTATAAATCAAAACTAGTATTTAATAATTAAACATAAGAATAATTTCATAGATGCATGCATTTATCCATTCATGGATTATTGCACTTTGTACATTTTCAAATATTATATGAATTCAAAAATCCTTTCGATTACTTACCGTCCTCACTCAAGTAATTTCTCAAGAAAGAGTTTTGATATTCATTGTCATTTTTCATATTAATGAAAATAAGTATGACAATAATCATCTTTATATATTTAATGTTGGCTAGGAAAGAATATTCAATCACAATTAATTGCTTAAGTGTGTTTAATAATCTTGTCATAAGACATGCATTAAATATGTATACAATATTGTCTATATGATTTCTTCATAAAGAATCAAACCACTAGATTTTTCCTCCTCTTTTAAGAAACTCATTTTCATTCTCAAGTCTAACTATTAAGATAAACCAAATTTCCAAAAATTGATTATCTTTATGGACAACATCTTTAACATTCATAGTATGAGTAATTTACCCAATTCAATATTTGGTAATACATCATAATGATTATCAGGTTTACTATAATCCTGTAACTCATGTTCTTCAGCATATCAATCAAATATCTGAGATATCTATGAATGAGAATTACATCATCTTGAGGTCTATCATTTACATGTCTAACCTCATCATGATATTCACTAGTGTATTTTTAGAAGATTATGTATCTTGTAATTTTATCTTTCAGGATAAAAAAAACTCCCACTTGCGTTTTGTAATATATAGACTATCTATATATACTTAGCAAGTAGAACAAAACTATATTGTTCTCTTTTTGAGACTTTACAAATACACATTGAGAGTTCCTGACTCTTGTTTGTTAATAATCACTCTTCATAAGAAGTTTAACAATTCAGAACTTTAATTTTACAACTTAATGTGATTCATCACATTCCGTAATAAAATGGCATTTTATTAATCTTCTAGGTTGGAGTATTTTTTGGTATACTCAAATTTCTAACCTTGATTACTTTTAAGAAAGAAGTTATGGTTATCTTGAATCAAACAAATCAAATAGAGTTTGATTCTTCTAACTGAACATACCATTAACTTGTGGTGTTTCATTAGAATTAATATTGTAAGACAATCTATCAATATGTAAGATAAACATATTCCTTTTGGCTTACCTATTTACCTACTAAGTTAACTTAATGGTATAATAGACTTTGCAAGCCAATTGCATGCTTTATAATACAAGTACTCTTTAACCAAGTCACTCATATCCATGTCTTATCAAGAAAACATAAACTGTTATAATCTCATTATCCGTTATAAATCATTTATCAATTAAATGACTTCGTGTATATGTCTTGATTAAAAATATAACAAGTTAACGTCTTACTTTATTATAAGTCTTAAAAGACTTCATATTTATGTCTTTACAATAAATCATAAACATATTTAACTAAAGTAATTATGAACACCACCTCATGGTTTCAATAGTAATTTCAAGTTAATTTATTACTTCACAATAATATAGGACTACATTATTTCTTAATTTATTTATGTCATTCCAAAAATTCATAAATATACATATGAAGTAGTATTAGATTACTTTATTTATTTATGGCATTCCAAAAATTCATAAATATATAAATTGAAGTAGTATTAAATTACTTCATTTATTTATGTCATTCTAATAATACATAAATATTTAGTTTGAAGTAGTCTTATATATCATCTTGACACATATTCTAACTACTTGTCTAATTTAGAAACTGTAAATTTATTCGAGATACGATCCCACGTAACATGGAGATTTACCTTGTTGTTGCAATCTAGCTAAGCTCTAACATAACGTAAATTTCAACACCAAGTGTTTCTTGAATTAGATATGTATAAGTCATATTAGAACGTTAGTCTCTTACCTTGCAGTCAAGAGAATCCGTTAAATCATATTTCTATGTGTTGTACCTTGCACACAATAAAGATTTCTCCCACTTGTGGATGGAACAACATCATGTAGCAGATAAACAACACGACACGCGTTTGTTTATGTGATCAATATGATTGTGTCAGAGATATTAGCATAACTAGTAGATGTAGAATGTCACTGTCTAGTAAGGAAATGTTCATGACTCTCCTTAAAAACATAAGCTTCTACAAGTGAAAGTAATTATCTTAAGACATTCTAAAGATAATCTGGGTTACTACCAAGATGACAAAGCTTGTAACTCACACTGAATTAGAGATCATTACATTAATTTCTTATTCAGTAATAAGAACACAATGCTCTCACTGGATTTGACAACATTGTAAGTGTTTCATTGCCCAGTGAAAGAAAATAGTGTGCTATTTACTTCCCTACACCTTTGAGAAAGTCCATACATAACAATTAATTATGTACTAAATGAGTGTATTCTACTATGTAGATGATGGATTATCCATCAATGCTATTAACTTGAAAAATTGGGCATGCAATTTCTTTATTAAGAGGTCTACCATTCCAACAATTGAATGTAGTACCTGTAAATGGTCAAAGCACAACAACTAGATAAAATATACTAGTTTGTCTTTTACCAATTTTGTAGTAAATTAGTATAGTTTCTAATTTAATAGCTCAAAAAATGTGCAATTTTCTTAACTATTAAAGTTTGCTTATGAGTTATGTAAATTTAGACAATTCTAACTTTTCTATTATACCTTTCTTATTCATGAAAAGGGATAAGATTGAATCTCACTATTTTCTTATGAAAAGAGGACTATATTTATTCTTTTAATAAAGTTGACTCTACCAAAAACCTTTACAGGTATAGATCAATTTATTAATACAAGAATAACTCACGTTTACGGTTTAATGTTGCATTTATACATTTAAAGAATTAGCAAAATTCAATATTAGTATTTTCGATAATTAAACTTTTCAAGAAAATAAAATACCCAAGGTAATATTCATATAACCATAGAATTTTCTCGAAAACTAGGATCCAAATTATCACAGTTCCAATGAAAGCACATAATAATGTACTCTGTCGAACAATAATTGGCAAACCTTTCTCAATTCCTAGATCATTATGGGATTTACATTGCCAACAACATTGTAAATGTAAACATGTTTTATCCCCATCTTGTGCCTTGAGTCCAGGTCTCACTTACTACTCAATTTAAGTCGTCTAATATAAAGAACTGCAAATGTGTCCAGTTGAGGTCTGACTCAACATGAAGATTTACCTTTCCATCACAATCTCGTCAAGTTCCCACATGACGTAAATTGCAACTTCAAGTGTTCCTTTAACTAGATGGCACTAACTTAATTTTAAAGGGTACTAGTTTTGATTTATGGTGTCAAATCAAATATGTACAAAGATGTCATGCATTCATCTTGTAGCATAAACTTTAATAAAAAATATTTTTATTAACCAATTCATAAAGATTAAATTTAACAAATTTTTGATTGAGGTATTGGTTTCGTCAATCAAGGAATTTACCTTTAATTATCGTCCATTATATCGTACTTTTGCATAAGTCTAAAGACTTAGTGTTTCGGATAATTACCACAAAGTGGCACATGAAATTAAAGCTAATTTGCCCTTAAGATGATTTTGTACATAAAATAGGCGACTTGGTAACTCCAATTTTGACGCACAAAGAAGCGGAGAATTTGGTCAGCGCGAAGCAGTTAACCTCCTTCTTTCGGGTCATAATTTAATGCGCTCCCCTCCTTATACCCCTCTTATAGTTTGTCAAAATTGGATGCGCCGTTCTCACTATTTGTACCAAAACTCATCACTCAATTAAACTTATGTTAGGAATTAGAAAATTCCATGTTAAAGTGTCGGTCACCCCAATTATGATCTAGCATAAGTTAGCTCGTAGACGTGTCGTTATTTGTCGTTGTTTACGTTATTTATCAGTTTATTAGTTAGTTATTAGTTTAGTTTAGCGTAGTGTTTCACCGTGGAGGAAGGACGGGTCTTTACCCACTGTATCCCTGATCCACAGGCCGATAGGAGGTCGTTGTGTCTGTAAGTATAAATACCCCTTCCATCCATGGAAGGGGTGGTGCTTCATTCAATCTAATATTCCATACTTTTGTAAACCTCTAGCAAGAACACCCTCTCTCTCTACTTTCTCTCTCTAAAATGGAAAACATGTATTTTGATCTTCCAAGACCACCCGAATCATCAACACAATAAATATTAAGATCCAACAATTGGTACCAGAGCCAAGGTTGTTGTGTTTCTTTGATTTGTGTGGTTTTTTTTGTACTATGGTTATTGTGGTTTATTGATTTTTGTTGGCTCGAAATATTGGTTGAAACTGTTTTTTATCATCTTTTGGTTGAATCTTTTAGTTTTAACAGTTTTTAAACTAGTTTCTTTTGGTCAATAAAGTATTGGTCTTTCATTGAATATCTGTTGTGTGTCAAGTTGTCTAAACTGTGTTGTCTCAGTGTTTGTCTCACCTTTATCAGAGTCTTTGGGTACAAAATCCGTGTATATTTGTGGTCAAAATATTGGTGATGTTACGATGTTGTCAATATTTTTTTATGTTAACAAGGTCAAACTGGGGTCAAAATGATATTCATATGCTGTTTTCTGGGTTTGTATGAAGATGGTCGGAAATGTGGTCGGAATAACTCGCCGGAAAAACATATATTCTTGATAGCAACTTGTATTTACAAGTTATCGAGTTGGTTTGAAATATGTTAGCGACTTGACTCACAAATGCTGGTGGCGACTTGTCTTTACAAGTCGTCTATATTCAATGGATTTCTGGTAGCGAGTTGAGACATGTAGCGAGTTGACTCTTTAGTCAACTCAAGTCAATAGCGACTTGGTACAAAACTCTGCTAGCGAGTCAGACCTAGCGAGTTAGACCTAGCGACTTGTCTTTACAAGTCGTAGCAACTTGTGCTAGCGACTTGGGTTAAAGACTTTGGGTAGCGACTTGGGTTTTTGACAAAGTTAAGACAGAAAGGATGAAGGAGAATCGACACAAGACCACAACCATAATATCACAATACATCAACAAGACTCGACCTCAAACAACCATATACCAAGATACATGAACCTCATTTTGTAAGATCCATCATAAGTCCATGATTTTTTTTATGTAAAGCAGTCGAAGTAAAAAGCATTAAGGAGGTCTAACAGTGTCGAATCAATCAAACATCAACGTTACCTAAACTAGACTCACCAATGGACCCTCACCATCTCTCCCCATCACTCAGTTAAACATCATTCTTGAAATAATAAAAACTACATTGATCTCAGTTTTTTTTCGTGTGCTTCAAGTCCTTTCGAATCCAAAAGTCCATATACACGAAATAAAAAACTCATCATTGATCAACAATGTTTACTATCCGAATGTGTAATATGAAGTCAATAACAACCATGTTATCCCTTCACACTTAATTCGTTCAATGACTCAAAAAGAAATGGATCTCAGTGTACCTTCGTTGTTTTTCAATGCCATATGAGACCATGAATGGTCATCTAAACGAAAGCTACATCATCATGGATCTAAACTTGTGTTTTATTCGAACTAAAACGAATCGATTTATAACTATTAAGTTAAAAATCTTTTCTTTGTTCGATTATTAACAAAACGATATTACAAATGATGATAATGTATAACCTACCTGTGGTCATGTCCCTTATACCGAATCCAACTATCTTACCATCCATGTGGCTAAGTCGATTCATTACCCTCGTTCCTTTACCATCCCTGTGGCGTACATGATTTAAGGATGCACCAGTGACCAAATGAGTGTCCTGAAATATTGAAAGGGATTAGGGATTGGTCACGAGAGTTTGAAACTGATATGTGATTAATAATTGATGATACGTTTTGATCTAAGGGGGGCGGACATAACTGTGGTGAGATTAGGGTTTGAAGCAGATTTGATGAGAGGTTTTATTTGAGATGGGGGCGGATAATGTGTGAGAAATTTTAGGGTAAGTGAGTAATGAGTTGAGTTTTATATCCTCCGAATTATTAGGGTTTAGGTATATTGAATCAGCTTTGATAAGGCATGGGCCTTAATATTCATAGGCTGAACGTGTGTCTTTGTGGTTAAATGTGTGCATGGGCTTCATTGGACCTTGGCGTGATAATGCATAATTTTTTTGGTGTTAATGGTTGAACGCAC
Organism: Chrysanthemum seticuspe; assembly: GCA_019973895.1. Taxonomy (NCBI): domain Eukaryota; kingdom Viridiplantae; phylum Streptophyta; class Magnoliopsida; order Asterales; family Asteraceae; genus Chrysanthemum; species Chrysanthemum seticuspe. The sequence goes on along the minus strand of BPTQ01000003.1, from coordinate 219,001,857 downwards.
TGTTAAGTGGTCTTGTGCTACGTCCACTGTGTGATCTTGGTTTTAGTCTCGTAAAGTATTTACGAATAGAATGAGCATTAATTTGTTGGTGTGTAAATGAAAAACCGGATATTTAAGATTGTGTTGAGCTGAGCTGAAACATTTATGATACATGTGTTGTCTAGTAATATTAATGGATCGTGCATACTTTTCGTGACACGGCTCATGGGACTATTGGATTGGATAGAATTTATTTGGGCTTGACAAAATTGGATTGATCAGGAGTTATGTTGATGGGCTGACAATGTCTATAACCGGAGATGGGCTTGTATTGATTTCCGATGTGCGGCTTAATTTATTTTGAACCAGGTCAAGTTATTTGTGTACATTTGGGCCTGTTAATGATTATCCTTCGTTTTAAGATGATGCGATGTGATAATGAGACTTGATTTGGAAATTTATCGATGAGATTTGAAGAAGAGACTCGTTGTGTTATGAGGTTTGGTACTTTGGTGTATACAATTTCACGGTAAATATTATGTCACGGCTTGAATTGTCATTGAACAAAGTTGACTGTGGGTTGTTTGTACGATATTTCTTATTTGGATTTGAAGTGAGATTTTCCGGGCGCGTTTACTTATTTTCGTCTTCTTTCTTTCTACCCTTCCGCGAAGATGACTTGTTTGGGCATTTATAGAGTGTGATAAAGACTTGGCTATTTAGGTACGGTTGTGATTCATTCTCGGTTAACCCACAACGTAACTTTCACTTCGGTGTCTCACGCAGTTGAGGATACGTCAAGAGGTTTTGTACATTGGGTACACCGTTTCTTCTTCACAAGGATTAGTACAAGGTTAAGTAACAAATCTGGGAAATTCTACTTCATGATCAAGTTTGGTATATCGGGTTTACTTCTCCATGTGGTCATTACAATAGCCGACAGATTGCGTGATTGATGTGTTTTCCAAAGTGTTGATTGGATGGTTGATGACGTTGATGATGTTGGATAATGGACCGTTGATGAACCGCTGCATGTTCCCCTAAAACAGATATTCTCTAAAACCAAAGTCGTCGTAACACATTCAAGCTGACATTGTTTACGGTTTTGTCTTGATTTTGTAAAATCCCGCGAAAGAACCTATTTCTCGGTTTAAATCATAGACTTGTAAAATCCCGTGACAATGGAAACATCCTGGTATTAGTAAAGTACATTTCCGGATCTATCTTACGGTTTATTTTTGGTTTTGTAAAATCCCGCGAAAGAAACTATTTCTCGGTTTAAACTATAGAATTGTAAAATCCCGTAATGATGGATCCATCTTGGAGAAGAGAAAGGGTAATTCTGGATCTTACTTGATGCTGGTGTTACGGTTTCTGCTTCAAAGAAGGGATAAAGGGGTGTACTTCATGAATTGGGTGTGTGTTTGGGTTGTCTTCATGGCAGTTTGGTTACTACATGGTTTTACGGGGTTATGTGCTTTTAACCATGGTCGGGATGAAACCATTATCATAGTTCATTTAGATGTCAAAGAAGGCTAGATTTGAGCTGTTCAGAAGATGTGACAACGGCGTTAATTCACTATTATTTATTTGAGGTTGAAGTGAAATATCACGGGCGAGTGTACTTAGTATCTAAAGATATCGGGGATGGTTGGATGAAGATTCTTCAAGATCCTTGTTCGAACTTATTATCAAAAACGAAGACTTGGAAATCTAGTTATTGTTGGGTGACTTTTACCTCTTCTTTTACCACTTGGGGGAATTGGGCTCTTATCACCTCAAAATAACTATCACTTAAAGGAGTTACGTTGTAGTGCTCAGTGTCACATTCAATTGTGGATTTTCAAGAGGTAATGTACGTCTTATACTTGATGGTTGGTTGGTTGAAGAGTATAGAGTACTTAGAGATTCAAATGGGCATGAAGTCTCGACACCGCTCTTTGTTACATATGTGCAAGTTTAAGTCACGAGTTCGGGTTAGTTTACTTCAGGGTCAAATTCATCATATTGGGTTTTCTCCATCAACTGTCACGACAAAGGGCCTACAGAATGATAATGGGGTTGATTACATGTTTTGCTAAGAGAGCTGAAAAGAGAGAGATTATGACGTATGAACACAACAGTTCATGCCTCGTACTCTAAAGAAAAGAAATGTGTACGTTTCAGTGCGCATTATCTTCTGAAGAAGAGAAATCTTCTTATGACGTCTGTTCACATCAGTTCAGGCCTCATACTCTAAAGAAAAGAAATGTGTACGTTTCAGTGCGCATTATCTTCCAAAGAAGAGAAATCTTCTTATGACGTTTGAATACTTCAGTTCAAGCCTCGTTCCCTAAAGAAAAGAAAAGTGTACGTGTCAGTGCGCTTTATCTTCTGAAGAAGAGAAATCTTCTTATTATGACCATTCTCATCAACATGCTTCATACTTTTTCCATGCGCTTCAGTCATCAAGTGAACCGGGCTACCACTGATTGTTTTCTCATTCCACTTGCTCAACTATAATGACGATGGCGACATCCTGTGCTAATTTTGCGGGGGAGAAGTGTGAATTGACTACATTTTAAAGATAATCACTTGTCTAATCAAGAATGGCATCTTCATATGCAATTCTTGAGGGGGAGAAGAAGTATGATAATTCTGCATGGTTGATCGATATCTGAGAATAAATGGTCAAACGGCTCCAAACATATGTAAGAACCGAGCTTCTTCTTATCGGGCCATCTTTACATGGTGTTTCTTCTAAGAGCCGTTAGTTGACATCTTCACAAGCTGATATGAGTTTATTGACAAAGTGCTTCCGGTTAATGCTTCACGTGCACATCAACATGATGATTCCGAACAACCTTCTGTTCTTGTTTGATGTGATTGTTTGCTTGGTGTTACCATTTCGTGTGCTCGCTGCGGGCTGATTGCTGATTTCCTTGATGAACATCTTTCTGTTCTTGTTTGATTGGGAGGGATCTTAATTAAGGGGATTTGCAAGATGTAAGTTAATTGGGAAGCTTTTTGGTGATGTTCTTGTGTTTTGGTGAGTCGAAGATGTTAACTATCTATTCCCCAACTGGACAATATTGAAGAAGGTCGAGTCTACAGTCGGTTCTACATTTTCTGCTACATGTTAGAAGACTAAAGACGCGTTGCATTTGATTATCTGAATACTTCTTCTTAATCTGAGCATTTATCAAACAGATTGTCGGTTTAGGGGAGAGCACTAATTGGGGGAGAGTGAAATGTCGAATTTAATCCCCAGTTAGACTTGCTCATATTCTTCAGCAAGTTGATTCCTACAAGATTACAAGTGTTCTTCTCATAAAGATTTCAAGTATTTGGGCTTATAATATGTTGCTGATTCTGAAGTGTCAAAACCAGCAAGGGGGAAGGAGACACGTATCTAAACGCGAGTAAACTTGATGAACTTAATACTTCTAAGTAATTGAAGATATCCCGGGAAGACAAATGTTATTACCGCAGAGAAACTCAAGGTTTGACTCATGGCGAGTAAACTTGATGGACTTAATACTTCTAAGTGATTGAAGTTATCTCGGGAAAACAAATGTCATGACCGCAGAGAAACTCAAGGTTTTACTCATCAAAGCGTTTAGTGTTCTTATTCCAACGTCGTGGGGGAAGTGATGTAAATGAAAGTTTCTGAAGATAAAAGAGGTACACTGGTGTGTGATGATCTCGATGTTATCGCAATCATCAAGGGAGAGAGAATTGTGTACATTAGGGGCGCTCAGCTGTCTCACTTGAGGGCTTAATCAGTGATTCAGAGATATAATCACTTATTCCGGAGTTGACATCCGCAGAGATTGTCATCCGCAGAGATAATCAGTGATTTGGCCTGCTTCTTCAATGTTATCGGTTGTTCTCTCTTTGGGGAATGTGTGTACTTCGGGTCCTTGAGCTTCATACACGATCATCAGGGAAGAATAGGGTGAGAAATTTAAAGAAGAGTTTAAAGTAATGGTGACTTCAGACTTTGCTAGGTAAGGTTTGCCACAGTTCTCTTGTGAAGGGAACACATCAACTTTACTACGTCAGGCAGAGAATCAAATTACGAGTTCTTGAGAGGGTTTATGTGAAGTACTCCCCTTACTTCTTGTGGAAGGGTACAAGTGTAAAAAGAAGGGACTACTTGCACATACTTCGAGTTCTTGGGCTTCATGTGGTTATAGGTTCTTGAGAGGGCTTATGTGTAGTACGGGCCTCTCTTTTGTGGAGGGGTTACAAACACCATTTGTTACCGAAAGAAGGGACTACTAGCACATACTTCGAGTTCCTGGG
>BPTQ01000003.1:218923033-218986989 GCA_019973895.1 Chrysanthemum seticuspe | reverse complement strand
ATCCAAAGCCGCATGTTCACAGCAACCACACTTAATTGAAGAAATCATGACTGGTGCATATCTACATAACCTGGTTTTGATATTTTTATACTATGCTTCTGCTACGCTGCTGCAAATATCATGAACCAGTAAGGCTTCCGCTACTCTGATGGAAAGATGTCATGATTCAAAAGTGTGAGCATGTCGGTCCAAATGTCACAACTTCACATGAAGGCAACACTACTATGGATGATCCAGAGAGATTTACTGTGGCTGATGATCTCAAAGAAAGCTCGAAGATCATCAAAGATGTGGATCAGTTAAAGGCCTCCACTAAAAGTACAAATCAATGCGGACTTTGAAGAATCGCTACAAAAGCACAAAGATTGTTGAAATGAAGAATTGAAGTCTACGAGCTCAAGAACAAAGACAAGAATAGAATGCTAGGATTCGAAATGTAAAACATGGGGTGACCTCCCTTAGGGGGAGATTGTTAGGAATTAGAAAATTCCATAGTGAAGAGTCGGTCACCCCAAATATTATCTAGCATAAGTTAGCTCGTAGACTTGTCGTTATTTACGTTTTTATGTAGTTAATTAGTTAGTCAGTAGCGTAAAATAGTTTAGTGCAACATCATGGAGGAAGGACGGGTCTTTACCCACTGTATCCCTGATCCACAGGCCGATAGGAGGTCGAGTATTTGTAAGTATAAATACCCCTTCCATCCATGGAAGGGGTGGTGCTTCTCACATAATCTAATATTCCATACTTTTGTGTAAACCTCTAGCAAGAACACCCTCTCTCTCTCTACTAACTCTCTAACTATGGCAAACATGTATTTTGATCATCCAAGACCACCCGAATCATCAACACAATAATTATTTGGATCCTAACACAAGCAAATCCAAACACCACTTACTTAGACAGTTTTGGTGATTTTCAAAGCAAAACTCAGATTAAAACCATGAAAATGATTACAGATCTTATGTTATCCTATAATGAGACTAAAGAAACACAGAACAACAACATTAACAACATAAAACCAAGAAATAACAATTATGCTAGTGTAACTGTCAAAATGAGATTTTTAACAACTACAAATTTAAAAGAACAAGCTATCTATTTTATTGGTTAATTTGACTTAACTAACACTAATGAACAATAAGAAACAGAGATTAAAGCTACTAATTAACTTAAACAGTTAAATGCCAAAATGATCAAAAAGGCTTACAAGATGGATTTGGCTAAAAACCAAGAACAAGGATCACAAGACCACTCCTATAGGCTTACCACTAAGCCACTAACCCAAGGCCATCCAAAATTCACCCTGCTCCAGCTGTGAACACCATTTCCATGGGATTTTTGATTTTTCAACTAATTATTTGGTATTTTTGGTGATTTTTCCTTTTTGATTCTAAACTGAATTTTAATGTATCTAATAGCTTTTAGAAGCTATCTAGGAGCTTATGTGTGCTATTTCAGTCCAAACAACAACTAAAAACAACATTAACACATATTGAGATTTTTGAAATGAAAACTGCATAAACTGAATTTGCAACTTAAAACTTGAAATTGAAACTGAAAATAGTTCACAAATACTTGAAATAACTTAAACAAAGTGCTAAGAAAGCTTAAATTACACTGAAAATTTGAGAATAATAAAAAGACAATTAAAAACTAAAATTACACTAGATTGATTGATACAATGCTTCTCTGCTCCTCTTTATAGACTTTTTGGACCTCTTGTTGACCTCTGAATGTATCCCATCTCATCTGAGCCATTGGATTGGCCAAAATCATCATATCCGTCCATTTGGATTTTTGGCGCCAATTTTCTTTTGAGCAGGTTTTTGATATTAATGGGTTTTGGAAGATGTGGAGGTGGAGGGGGACAAGGTAAGGTGAGGGTGAGGTGAGACAAGTGGTGTGTTTGAAAAAGATGGAAAACCAGCTCTGGTTTTTGGATTTACAGCGTTTTGTGAGGAGGATGAACAGTGCTGGTTTTTTGGCGCGTGTTTGACTTCTTTGACCGAGGCTTATAATACTAACGGGGGTCAAGGGTTCAAGGGTCATGGGGGGTTCAAGGCTCAATGGTCAAAATGGCTTGGGCTAAGGAGATGGGCCAGCTGGTTGATTGGGCTTGGGTTGAATTTGATATATTGGATCCGGTTTGGATTATGCAAGTATACAAGGACCAAAAATGTAATTTCACCAAACTTTGAGGACTGAACTTGACACTTTTCCAAAGATATCAAAAGGACCAAACTTGACAAACTTTGATAGTACAAGGATAAAATTTGATCATTTTCCATTTTAAAATATCCAAGGACTAAATTTGACATTTTTCAAAGTTTTGGGACTTTTTCTGCCATTTGACCAAAGAATCATTCAAGGACCAATTTTAACAACTTAGAATATTTCAGGGACCTTGAATGATAAAATTCCACATTTTTGGATTCCAGGGACTAGATTTGACAACTTTTAAAACTTGGGGGACTAAAACTGCCAATTTTGCAAACTTGATACATTTTTCATCTGATTTTGATCTTTTTGCATTTAAAACACATAAAACACTGATTTGTGATATTTTCATCATTTTGATGCATTACTGAGTGTTTTCAGATGATTTTGCAGTTTAGATTGTACAAAAATGATGAGTATTTAGACACTCATCATGTATAAAGAAACTAGCCACTCATAGCAAACATGAACATAAACTCAGAACTTTGAACATTAGAAAACATGATTAAAAGTCTTACAATGCTTGGAATAAGATTACAAATGGTGAAGTAATGATTCCCAAAGTATTTGGGTAGACTTCTAGGTGATTTGGCCTCCAAATGTGGAACTTATGGAACTCCAAACTTTCCTGGACTTCTAAGGACGAATTTGAGAGCTTAAGAGCTTTGTTTGACGAGTAGAGAGATTTGTATTGAAGTGTGTGTCTCATATGCTCACAAAAGGCCTCTATTTATACTAGTTCCAAGGCCTAGGGCATTAATTGCTGAACTTGGCCTCCAAGGAGTTAGGAAGGGACTAGAATACACCAAGAGAAGTACCTAGAATCGTTTGGATGCAAAGGGGAAACTTAGTGATGAAGAATTGGCAGATACAGGTCCTCCAACCGGATCGGTTACATGACCAACCGATCCGGTTGGTCTTCTACAAGGAACCAACCGTTCCGGTTGCGGGCGGCGACCGAACGGTTGGGACGGCGTCTTTGGCACTTTTTGGTCAGTTTCCAACCGATCCGGTTGCAATGACAACCGATCCGGTTGGATACCCTGAGTTACGGAAAATTGATCTTTACTTCTTTTGTCTTGTAGAACTTGGTTCTTCAATCACTATGGTCTTCAAAGGTACTTGAGATACTAATTTGTGCTTGACATGCTTCACTGAAACGAGAATCTTTTATTTGTTGAACATTACTTTACTTTTCCTTCCGTTTCCCTGCACTTGGTTATAAACACTAGACAAACATCTTTTGATGTGATTAAGCACTGAAATCACGCAAATATAACCAAATAACATATACAAAAGCACACATAACGCTACTAGAAATATGTACAATCTGAGCGTTATCAAATTCCCCCATACTTAAACTTTGCTTGCCCTCAAGAAAATCTAGGAAAAACATCCACTGGCACAAGATCATGATCATGAAAGATGTGATGCAAATCAACCAAGTACAAGTACGAGAGAAGATTCATCAATTATGCTTTATAAAAGTGAAACTTTCAAGATGTTTGACGATATCCAATGATTTTCTTGCATGATTAACATTTCAAAACACCTCACGAAAAAGGAACATAATATAATTCACTCAATCACTCAATTTTAGTGGAGTAACAAGATAAATCACACTCATAGCTCAGTCATGATTAGATTATTACCATAAGCTTGTACAAGAAACAAAACTCCACCGACGTGGCATGAGCACCAAGCAAAAACATCTAAAGAGGACTTTTATTCGGGTTATAATGTTATGGCTTCGGGTTAAGGGTATGGATAAGGCATGGGAATGTTTATGAAATTGGTGTTAAAATAAAAATAAAATCAAGTCTAACACCCGTGTTGCTAGCTACCAAACAATCCGCGAACCAATAAATGATTAAAGCTTCATTTTCTTTTCTTCGGATTTCCACAGCTCTTCGCTTTGCTTTGCCATGACAATTTTTCTTCGAACATAGCATATTGGCTAATACATTCATACTTTCAACATTTTTTTTTGGGGAAAATTAGTCAAATAGACAGCGCGCCCTGAGGCTTATCACTTTTCGGACCACACCCTTTTTAATTTGAAACTAGACCGGTTGCCCACCGATTTTCTTGGACCCAACCAGGGGCTGCCATGTGTCCGACAACTTATGACACAAGTACGTATTTTGAAGGTATATGTCATGCATTGTTTTTTGGGCAACTTGTATTGTTTTTTTTGGCAACTTTATATTTTTTGGCTACTTGTATTTAGAGTAAATTACACCGTTCGTCCTTGTGGTTTGCGTTGACCGCAGGGTTTCGTCCTTTGACCAAAAAAGTTGCACCGTTCGTCCTTAAGTGTGAAACGTTATGCACCGTTCGTCCCTCCATCCAACTGGGCCCACCAACTCCCACTAACGTCAGTTAAGTGAGGTTTTTAAAGGGGTATTTCTGTCATTTCGCAAGTATGAACAGTGTAATTTACTCTTTTATTTATCTGTTTCTTCCTTTCTTGTTTTCCCCACCCACGCACGTCACACACATATTTGAGATAAACCAAATTATCAATTTCTCAAAAACCTTTCATTTTCTTTTTCTTCCTCCTGCTACTGCTATACGCCTAGGTCAAGCAAAAATCAAGCCCCAAAATGGTTAGGAGACAATCACCTTTCTTCATCTCTTGGTCACGTTTCCAAGTTCATGCTACAATTTGTCTCCTCACCCCTTTTCTTCTGCCACCATACGCGTGATACCACCCAAGTCAAAACAAGGAAATGCATATATCACTATCATCCACTCTTTTCTTTTCCCATGAGCATGCCTAGAGGGTAGATGGAAAGAAGAGTTTAGCTTGGAATGGTTTACCACCAAGAACCAAGAAGAAAAGTGGAGTCAAAACATCCCTATTATGTTTCTATTTACTTATTCGAAGGAGAGGAAGCACCAATTCAGTTTTTATCACCATCTTTACAAAAATTAGGGTTGGGTAAAAATTAGGGTTTTCAAAAATTGAATTGGGGGTTTTGCAATTGAAGGTGTATACAAGGCAATTCAAGTTCCAATAGGGTGATATCCTAAAAGAATCGTGGTCAATCAAGCTCTCTTGGGTCGGTTCTCACTCTTGCTCGCCACTACTTTTGTAAGGGTAAAAGTTTTCTTTTGAAACTTTCTGAAAAACTTGGTGAATGCAGCAACATCATGGAATAGAAAGAGTTGATACACTTTATAAGGCGAATATAATTGCTGATGAAGAGGATATCAATGATCGATCCAAGATGAAAATGATTGATACACTTTATAAAAAGGCGGTCCCAAGGAGACTGAAGAAAGAGTTGGTAGTAGCAAAAAAAGGTGTGCAAGTGAGAACAGGTAAATGGAAAATACTTGTGGATAGGAGGATGAAGAAGGACTTAAGAAAACATGGGATGAAAAAGGATAAGTAAAGTGCGAAAAGGAGATGATTTGGCTTTCGGAACAAGGAGATGATTCTTCGCTTTACATTTGGTCTGATGTTTTGATTGTAAAATTCTTTTTTTTCTACTCCAAAAATCTCAAGTTACTGTCATATTTCCTTATTTTCTGATAATCAACAGACCTGTCATCATTTACAGAATTCATACATTTCATCGTATTTAGTAGCCTGTGGAAATTGTTGGCTATTGTTTCGATCTTTTCTCTCTCTTTTTGTATGTTTGCTGTTAATGGTTTGTGTTGTGGTGTTCCTCATGGTTTCATACTTGCGAAATGACAAAAATACCCCTTTAAAAACCTCAGTTAACTGACGTTAGTGGGAATTGGTGGGCCCAGTTGGATGGAGGGACGAACGGCGCATAACGTTTCACACTTAAGGACGAACGGTGCAACTTTTTTGGTCAAAGGACGAAACCCTGAGGTCAACGCAAACCACAAGGACGAACGGTGTAATTTACTCTTGTATTTATACACGAGCATATTTTAGTAGTTTTACGTTTTTAATTAAAAAAAATCACCCACACAAAATCCAATCCAAGTCTTTCTTCTTGTGGATATACAGACAGCATCAGCAGCAATTAAGATCCATCTTCATGTTCATCTAAGTACACAACAACACTGCCAAATCCAAAACCCGATTTTTGGATACTTTCATTCTTTTGATACTATTGTATGCATACAAGATGTATTGGGGCAATTGAAAATTAGAAAACCCCAGATTCAGTCACACCAACATTCATTCTTCAATTCAAAAAATAATGAGATCTCTCATTAATCCCAAACTTTAACCCACATCACATGTACTTATGAAAAAATAAAAAATATATAAATCAGTAAGCACATCTTAATTACAATCACCCTTATAAAATGTTTGAGATTGTTATACTATCTATGGTATAATTAACTTTTCTTGATGTGTTTTAATTGTTGGTGGATGGGGTGTTTTTTTTGGCTTTTGAGTTAATGTAGATAGGTGTTTGATGAAATGCTTATTTTTTGTTTTGTTTTGTTTTGTTTTGTAGGTGTGTATTGAGGGAATAGTGGAGCGTCAGATTCAGCCATGTCGTGTCCAAAGGAGGACGACAAGAAGATAATCCAATGGAAGCTTACCCTACATCAGATAAGTGGGTAAACAAAAAAGGGCTATGTTTATATATGTGTCTCGTATCATTATTTAATTCAATTTAACATCTCTTATCACGTCAGGTATCTAGTCTATTGTACGGGTGGCTGATTATACTTATATATTCATGAATGGGTCGATTTGGGCTGTGTTATATCTGATACTGGTCAAATGGGTCGAATTAAAGTATATAGTCAAATTTGAAACGAGTCAAATGAGTTGAACATGTCTATGTATAAATGATACATGCATACAGCATTACAGCCTCCCAAGCTCTTTATAAGTAGCACATTAGTTATTTATGATACATGGAGACAATGTTTTTTGTCAGTCAATCCAATCCGGCGTAGGCCTGTTTTGAACCGTATAAATGTTGGTCTGTATTAACCCGAATCTGTTTTCATCAGCATCTTTTTCTCCTGGAACATTTTCTATTGAAGCATAGTCTTCCATCTTTTCGTACAATAGAAGTTACATTATTATTGATTTAATGCATGATGTGCAGGTTAAAGAATATACAAACTCATTGCTACAGTTGTTGGAAACGCCTAGTGAATCAATGAATCCAGTTGAGGTCATATTAAGTGTTTTTCAGACATTACCAAGTGAACATCAACGCCCATCAAAGATACAAAAGATTTCTAATTTTAGCGCTAACCGGGCTGGGTAGGGGAGTGGTTCATTAAGAGGATGCCCTTTGTAAAACACATATACGCTGCATCCAAACAAATTAGTGCTGCTATTTCTCCAGGTAATCTGTGTCACATTCATTTATAATATTTCATAATCATAGAATCTTTTAAATATTATATAAGCTATTTACATTGGAAAACCACCATGATTAGGATCTGAGGTGTAACTGATATGCTTTTTCTTATTGATGGAACTCATAGAAGTTGTTGAATTGGATATTTACAATACGACCAATTTTAATAAAATAGAGCCAAGTGCTATAACATAGGTGTAACACTGCCCTTGTGTTTGTTCAGCTTTTTACTAAAATATTTTCATTTACAGGTTTATGGACTTTCTTGGTTAGTCATGATTACTTCTCTTCTTGGATTGAAGGTACGAAACATACAGTACTTAGTATTTTTATCCATTAGTTTCTATCAGTCATAATTCGTGAAAAAGAAAACCATGTGATTGTCTGATTATCACAAGTTCAGAAAGCAAAAAAACATCCAGATACCTTATTTTCTGCCGGTTTGTTTTATCACAGTTGATTATGTGATTCTGAATATCAGTATCACACAATCAATTTCAAAATGCACATCCACACACCCCATATTATAATCTAACTGTATGGTAACTCTGTATACCAGATGGTCTCAATGGGGAGAAGAAGATTTGGGACTTATTTTCAACTCACGTAGGTAATCTGTTGTAATACTTTGTACATAATATATAGGCGACGAATGATGCAGAAAACTGTATCCCTTCACAATTTTCGACATGGTATTATACGAGCGTTTAAGATGCAAGACAGGTTCTTCAGAGACTATCTTAAGCTGGTGGATACAGATGCAAGTACTTTCATTTTCTCAAATGCATCCTTAGAATGGTTGATTTTGAGAACAAAAGCGTTTACGAAATGGTTTCTAAGAATTTAGTGACTGTGATTGAAACTGCTCCTAGATCATCACCATATTAGCTTACAAGGTAATGCAATTTCATGGCATAAAGTTGTTATCTCGCTTTCATGTAGTGTGTTCTGGCTATACTGGCTTCACCCTGGCATTCTATTTAAGCAATTTGACCCCATGATCAGGGATCAGAACATCACTCTATATGTGGATCCCTGATTGGTTAGTGCAGAGAACATATATGTTTAGTTTACCACCGTATGGTTGGTTGGTTGGAGTAAAATACAGGGCTTGCAAATTTCTGTGTAGTATTGCTATCAGCTAGACTCTAGAGAGTCAACTAGGTTTTGTGTGTTGTCATCTTTTTTGGTGGTAATTTCTGGATAAAATACGGCGAGTTCCTGTCAGGTGTGTGCATACTGATGACTTAGGGGGTGTTTGTCTAAGCTATTTTTTTGTCTTAAGCTTGTGTCCAATAAGTATCTTATGGCTTATAAAGAATAAGCTCATAAGCTAATGTTGAGTGTTTGGATTAGCTTATCACAGAAAGGTGAAAAAAGGAGCTTGTAAACCTATATATAAACCCTCATGCCACAAAAAAGGGGGCTTATTAAACCCCCCATAAAGAAGCTCATAAGCCTAAGCTTGTCCAGACACTAAAATGGACTTACATCTGTTGTCTAAGCTAATAAGTCTTTACCAGTTTGGTTTCTAGTTTTTTAAGGCTTTTTTATCTGAGTGAACCTTGTATGTTGGTTCTGAGTTCTGACTAATGTTTTGCGAACTGAACATATTAAAGATATACTTGAAATCGTTGTTTTTGTTCTTACTTGAACATTAGTCTTTATGATCCGACTATACTTTTACGGTCATGAGTTGATTACCACTGCTACGTTTACGGTCTATACCACTGCTAGCTTTACGTTTCCACTGCTAGCGTTACTAAACCACTGCTAGTGGTCGTGATTACCACTGCTAGTACTTGGTAACCACTGCTAGTACTTTTTACCTATTATTCTCATCTTGCAGTATAAATTTATTATTGATGGTGAGTGGCGGCATGACGAGCACCAACCTTTTGTAATTGGTAATTATGCAACTGTAAATACCGTTCTCTTAACCAGGGAGCCAGACTACAATTCTGCAGTCCTGAGTCCACATATCAATTCTGGTTCAAGCATGGATGTGGATAATGGGGCCTTTCAACGAGTGTTAAGATACTTGCTAAACAATTCTTTTCCAAAAACTGTAAATTTTATCAACTCGTAGTTATTAGTGCTTACTTCCACCTGCCTGGGGTGACAATAAATTAAGGATTAAACCATCGAAAAAAGTTAAAATGACTAAACCATCAGAAAGTTAAATGTTTAGTGGTTTTACCACTAATAACCTTTTTTAAGAAAGTAAAAAAAAACTCAACTTTAACTAGTAGACTTGGTCCATGCCCCTGCATTTTCGTCCCCCTTTCATGTATGGGAATTTTATTGTAGGTATGCCAGTTCTATTTTTCTGCACTAAAGATATTTTATTGTTAATGTGAATCTTTTGCTTGCTTGATGTCTTTCTTATGCAAACTAGTATTTAGGGCCAACTGTTCTCTTCTTAGCTCCATGTTATAATCTTTCTTTTTAGTAAAGGTCTTACTGGCTAGTTTTGTAATATTGTAAACGAGCTCATGTAGCAGTCTTACATTTACAAATGTTTTATTCAATATATTAGTTTTCATGTTTCTCATGCACTAATGTAATTAAAATCTTGTTTGCTATGATCTAGGAAAATAGCGAATGGAATGAGTGGCAGGGTACAGTTCTACAGGAGCGGAATATGGTTGAAAATGTGTATCGATGGGCTTGTGGGTATGTTTCTTGCTACTCTGCTTCCATGGATTGCCTATCAAAGCATGTTACATTTTGTTAATCTCTGTACATCTGATTACTACATGACCCCTCTGAAGTCACTAGTGCTATTTAATTTCATGGTGCTAATCTTAGTTCTATCTTGATATTCTCAGTCAACCAACTTCAATACATGATAGAAACAGGGATAGTGATGAAGATGACATAAATCATGACAGAGACTATGATGTCGCTGCTCTAGCAAATAATCTAAGCCAGGCATTTAGATACAATATGTATGATAATGAGGAGGGTGAAGAGGTATGTTGAAGGTTCTCTTTTATGAATTCAAGTGTGTAGTATTTTGTACAAAAATTTACGCCTTACTCATTATTCTGATTTCTGATGGCAGGGACATGTAACTCTTGGTCAAGGTGACGAGGTAATACCGGAACTTTTTTTGGTTATATTTCTTGAGTTATCATTACATAATCTTCATAGTTGTATTTGTAGATGATGATTAGTGTCTCTGCAACAGTACTGTATTTCTGGATTGTGATACTGATACTGAAATCTGTAATTCAATTTTGAGATGCAGGAGGGCTACTTTGATGACGAATCTGCTGAAGTTGTGATATAATCACTGAGGCTAGGTGATGACCAAGGCAAGTAAGTTTTAGGAAATGAATTTAGAATCATCTACTCGATCCCATAAAACTCTGTTGTTTGGCTAGGCATACAGTAAAAAATGTTCGGGTTCGGCCCATTTGACCTGCTAGGGATACAAACACAACCCAAATCGACCCATTCATAAGTAGATAAGCAGATATTGCCTCTCAAGTTTTATAGGTTGAAATTGTTGGTAGAGGTTAACTCAATTACAATATGATATTTACTTATTTCTTTTATTTGTCGCAGCAGTTTATTTACAAACTCAAACTGG
Organism: Chrysanthemum seticuspe; assembly: GCA_019973895.1. Classification (NCBI taxonomy): domain Eukaryota; kingdom Viridiplantae; phylum Streptophyta; class Magnoliopsida; order Asterales; family Asteraceae; genus Chrysanthemum; species Chrysanthemum seticuspe. The sequence goes on along the minus strand of BPTQ01000003.1, from coordinate 218,975,853 downwards.
TTTGCCTTCCAAGATGATAAAATGGGCGATACGACTATGACAACCGCCTCACCTTCTGAATTAATGGACGATATCAACTTGAATGAAGCTTCTATTGAGATCAACACAAATATCACCATAATATTAGGAGATCTACTTTCCTAATATATGCTTGTCTACAATTATATATATTCTGATCTTATGTAATTTATATTATTATGAAATAAGAAACCAATAGACCTCTCCAAATTTGTCATGGTTTCAGAGCCATAAACCCTAAAACAAATCAAAACCCTACCGCACCTTCCTCATGGCCGGCGATGCAGAACCGTCCGGCAACCCCAAACAGGAGGGTGTAGTCGACATCAATTCTCCATTATATATCCATCCCTCCGATTATCCCAAACAGATGCAAGTAAACGATGTCCTGACCGACACCAACTACATTGATTGGTCTCAAGAGATGATGAACTTTCTCTTTGCCAAAAACAAGGTTGGTTTCGTCGATGGATCCATTAAAAAACCCGACAAGAAAGCCGCAGACTATATGCAGTGGATGCGTTGTGATGCCATGGTTAAAGGGTGGCTTACAACAGCCATGGAAAAGAATATCCGAAGTAGTGTCAAGTATGCCGCCACAGCCACTGAAATCTGGGAAGATTTGCTTGAACGATTTGGAAAAGCGAGTGCTCCTCGCGCGTATGAATTAAAACAGAATCTCTCTGTCACTCAACAAGGCGATGCATCTGTGTCAACCTATTTTACAAAGTTGCGTAGCATCTGGGATGAGATGCAATCAGCGCTATCTATTCCCACTTGTACGTGTGCTGGTTGTGAATGTGGTCTTGCTAAGAAGATGATTGAAGTTCGGGAGAAGGAGAAATTATATGAGTTTCTTATGGGTCTTAACAGCGACTTCTCGGTCATTCGAACCCAGATTCTTGCCACAGACCCAACACCGACCCTGGGAGCAGCCTACCATCTCGTTGCTGAGGATGAACGACAGCGAGCGATTGTTGCTGATAAGAAACCAGCGGCTGACTCGGCGGCTTTCAAGGCATCCACTTTTGGTCGACGTGATGCATACAACGGGCCACGTCGCGACAAGCAAGACAAAACTTCTTATAAGGAGACCAGAACTAATAATGATACACTACCACATTGCACTGAATGTGGCAAGGACGGACATGTTCGCGATGGATGCTTCAAGATCATTGGGTATCCCGAGTGGTGGCCTGGTAAAACGAAGAAGGAAGAAAGTAAAGCTAAGGCAGCATGCATTGGAGTTAATGTTAGTCCCATTCCTGGTTTGACAAAGGAGCAATACGATAGCTTTTGCAAACACTTTTCTGAAACAGGGAAGATCACTAAGGAAGGTAACCCTCCAATGGCCTTCATGGCAGGTAAGAGTGATTATGGCGATGACTGGATTATGGATTCGGGTTCCACTGAACATATCACACACGATCCCGAAATCCTTGAAAATAAGATTGAAACTAGTAGTGAAAATCCTGTTGTTATTCCCAATGGTGCATCCATACCCGTGCAAGGGAAGGGCGAATGCACATTGAAGGGGGGGACTAAAATTGATGGGGTTCTTTACATTCCAAATTTCACTTGTAATCTTTTATCTGTTGGCCGTCTAAGCCGTGACCTTCAATCGGCTATAACTTTCTTCCCTGATTTTTGTGTCATGCAGAAACTCCATACGAGGAACTTGATTGGTGTGGGTGAGTACAAGAATGGTCTCTACCGGATGGGGATGCTTGGAGTCAAGAGAAGAGCCTTGATGACAACCGTCGACATTTGGCATAAGAGACTAGGTCATGCTTCTGGTGACAAACTTACTCAGATTGATTTCCTTAGACGTACTTCTTTCAATAAACTATGTGATTCATGTTCCAAAGCAAAACACACTAGACTTCCTTTTTCGATTAGTGAAATTAAAACTCATGATTGTTTTGAATTGTTACATTGTGATGTTTGGGGAAAATATCGAATTCCTTCTTTTACGGGTGCAAATTACTTTCTTACCATAGTTGATGATTTTAGTCGAGCCGTTTGGGTTTTTTTGTTGAAATTCAAACACGAGGCTAGCAAATATCTTGTTAATTTTTGCAACATGATCAAAAATCAATTTGGAAAATCGGTTAAAAGAGTTCGAAGTGACAATGGGGGGGAGTTCACCTCGAATGAACTTGTTCAATTTTATGAAAAGGAGGGAATATTGCTAGAGACTACCACTCCACACACTCCACAACAAAACGGAGTTGTGGAACGCAAGCATAGACATCTCCTTGAGGTGGCTCGTGCCTTGAGATTTGAGGCCAACATTCCTAAACAATTTTGGGGTGAATGTGTCTTATCTGCCACTTACATAATAAATAGGCTTCCTTCCAAAGTCATAGGTAATAAGACTCCATATGAGGTGATTTTTAAAGAAAAACCAGATTATGGGTTTATGAGGATTTTTGGTTGTCTCGTGTATTTTAAAAACAATGAAACGAGAGGGGATAAGTTTGAAGTAAGGGGGAGACCAGGGGTGTTCATGGGTTATTTGCAAGGGACAAAGGGATACAAGATTTTCGACATTGAAAGTAAGAAAATGATGGTTTCGCGAGATGTTAAGTTTCATGAGAATAACTTTCCTTTTTGCGACAAGCAAGTAGAGGCAGATCATGATGATCCTTTTGAGATACATGGTGGGCATCAGACTTATGTTGATGATTTCGTATCTACTCAAGTAGAAACCGGGTCAACATTGCCCGAAACTGAAATCATTGAGGTAAGTTCAGGTGATACACCTCAAGATATGGATGTTGCTGAAACCGTAAATCTCCAAACCCACATTCCAATGGTTACTTCTGATCTGCCGGCTGGTTCAACACGTGAGAAAAGGATTAAAGTTCAGCCTAAACACCTTGCTGACTACCAAGTAGCACTCCCTTCTTCGGTTGACCATTCACGAGCTCCACCAAATCAAGAATCCTCTACGGTACACCCTCTATCCAATTTTGTTTCTTACAATAATTTTTCTACTTCTCATAAAGCTTTTCTAGCGGCCATTGATGTAACCAATGAGCCAAAGTTTTTCCATCAAGCTGTTAGAGATGACAGGTGGAAAGAAGCTATGAAGAGAGAAATTAGAGCCCTTGAACAAAATAAAACTTGGACTCTTGAACGTTTGCCCGAAGGAAAGCGTGCCATTGATTCCAAGTGGGTGTACAAAGTAAAATATAAGCCTAATGGTGAGGTTGAAAGGTATAAAGCTCGACTCGTTGCAAAGGGCTTTACACAAATGGAGGGCATTAACTATCATGATACTTTTGCTCCAGTGGCTAAACTGGTCACAGTTCGAACCCTCTTGGCAGTGGCGGTTAAGAAAGATTGGATCATTCATCAGCTTGATGTGAATAATGCATTCTTGCATGGGGATTTAGATGAAGAAGTTTACATGAAGATTCCACAAGGATTCGCTAAGGAAGGAGATGATCGAGTTTGTCGACTAAGGAAATCATTATATGGCTTGAAGCAAGCTTCACGTAATTGGTATCACAAGTTTACCGATGCTCTTCTTGCACTTGGTTTTAAGCAATCTAAGGCCGATCATTCTTTGTTTGTTCAAGACACAGGAGATGATTTTATCGCGTGTCTCATATATGTTGATGATGTCGTGGTGGTAGGTAACAACCCATTGAAAATTCAACACGTCAAAAGCGAACTCCATAAAAGATTTAGTATTAAGGATCTTGGCATCCTCAAATATTTTCTTGGCATTGAGGTTGCACGAATCAGTGAAGGTTTGGTGCTAAATCAACGAAAATACATCCTCGATATCCTCGAAGATTGTGGCTTACAGGGATGTAAACCAAGCTCTTTTCCTTTTGAGCAAAATTTGAAGCTTGGCCGAGCAGAGAATGAACCGAAGGTCGATGCTGGAAGGTATCGTCGCACAGTTGGGAGACTTTTATATCTCCAAGCTACCAGACCGGACTTAACTTATTCTGTGAACATTCTTAGTCAGTTTGTTGCGGATCCACGTCAGCCACACCAAGTAGCACTTGAACGGGTTCTTTCGTATTTAAAAGGAACAGCGGGGATGGGTATATTGCTTCCTCGAAAGGGTGATCTCACACTTGATGCATACTGTGATTCTGATTGGCTTGGTTGCCCTTATACTCGAAGATCACGCACAGGGTATTTACTTGTTTTTGGAGGTGCACCGATTTCTTGGAAGACCAAGAAGCAATCAGTGGTGTCTCGTTCATCGGCAGAAGCTGAGTATCGATCTATGGCTTCCACTGTTAGTGAAGTAATTTGGGTCCGTTGGCTGTTAAGTGAGCTAGGAATTCCTTCATCACAACCAACTCCTATGTTTTGTGATAATAAAGCTGCTCGACACATTGCAAATAATCCTGTATTTCATGAACGCACCAAACATGTGGAGATGGATTGCTATTTTGTGCGAGAACGAGTTGAGTCAAAGGAGATTGTGCCTCGTTCTATTAATACAAATTTGCAGATTGCTGACCTTCTCACCAAGGGTCTTGGAATGAAACAACTATCGTTCTTGCTTGACAAGTTCGGTGTTCGTAACCTTCACGCTCCAACTTGAGGGGGAGTATTGAGATCAACACAAATATCACCATAATATTAGGAGATCTACTTTCCTAATATATGCTTGTCTACAATTATATATATTCTGATCTTATGTAATTTATATTATTATGAAATAAGAAACCAATAGACCTCTCCAAATTTGTCAGCTTCTACCGTTGGTAACCCCAATAATGATGATGATTTGGTGGTTGGCGTGGATGAAGACATTACTGATTCCAAAATTTCCAATTCCACCCCCAGTCGAAGCCCAAATCCGTTCAGCGAAGACTATGTAGCAAACAACAAAACAAGTGCCTCAAATGTTGACTTCTTCAAATTCGAGTCAACAGACAACGAAGACTTGTTTGCAGACAGACCCATGCCCGAATGGGTAGGATGGGGTGAACCCGTCAGCGGGTCAGGGGTGAACCCGTTTGAAGACTACAATAATACTCCTAATCTTGACATACCCAATGCACCCGAGACACCAGTGGGGGTAGGACTCTCGGTCAGTACAGATTTACCCTCTCTACCCAATGGCTCTTCAAGTGAAGAGTCAGTCACATCTGATTCAAGCCAAAAAGAGGTCGCAGTGCCTTCATTGTTTGAAGAAGATGTTGAGTTTGTAGGTGTGGAATCAGACGGGACAGAAAAGGCAATGGATAAAGCCCTTAAAGAGGGCATTGTAGGGGAAGCAGGGGCCTTAAAAAGAAAGGTTACACCTCCATCTTCACCTAGTGCAGTTGAAAAAGACAACGATAGTGAGGCGAATAAAGAGTTCAACGACAGCAACTATTGGAGGGTGGATCAAGAGATTTCGGTTTCAGAGTGATATTTATATGATGTTTTTGTATTAAAGAGTGATGTACAGTAAAAAAAAAAGTATAATTTGTTGAAAATGGACATAGTTGTGTAGGTTAATCTAAAATGTTGACTACTTGATTATTACTTCACCTTATTTGTTGTTAGTTTTGTTTCTAATTATGTTTTTACAGATTATGTTGTATCACTTAAATTTTATCGTGTTCTTTTAGCTATTGTCGACTAAAAACTTAATTTTCTTTTCTTCCATTCCCATGTTATTACTCGCCGTTTTCATATGTTGGCATCAGACAAACCACTCAATTTCAAGCTGCATATGTTTTTACAGATTATGTTGTATCACTTAATTTTAGGTAATGTATATTTTGACTCATTTAATCTGTGTACGATTAAACATAACAAGCCTCTAACCATTTATCATCTTTAGTCATGCCAATGTGTTGATGGAAAAGCGTCGTTCAAAACAACCCAAGTGTTTTGGCTTGTATTTATCTGCTACTGAAAAACGCGGTCAAAAAATTTGCAGCTTATGTTTTCTGAGAATGCATAAAAAACTACAGGTAAAAGGATAATGACTGGAGCACTACTGCACTAAAAAGATGGTTAATTCATATTTGGAATCTTCATGGTAAATTAAATCTGACCCGTTTTAAACGAGTATGTTAATACAATTCTATCTTGTGAACAGAGACCTAGGAATGATTGTTGGTTTTCATGAAGTTTCTAAATCATTCAGTTATGGAATACGAGTAGCATCTATAATCAGAAGAACCGTTATTTTAGTGTAAAATAACAAAATCGTATCTGCCAATCAAGTTGGGTTCGTTGAGATCGGACATTTAACCCATTCAGTTGTGTAACTCAATTATTTTCAAGCACTTTCTAGCTAAATTTTACCCTTCTAGATTTGCCGTGTAAATGTGTAATTGTGTCAGTCCGAAAAGAGCATTACAAAACAATCACATCGTAATTTAAGCTGTAAACAGGGTCACCCAACTGATTTGACTGCTCCACTCCAAATCTGAGTACCCATAAATAACCCAATTTCGGAGAATGAACTGAATAATTACTGTTATTCAAGTAATGAATTTGATCATTGATAACAAACTAGCGAGAAGCTAGAAATGCAAACCGTTTAGCATCCTTTCTTTGTAACATTTAAACAAAAAAAACAAACACGTATGAAATCCAACATACGGCACCTTCTGTAACACAAACAAAGATAGACTGAACGTACGTTATGTATTTTGCACAAATTAAAACCACAGAAGCTAATTTTAGGAATCTAGAGGGATAAATCAGCCAAATCAAAAGATTTGCCCACTGCTTTGCACCAAGAAGCCACTTTCTTTTCGCGCAACTCATCATTCAATACAGGATTGAACATAGTATCTTATTTCATTCTTTCCCCGTTTGAAAATATCTCTTCTTCTGTCCAAACTCCAACTGCTGAACCCGCTGCATACGCTGCACCAAGTGCTGTCGTCTCTATGTCTGCTGGTCTCACCACAGGGTTACCCAATTAGTCCGCCTGCATTAGATGATTAAAAAACATAAGTTACAATTGTTGCTAAGTAAAAAAGTAAACAAAGAAAGTAAGCTGAAAACTAGAGCTACAATTTGAACCCATTTATGTGTTATCTCTCTTAACAAGTATTAAATAACCTGTACCAAAAATGACCATTTTGACCAGTTACCAAACCCACAGTCCCACCCATTGAGTTACGTCTTATGAAAACATACCTGGATCTGCATGAGCGTATTATTAACAGTAGCCCCTCCATCGACCCTAAGCAAAAACTGTCCCTTAGCATTCTTTGTTTCCCCTTTCTCACCCGCATCTTTATGCATCGAGTCCAACACATCTTTCACTTGAAAGCACATACTTTCAAGCACTGCCCAAGCAATATGAGACTTATTGGTAAACCGTGTGATACCAATTAATACACCACGAGCATCATCACGGCCCCATGGTGCAAACAATCCATTAAATGCCGGAACAAAGTAAACACCACCGGTTGAGAAATCATGGCCGACTTCCCAGTTTCGAAATTGACAGCAGGGTTTAATATCATATCCACATTTCATTCATTGGTGCATGACTTGACGATTGATATTCAAGCAAAAAGTTCCATGATAACTGAAATTCAAACTCAGAAGGTTGACAAAGCCATAATGGCCTGTTTCTATCCCATTTACACACTAATTCACCATCATATATGCACAAGGGAACAGATCAACATATAGCAAAACATATACCAGAACAAGCATCACTAAGATGTATCATACTTTCAAACAATTAATCAAAACTATACAACTGTGACCGAGTATAATGAATAGCCAAATAAGCATTACAACAGTAAGATCAGATAATATACATATGTTACAAAGATCATGGTCCCTTATCTTCAAATAAAACTTTATAAAAGCGTTTTCTTTCCTCAGGATCAAATATGCCACCAAGATCATCCCCGAGCTTCTTCATCATCAGAGAGTTCATGGATCGGGTCCCTTTTTGCTTCTTTCATTGCAATCATACCCTTCTTTCTCCTCTTCTCTAAATTTAACATATGATGCCTCCTATTATACTCGTTAAGCCCCTCCTGCATCAATTCCCCAAATTTATCTTTCACAACAACTGGATCTTTATCCACCAGTTCTGACCCTTTATATCCTTCTCTAAGGTTTGCTTGATTATACTAAATGCTTTAATAAATTACTTTCATCTAATTATTTTGATCGATTTTCAGGGAACCATTCTGAAAAAAATATATATATATTATGTTTTCACCCAAAATCCAATTACGAAGCAAAGTGGTTAGGCATCACCTTTGCAAACACTCGAAGCAGCAGATTCACTAAAAAGTACTTGTGATATCGTAGCAGCAGTTAAGATCGACTAGCAGCAGAAACGTATAAGCGTAGCAGTAGAAACAAGTAACCATGCAGCGTAGCAGTGGTAACGAGATAACTAGCAGTGGAATCGAGTAAAGTAGCAGTGGTAACGAGCAACTCCAACTTTAACAAGCAGTAGAAACAATAACGTTAACGTAGCAGTATAAACTAAGTTACCAGGAACCTTACTCATTATTACTTCAGATCTGAGAACAATACGAATCACCATTATCCTCATCCTCATCGTCTTCCGTTGCTAATGATTCATCATTGGTGTTGTCAATTTCTAAAGCCTTTTTTGCTACTCATGTGCCTTCGCTAGCCTCACTTGCGCGACCACTGATAGTGTTGAGGTTATGTTGAGCAGGGCCACCATAAAGTGCAATGTGTCTATGATACAGTTCTAATTCTTTCTCAGCAATAGCAATGAAGTGCCTTACCGTCTTTAGTGATTGCTCATATTTTGACTTCTCCAGTGCCTGCATTTATGAGATGGGAGATTAGAAGAGTGGAGAAAACCAAAATGATGTTTTATTCATTCATGGACTTGCTATGAGAGAAACAGCAAGTGATTCTGAATGTCTGCTTTTAATCATGAGATGGGAATTTTAAAATACTTTTATGAGAACGAACCAATTTTTGGTTGTTGCAATAAAGAAAAGGCGTACAATTAAGGACAAAAAAAGTATTGGCGAGTCACCCCGACCAGGCGACCAGACAAGAAGAAGCTGTTCTGATTCTGACCTACACCCAGTTTTGACCCATAACTAAAAGTGATCCATTTTTTGCCGTTACCCAACCCTCCCATTTTGCTACCTTTAACTGAAATCAGTCCAAACAAAGAACCCCCCAACCCGCAACACACAGAGACACCCTGTTCTTTCCATGCAAGAAGTATCGCAAGCTATTACACTATGGTCTTGTAAGGGCTGCAAAGTGGACACGAGAAAATACCCATACCAAGGGATTACCATGACATATATTTTATGTTTTTGGACAACACAATCATCAATAATAAGGGGGAAATTCCAAGAAAGGTAAAACGAAATACTAGATTTGCCAACGTAGGATATCCACTACTTTCTCGCTCATCAAAAGGTAACACAAAGTTTAACTTCTGACCGTAAACAAGTCACATTCAGATTAGATTTTAGAAATTTTTACTTTTAACAACAAAAAAAATCTAAATCACTAGGTTGACATAAATTCACCCTTTTAATTATCATTGAATTCTCATAGTCGTCTTCTGTTACAATTTGCACTTATGTCACATGTTGGCGATAAACTAATGGATACCACACAAAGCCAAATTTGGTACTTTATGTTACATTTCTTGGTAATTTTCCCTAATATGAATCATCGATATATTTCAACAACGGGAATTACATTCACTCATATAGCATAAAAATTTTCTCGAGCATAATAATGCTATAACAAAGTGTACATCACACAGTGACGGCTGTGCATATTGATGATCTGGAATACCTATAAGGTAAACTGTGTTTCTAAATTGTAGACATGGTTTAAAACATAAAGATATCAGAGCATAAAAATAGTCAACATGAGTAAAGTGTAGAGCAAGTATTAGACTAAACTTTGTCAATTGGGCATCATTAATTTAGCACTCGAAATGCAAGTCTACCAGATAAAACTTTGTTTTAGTTGGTTGACATTAGATTTAAAGATTTGAAGATGATAATAATTATGCATTGAATGAAGTGCAGAAAGTTAAATTTAGTTGTTCTAATTAAGATCACATGTGACCCTTAAGCAAATTTTAGCCGCTCATTGCTAGATCAACAAACAAATAAATACTGCCTATACAAACACGGCACTCACCCTCAAATGTAACCATACTAAATTTTCATCTAATGAATTCAATGAGACAAAATTAACCGATCCCTAAAGGGCTGATGATGTTTAAAAGGTGGAACGTTAATTTGTTATTACTGCATGACAACACAAGCTATAAGAGAATAGTACTTGATAAATCTACATATTCATCAACAAAATGTAATAACACAGATCGTAGACAATGTGCAGGTCTAGATTTAAAAAATTCATGGCCATATAAATACGTTATAACTCAATGCACGTAAGTGGATAACGTGCTAGCCATTCGAATTGAGTGGCAGACTTCCCACGCAATTTACAGTTTAAGCAATAGTAGGATAAAATGTCTCCATTTTGTAACTAACTTTAGTTAACGTTCTAAACATATAAGAGAAACAATAAACAATAGTATACAAACCTGGAGGAAGAGATTGCTTCAACTTATCGGCCTTCTCCTTGTCATGGACACACAAAGTGTAGAGATACTTTGAGCTGCGAACCTTGAACTTGACAATATCCTTGCTTCTTTTGATCTTCACGGAGCGAGCATCCTTCCTTCTTGCAGTAAGAAGGAAATCCTTGATCTCATGAATTTGCTTCGGCTGGATAACAAAAATAGCAAAAACTAAAAGTTAGCCATCTAATATTCACGTCTCTAAAATACAAGCATAAACTTCCCAAAATCAATCAGCTACACCACTATAGTACAAAACGTTTAATTTTTGTGTAAACTTATACACCTATGTCAAAGCTCATATCTTGATATCAGCATTTGTTATAGTATCAAACGAGCTAATGATACCTTCACCATTGTAAAGGCATTTATAAATTGATATAACTAATTTAAATATTAAAAGCCTAAACTGTTTCAAAACCATGAAACTACATTAGAGGGTCCAATGTGCTCCTAAATCTTAACCTTATAAGCTTTACTTTGACTTAAATATGACTCAACTCTTTTTTCTCAGCTTATTGTCTAACTTATAAGCTTTACTTTGACTTAAGTATAAAAATAAAAAGCTCGTAAACTGAAAAATAAAACAAGAAAAATAACTTAGCAAGTATATGAGTATACGACAAACCACAGACCCATAAGCTAAAACATAATCTTACAGAATTTTTGTTTAAGCTTTCTTTTTGGGCTTATAAGCTTAAGTTTTTTTCAACTTTCACAAGTTTCAAAATAAGCCCAAAAAAACCGAAAACAAGTAAGCTCGTAAGTACAAAAACAAGCTTAGGGGGTGTTTAATGAGCTTGCTTGCAATATTATGAGCTTATTTGATTTCGGGTTATATTTCAAAAGCCGGCTTATTTTTGAGACTTATGGGCCTATATAAGTTTATTATTATATCATAATAAGCCTATATAAGTCTTAAAATAAGCCGAAGCGTACGAAATATAAGCCGAAATCAAATAAGCTCATAATAGCACAAATAAGCTAAAGCAAACACCCCCTGTCTAACTTATAGCTAACTAGCTACCAGTGAAAATTTTATTAAAGAATTGAATAAAGCATATCTAATAATACTAAAGCTTAAATATAAATATAATCTACAAACCAAACCAAAAAAGCACTAATTTAATCATAACAACCAGTAACTTTATCATCATGACTATACATTTTAGCATAAAACAATGTAATCTAACAGAAACTATAGCTGTAAAATGTGAAAAATAATGATAAAATTTGGGAGAGCGTACCATTTTTATGCTCCTAGCACTTGATCTGGAATACCTATAGAATAACAGGGACAAGTCGTTAAGTGGCAAGGTTATGAAAAGATGTTAATTAAGGTTAAGTAAAAAAAATTAAAAAGTTTCACCACTTTGAGCAACCACAGACTCGCTTGAGAAAAGGGACTTGATTTGCAATAAGGGAAAGGTAATGAAACTGATAAATGGCAAACAGTTAGCAAAAGTTTTAGAAAGCAAACGCCAGAAATTTTGTATGTACTGCATGTAAAATGACGAAAAAACCTTTTTTAAAAAATACGGTTGCCCAGCGCTTTTTAGTTGCCCAAAAAACAATATCTTACACATACGGGACACTTGTCACAATGTCGATGAGTTGCCCAATGACAGCGGTTGCCCGCGGTCCATTTTCAAATAAAAAATAAAAGTGGTCCGAAAAGTGATAAACCTCAAGGCGCGCGGTCTATTTGCATCATTTTCCTAAATAATATTGAAAGCTAGAATTAGGGTACTTGGTAACCAAACAAAGTCATCAATCGAATACAGTGCTCTTGGTCACAATTCTCTATTAACCATATTAGGTAGAGAATCATAACCCAAGATAGAGAATGGAAAATTAACACTGTGCTCTCGAGTCTTGATTAAGGAGAAAAGAAAATAAAATAAACGGAAAAAGTTATGTCTTTGAGTTTCACTTAAAGAGGAAAAGAAAAGGAAAAAGAGTGAAAAATAGTTTAATTTGAGTGATTTTTAAAGTAAAGTATCTCCTGTCAAAAGTGGGCTGAAAATGTTTACTTTATATTATTTTACTTTTCTTTACTAAAAAAAACTCAAGAACACGGTATAAGAGGACGTTAAGGGTGCGTTTAGTTGGAGAAAAATTTCTCTTGTTTTTTATCTTTAATTTTGTAAAAATTTGAAAAGTAAATTTATCTTCGTAAGACACTTGAAAATATAAAAATCACGTTTAGTTAATGTTTGTGTTTTCTATTTTGAGGAGAATTTTTTTTTTGGGGGGATAAGTTACAAAATAAAACAACTAAAATTTGTTTTTTAAATTTCTTTGTTAAGTTATGAAATAAAGGGATTTTATGATTTTCAGAACATTTTGTTAAACAATTTGATTTAAACGCGATATTTGTTTTCATTGATTTCCATAAAACAAAAGTGTTTCTCCAAGTAAACGCGCCCTCACCATTTGTTTCCGTTCTTTTCGTCAAACAAAGAAAAGAATCATTCTCCATTATGTTTTTCTCCATCTATTCTTTCCGCTCTACCAAAGTCAGGGACAAAGTCTAGCTCAATTTTTCATGGCAATAAAAAAGTATATAGGTTTTTTAAAAGCTGGCGGGTCAAAGGTTTCTCCCTCCAAAAAAAGCCCACAAACCGGTGTAACTCGTCCAGTATATAAGGCCCAAATTTTCATCCAATTTGTTTGAGACTTGAGTTAGGGTTTCCTGAGCAATGAGGAATACCAAGAAGAAGAATACGTAAATTCGAATCACTTTATATTTTTATCATTCACGTTTTTTGGTTGAGGCGGCACTTCGTTATAATATACTCTTACCATCAATTCATTCAGTTGCTGATTATTTTTTATCAACAGGTTTATCCCACCTTTATTACCTGCTGATCATGACTACTTACGTTATTTTAAAGACTACGATGGTCCTAATTACAATAAATACGTTCCTGCGAGGGACGGCAGAAAGTAAGTATGTATATTGTTCATTGATTTATTCTAACATTAATAATACCTTTTATTTGTTTTTTTGAATTATGGTGATGAACAGGTCTACCCCGAAACGTTTACTGGTATAATATCTCTCTCCCATTATGACTTACTATCACTTTGATTATTGTTAAACCACATAGATGCATTTTGATTATTGATAGAAACGAAACATATTAGATCGAATAATACATGTTAATTGTCTTTTTTATTTTTTCTTTCACTTTCTAATTTGCTTGTTGCTTGATCATATCTTTAGGGCGAGAACGACATATGCAAAAGGGGAAACAGGATTGTTGAGGGTACCTACCTACTATATGCATTTTGTTTCTTTTTTTCTTACACATTTTTTTTCCCCTTACTGCTAAAGTATACAGTATAATTTTATTAACCATATATCAAGCAAAGTTCATTATTAACTTTTATTTTATTATATTGGTTTGTATTGATAGGGTCTTCACATAAACTTTCAATGAAATTATTTAACCGCTATAAGCGAGTAATTGACATCAAGACAGATTTGGAGGCACGCCCTAACCACAAGGATACTAAACTCTTATTGGATTCTATTGAGAACACCATTCACATTGTTGAGGTCTTCTGCAAGCAGACCAAGGATCTTCCTTTTAACCACATAAGGTATGTTCCCATGCCTTTTTATATATATTATTTTCAAACTATATGAAATTGTTTCTAAGACCTTTGCACAATACTATTTTTTTTTATTTTTTTTTCATTTTGTTTTTTTGTTTCTGTCACTATTTTCACACTGCATAAATATTTCATTTGCCCGTCTTTGACTTTTTTTTTAAAATGTTATTGATTTCACATTGTGATTATGGTGAACAGTAGAAAATTTATAGTCACTCGAGTGGATTAGGATGATGTCATCCTATATAGATAAGGTAAGAATAGTTATTGCTAGCTATGTTTATGTATACTTTTTATTGTTCTAATAATAATCATCTGTCGCTCTTGCTATCTGAAGTGGCGAAGCCAAAAACCTCCTCTTTAGGGTTATTTATTTTTGAGTAAATTGCACTTTTGGTCCTTAAGGTATGGCCAAATTGCAGGTTTCGTCCCTAACGTTTTGAAAATGCAGCGGTAGTCTTCATTTTGAATGTTTTGTTGCATGTTTGGTCTCTAAATTACAGATTTGGTCCCTAAAAGTTTAAAGTTTCCGTTGCATGTTTGGTCCCTAAATTGCAGATTAGGGACCAAACATGCAGCAAAACCTTTAAAATGGGGATTATTGCTGAACTTTCGAAACGTTAGGGACGAAACCTGCAGTTTGGCCATACCTTAGGGACCAAAAATGCAATTTACTCTTTATTTTTTTATCATTCCAGCATAGATTTATATTGCATCACCAATTTTTCTACATGAAATGCTGTCAGGTTTCCAAAGATTAAGTTTTGCCATACATAGTATAAATGATATATCCCTGGATATGTTAGAGTTAGGTAAAGAAAAAATAAATATAGATATAACTTATAATCAAAATGAGCAAGTTTGAGGGTGTGCTTGGTTCAAACTAAGGAAAGGGAAAGGGAATGGCAATGGAAAGAGAAAGAAAAACATACCCCTCAATTTGTTGGGTAATGGCTCATTACCCACTATTGGGTAATGGGCTATTTCATTATCCTTTACCAAGCACCATCATTCATTATCTTTCCCAATCCTTACCCCCTATAACCCCTTACCAAGCATGCCCTGAATTTTGAAGATGAGAAATGGGTTATGATTAAGAGAGGACGGGCCGGTTTGCTATTTACTTCTTGAAACGAGCAAATGATTTTAAACCCCCCCCCCCACCCCCCCCCCCCCCCCCCACCCCCCCCCCCCCCCCAAAAAAAAATACCCACCCAATGTTAACACTTTGAAGTGGACCCCTCGTGTAAGAGAGGTCCAAAGTTTCTCTAGACTTGGTGGACTCAACCAAGCGCCCTTCATGGTAGATACGCGTATGGCGTTTGATAGTGGTACTCATTTTCATTCTTTTGTTTGGTCTTTTTCTTATTCATTTATGTTGCAGGCTAAAGAACAAGTCCTTAACTTGTCTTTGATTTGGAATGATCATGTGCGTCTCTGTGGGTTTTCTTTGTTTGTTCACAAGTTAACTTTGGTAAGTTTCTATTTCAGCAGATTTACTGCTCGCGAACAATTCATACACGTATTCCCCTAATGAAGACGAGGAGAAAATCTGGCAGGAGTTTATAGAGTTTGACAAGGAGATTGTATGTTTCTTCTCTGTTCTTCTTGTTTTTATCTTGTTTTTTTATACATCTTCTCTCATACACATATATCATGACAAATTTTCGTGCGTTTAAGTCGCAGCAAGTATTTAAAGAAAAAAGGTCAATTGAAGTTGAACATCCGATTTTTAGTATTATTGGTAACTACGCTATTAATTCCTTCAATGGTGACTTTGAGCAGGTATTGTTTCGTTCCGCCTGCTTTCAACTTTTCAGTCTTCCGTTTTTTCAGTCTTGTGACATATAAATAAATTTTTGTTTTTTTAGCATGTTAAGAATGGCGAACACAATAAGCTGCGTCATTTTGAGTTCCTGGAGTGCAAGTTTTCGAAGTTTGTCACGGGTTATCACTTCGACATGACCATAGAGGCCTTCGAAGAAGGATATATTGGCACCTACCGCACTGAACTAATTTGGAATATCGATTTATGTGCAATAACAGTGTGCGCGTTTGTTCTTTCCGATCGTAAACCATTCGGTATGTTTCTTGATTAGTTTTGACTGATTGAACCGTTTGCTATGCACCCTATTTTGCATCTGCTACTGCGAACATCAGACAACCCGCTTTATCATATGCATATCAGTTTCAGTTTTTCTACTGGCAAAGTAAAAACAATTCTGTCAATTTCGACCTAAAAATTGCACGTCTTTGGTAAAAACTTAAAGGTTATACAAGCGGCCACATGGGTCGCATATAAATAATACTTGTCTGAAATACATATTATAATCATTATCATAGCTATTAGTATAGTTTTTTCAAATCAAGCTGAATACAATAAGTGTTGGATATTTTAGTGTAATTGGATTAACTTGTTTTGACCAATTTCATCATAATAATACATCATTTAGGTTTGGAGGTGCGGAGTGCACACCTACTTGAATTTATTATGATCTTAGGGGCGAAGCCCCTAAGGGACGGGGGTCCGGGGGCAGCGTCCCTGGTAGCCGGGTCCAAGGGGCGGCAGCCCCTGGCAGGGTCCAAGGGGCAGAGCCCCTGGCTGGGGTCGAGCTGAAGTTATGTTTCTGCTGAAATAGTTGTGTTTCTGCTGAAGTTATGTTTCTGCTGAAATGGTTGTGTTTCTGCTGAAGTTATGTACATCAGAAACTAATTTTTGGAAATTGAGGGACAAAACTTGACAACTTGGAAACCCTAAAACTGCTTTGGCAGTTATCCCGTATCATAGTTATATACGGTTTATTTGGTCATATATTTTCTACTGGTTCATTATATCTCAGACACACACATACAGAAAATTCTCATTCTCTGAATTGTATCCGATTGAATAATTTGGTAGAACCGCCGAATTGATTCGATCTGAAAGTGTTCACACGCCTTTCAGAGATTAAGCATATCCGTTGGTGTTCGTTATTACTACAAATCCCCTACAAAGATCGAATCAATTAAGATGACGAACCCTGATTCTGTGAAAGATATGAACAAGACATTTGCAAAGTTGGAGAAGTTTTCTGGGCAGGATTTTCGTAGATGGCAGAAAAAGATGCATTTTTATCTGATGAATCTGAAAGTGGTATATGTTCTGAGTACCCCGTGCCCTGAGGCTGTTGAGAATGAAACGCTGGAACAGACTCGTAATCGTTCAAAGTGGGAAAACGCAGACTACATATGTCGTGGTCATATTCTTAACGGTATGTCTGATTCCTTATTTGATATTTATCAAAACGTAGAGTCTGCAAAAGAATTATGGGATACCCTAGAAGCCAAATACATGGCAGAAGATGCGTCTAGTAAGAAATTCCTAGTTGGTAATTTTAATAACTATAAAATGGTAGACACTAGGCCTGTCATGGAACAGTACCACGAATTGCAAAGGATATTAGGACAGTTTGCGCAATATGATATGAAAATGGATGAATCAATTTCTGTCTCTAGTATCATAGATAAACTGCCCCCCTCTTGGAAGGATTTTAAAAACAATCTGAAACATAAGAAAGAGGAATTGAATCTGGTTGAACTTGGAAGTCATTTCCAAATTGAACAGTCCATACGTGATATGGAAAAGGGTTCTGTTGGTGGTACTAAAACCATGGCTGGTTCTTCTGTGAACATGGTGGAGGAGGGTGAATCCTCTAAGGCTGGTAAAGGGAAACGAAAGTGGCAAAGCAATAACAACAAAGGTTCTGATAAGAAACCAAAAGTGACCTGTTGGAAGTGTGGGAAACCTGGACACTTTAAGAAAGATTGCAGGTCTAAGGGTGGAGGTAAAGGAAAAAACGAGGCTGGTGCTAGTGGATCCAAGGATCTTGGAAAGCAATCAGGTTTGTTTTTGGTACCTACTGATCATTCTGTTGAAAATTATTATGTATCAATAATTTCTGAAACATTATATGTACAGGATGATGATTTATCATGGTGGGTGGATTCAGGAGCAACATGTCATGTATGCAAAAATCTTCAATGGTTCAAGGACTTTAAGCCAATTGAAGATGGATCTTTATTAAAGATGGGCAATGTTGCAACTGAACCAATTAAAGGACTAGGATCTGTTAATCTAGTCTTTACTTCTGGAAACTCTTTACTTTTAAACAATGTTGTGTATGTACCTGGTATTCGTAAGAACTTAGTATCTGGTATTGTATTAAATAATTGTGGCTACAAGCAAGTCTTGGAAAGCGACAAGTATATATTGTCTAGACATGGAACCTTTATTGGCTTTGGATATTTGAATGGCATGTTTAAATTAAATTTGGATGTGTCGTTTATTAATAATTCTGTTTGCATGGCTTCTACTAGTTCTAGCAATAATTGTGGTAAATCTGAATTATGGCATGCTAGACTAGGACACGTACATTACAAGAGAATGATAGACATGTCAAAAATGAGTCTAATACCTGCTTTTGAATTGAATGGTGAAAAGTGTAAAACTTGTTTGTTGACTAAGATAACTAGACAACCTTTCGCCAAGAATGTCATTAGAGATACTAAGGTATTAGAACTTGTACACAGTGACTTGTGTGATTTTCATTCAACTCCATCACTCGGTAATAAAAAGTATGTAGTTACTTTTATTGATGATGCTACTAGATACTGCTATGTTTACTTGTGTCATACAAAAGATGAAGCTCTTGATAAGTTTAAAATTTATAAAGAGGAAGTAGAGCTTTATCATGGTGTGAAGATTAAAACACTTCGCACTGATAGGGGAGGTGAATATTATGATCCAATATATTTTCAATCTACTGGTATAATACATCAGACCACTGCTCCATATACACCACAACAAAATGGTATATCTGAAAGAAAGAATAGGACATTAAAAGAAATGGTTAATTCCATGATATGCTATTCTGGCCTAAGTGATGGATTTTGGGGTGAGGCTATGTTGACAGCCTGTTATTTATTAAATAGAGTTCCTAATAAAAGGAACAAGATAACCCCTTATGAACTTTGGCATAAAAAGCCACCAAAACTGAGTTATCTCAGAGTTTGGGGCTGTAGAGCTGTGGTAAGATTGACTGATCCTAAAATAAATAATATAGGTCAAAGAGGTATAGATTGTGTATTCACTGGCTATCCTGAGAATTCTAAATGCTATAGATTCTATGTCATAGAACCTAATGATTATGTATCCGTGCACTCTGTTATTGAGTCACGAGATGCTGATTTTGGCAATGAGGATAGGTTTACATCTTTACCTAAACCTGCAGACATGATTGCAAGTTCTAGTAACTTTGGTGCATCTGACCAAGTGACTGTTTCTCCTCCTGAGCCTTCTGAGCCTAGGAGGAGTGTAAGAGCAAGGAAAACCAAATCTTTTGGTGGCGATTTCCAACTATATTTGGTCGAAGGATCAAGGAATGAAATTCAATTTCAATATCAATATTGTTTCAATGTTGATGAAGATCCTAGGACCTACAGTAAAGCTATGGCTTCAAGGGATGCTGCATTTTGGAAAGAGGCAATCTAAGATGAGATTGACTCTATTATGCACAATAATACTTGGAAACCATCTGATTTACCACCTGGTTTTAAACCATTGAATAGTAAATGGATCTTCAAAAGGAAGATGAAGGTGGATGGAAGCATAGACAAGTATAAAGCCAGATTGGTTATCCAAGGCTTTAGACAAAAGGAAGGTATTGATTTCTTTGATACTTATGCTCCTGTTGCTAGGATTACCACCATTAGATTATTGTTAGCACTTGCGGCTATACATAATCTTGTAATTCACCAAATGGATGTTAAAACAGCCTTTCTGAATGGTGAATTGGATGAAGAGATTTATATAAGACAACCTGAAGGTTTTTTCATGCCTGGTAATGAAAACAAGGTTTGTAAATTGGTTAAATCTCTTTATGGCTTGAAGCAAGCTCCCAAGCAGTGGCATCAGAAATTTGATGATGTTATCTTGTCTAATGGTTTTGCATTAAACCAAGCAGACAAGTGTGTATACAGCAAGTTTGATACCTCTGGTAAAGGAGTAATTATTTGCTTGTATGTTTGGTACTGACCAAGATCAAGTTGATGCAACAAAAGAATTCTTGTCCTCTAAATTTGAGATGAAGGACATGGGGGAGGCTGATGTGATTCTTGGCATTAAGATCATACGTGGAGAACATGGCATTACTATCTCTCAATCACATTATATTGAGAAGATGTTGGATAAATTTAATCTGAAAGATTGTTCTCCAATAGGTACTCCTATGGATCCCACAACAAAACTTGTGCCTAATAAAGGTGTTGCTGTGAATCAACTTGAATATTCAAGGGCTATTGGATCTTTAATGTATGCCATGATTAGTACTAGACCTGATATAGCCTTTGCTGTTGGAAAGTTGAGTAGATATACTCACAATCCAGGTTTAATCCATTGGCGAGCAATTAATCGAGTATTTATGTACTTGAAAGGAACAATGGATTATGGTTTGACTTATACTGGATTCCCTTATGTTCTTGAAGGTTATTCAGATGCAAGTTGGATTTCCAATCAGGAAGATCATTCTTCCACAACTGGTTGGGTATACCTACTTGGAGGTGGTGCCATTTGCTGGGCATCTAAGAAGCAAACTTGCATAACTGATTCAACAATGGAATCTGAGTTTGTGGCATTAGCAGCAGCTGGTAAAGAAGCTGAATGGCTAAGGAACTTAATTTATGAAATTCCATTGTGGCCTAAACCGATATCATCCATTTCTATCAGATGTGATAGTCAAGCTACTTTGGCTAAGGCATACAGTCAAGTATATAATGGGAAGTCTAGACACATAGGTGTTAGACATAGTATATTACGTGATCTTATCACGAATGGTGTGATATCTGTGGTGTTTGTGAAAACACAACACAATTTAGCCGATCATTTAACCAAAGGGTTGAATAGAGATCTAGTGAAAAATTCGGCTATAGGGATGGGATTAAAGTCCATCAGAAATCTCTGATATCAAGATACCCAATTCCCACCTAGTATGACGCTAGGTGCTGAATTCAATGTGGAAGGCTTAATATTTAGAGATTGGAACACATTTGAATAATCATCCCAAGGTATGTGTTCAGACCTACAAGTTAGGGAGGTTGAATGAATATATTCTTAATAGCTCTTTTGACAAATTGCGTTGTAGGTGCAAGACTAAAAGAGCTACCTATGTGAGCATGAAGTTTAGCCGCTTCAAGAAGCTGGGACTTGGCTTTGACATGCTTATGAAGGATAAGGACATAGGCTAGTAAAACATGTGTCAAGATAGAACTACTATGTATGTAAACTTTTGTTTACATTATCTTCGTGTATTCATATTGAATTCCCAGGGTTCAATCCTAAGCGACACCCTGGTATTCGAATATTTGGAATGTGTAATGTACTAATGTGAAATTCAATCGTCACGACATTTCATTTATGCAAAAGTTTGATTGTTTGAGATTACTTGTTTTAGTTAATCAAGGATTAAACTAAAATAGGGGAGGAATGTTGGATATTTTAGTGTAATTGGATTAACTTGTTTTGACCAATTTCATCATAATAATACATCATTTAGGTTTGGAGGTGCGGAGTGCACACCTACTTGAATTTATTATGATCTTAGGGGCGAAGCCCCTAAGGGACGGGGGTCCGGGGGCAGCGTCCCTGGTAGCAGGGTCCAAGGGGCAGAGCCCCTGGCTGGGGTCGAGCTGAAGTTATGTTTCTGCTGAAATAGTTGTGTTTCTGCTGAAGTTATGTTTCTGCTGAAATGGTTGTGATTCTGCTGAAGTTATGTACATCAGAAACTAATTTTCGGAAATTGAGGGACAAAACTTGACAACTTGGAAACCCTAAAACTGCTTTGGCAGTTATCCCGTATCATAGTTATATACGGTTTATTTGGTCATATATTTTCTACTGGTTCATTATATCTCAGACACACACATACAGAAAATTCTCATTCTCTGAATTGTATCCGATTGAATAATTTGGTAGAACCGCCGAATTGATTCGATCTGAAAGTGTTCACACGCCTTTCAGAGATTAAGCATATCCGTTGGTGTTCGTTATTACTACAAATCCCCTACAATAAGTATATATATAGAATAGTTAATAGGATTTTGCTTTGCTTGTGGTCATATATGCTGCCTGAATGCAAATCAATTCACTTTGCTCGTGAAAATCAACTTGCATAGATTACAACTGTTTAATTTAATTGTTTAATTTCTGTGTATTATGTCTAAGTTGTTTATGCTTCATCCAGGTACAAAAGCATTGGCTGTACGTTACGTGTCTTGCATCAGACATATAACTAAGAGTGTGAAAAGTCAGTCTCTCTCGTATATTTCTTTGTATTTGTTCTATAGTCTATACAGTCTATTTAAGGTTAAAGTAGATAGTTTAGTTATTAACAATGTGGTCTGCGTGCAGAGCTCTATAAGAAAAAAGCGCACAGGTTGAAGTGTTTACGTAGACATACAGATGGTATATCACTTTCTGGCATGATCTTTTTGTAGAAACTCAGAGTACCTATTATAGAATGGTTATCTTACTTGCTAATGTATCATTTTTGTGATTTTTTATGATTAGGTCCACAAAAAGGCACAGCTCTTGTAGAGATTAATCGCATTAAAAGGCTCCGAGACAAAACAATTGAAGGTTAGTATTCAACATGCCCCTGTCAAAGTATTGCAACGGCTGGCTCTTATGAAAAAGTTCGACCTCAAATGGAGGAAAATATCTTGTCAGTTGCAATTGTTTTTATGTATTTGTATAGTTATTATAAGTACTTATTTGAATTATGTTATATGCATAATAGGTCTTACACAAAGGCTTTATCAGGACATCAAGTTGTTTTTTCCATCAGATAGCTATCGACCCACTAAACAAGGTTAACCGCTTATTCTGATTTATTTATTTATTTTTCTTATATTATTATTGTTATTTTTATCATAAATTATAGACACATGATACTTAGAGGTGACAATCTTGACCCGTTGCCGTTTACCTGTGAATAAATCGTGTTGGGTTATATTTTTAAAATTAGCTAGCAGGGGTCAACTTAACAATAACCAACTCAAACGAAAAAAGGCCGAAATATCATTTTGCCACCTCTGATATTTGTTTGATCCACTTGATTTTTTCTCAATTCTCCTCCTGATAATGTATGCTTAATTCAACTCATTACTTGATCTTCTTGTAATGTAGATGGTTGTTTTTATCCTGCGGCATCCAGCGGAATGGTGCGTAGGGCAAGGGATACCACCACTCGTGGTTACGACTTCTACAACCCAACTTTATTCAGGATTAGCTCAGGCTCAGGTAGTTACATTGCATTTCCCTTCATTGTAGTTAGGGTGCGGTTACTTGTAATTCACGTGAAGGGTGGTGGTGAATCATGTTTAAGCACATATACAAAGCTCCTTTTATTTTTCTACAGAATGATGTTATCTTGTTTATGGTTGCATTTCAGTCGTTTGCAGGGAAAGAAACTAAGTGCTTGTAAGGAAGCCCGTGCAGGGAAAGATACTAAATGCTTGTAAAGAGCAACTTGTGAAGTTTTAACCTCGGTGTGGTTTGTAGTTTGTTTCAAGCTCCTGTCTACATATATCACTAAATGCTATCCAATTTTTTCTATACTTTCTCATTCACAGTTTTTGGAGTTGCTTTGAATTATATAGTTTGACTTCTAAGGCCAAACATGATCTCCATCATCCCGTGAAAAACGAAGTACAAATACCAGACCAGACAAAAAGAAAAAGTATATTATCAAAACGAGTTGTGGTTTAACCTCTCCTAGAAGATATCATAGAAGGTGCAAGGCTTTGTTGTCCATTTGTTGTCAATGTCAAAGACATCACAGGTGACATAGAAGAAAAACAATGCACGAAACAAATTATTAAACCAAAGTGGCTCTATGTGAACAAACTCCTTTATGAGATCTAACGAGGCTTTGTTATTAAAATCATGTTCAATGGATAGTTTTAGAATGTTAGATGATGCTTCGAGGCACACCATGTTACAATGTTAGCAAGTATATGCACATTCACCTCTTCTCTTGTCACATATCAATAACTACTACAAAATATCCACAAAATATATGTTGCAAAGTTAGCATTGTATATAAAACGAACAAAACTGTGTAATAAATCAAACAAAAAGGAACCTAGCTTGTTCATTCTTTATAACATAATTCGCATCATTCTTAAAAAGACTATCTAACATAATTGTAACAAAACTTGCATCTTTCTTAAAAGCTATACAGAGTATGTACGTACAATCATTATTTACAATAGTATGAAGTGAACAGGCATCCGATACTTATAGGAACTTTTTATGCTTGACGCGGCTTGTTTTAGTTGATTTAACTCCCCCAACTATTGAACAGGTTCTTGAAAGTTTACACGGAAGAGAACAAGTTACTTGAATTTTACCCCATATGGGGTGTCAACAATGCGGTGTTGCTAAAAGATCACAATCCATGTTTTGACATTAGGCTTTTGTTCAGGAGAGTGTTACTTTCATGTCCGGATTTGGAATAATTGGTTGAATAAAGTACTACACCCTCATTAACATATAAGCATTAACGTCTGATTGTATTCAAAATTTCAAATCATAATTATCTTCAAAACCATTGCCTCTTTTGCCAATAAAACCTTTTTTTCAAAGCATATTCACTTCCATAAGATTTCCACTCAGAACTATCCTGCATCGACCCAATTGCTGGATTACACAGATTTTTCCCTCTTTTCACCCAAACCAAAAGAGGCAACATGAATATACAATTAATGTACTGAACATTAAATCAACGCCCCAACATTAAGGTTCAAAAAGCAATCCAATGAAGTCCTGTTTGTTTGCTTTCCAACTTAAAAACTGGTAACCCGTTTAGTTGAGGCCTTTCTTATACCATCTGCTTCAATTCCCAACAATAACATAAAGAGTGTAATTTGAACTAATTTCAAATATTGTTGGTTCATCTACTTGCAAACAAAGTTGTGCCCGACACAACCTGTAAGAAGCCACAGACTCGGACACAACCAGTGTGACCATTATTTCATCATCCCAACCCTTCAAGCAGCTTACACCAAGAACAAAATTAACACGCTTGCCTTGCAATACACTCTCTAACTGAGCAACTATAACACAATATGGTGAAGCTTCCAAATTCTTAAAAAGGTTTCAGTATTTATATAAATTCGAAACAAACTACAAAACCACGCGGATATCAAAGCATCATAATGGACAAATTAGTAAATTGCAACTTCAAAGCTTTGTAGGAAGAAAAGAGGTACTATGTTCATGCTACTAAAACCAGTAATTTGCATTTACTAGGTTAATATTTGCATGAACCTTTGTTAATTCGGGGGAAGTGGTTACTGCGGTTTGATTATATAGGGTATCCAACTTTTCTAACTTTGATTGTAGAAGGTTTTTATAATTACTGACTGATTTTTTGGGTTGTTGGACAGGGTATCTATCCCTATGATGGAAATGGCATGCCCAGCTTCTTTCTTTAGATTTGTACGCTACTCCAGAAGGTTGTGCAAGAACGGGGTCGACAAGAAGGCCTCAAACGCAGTTCTGGAATCCTTGAGTTGGCCTATTCTACATCCTCCAATCATTAGTTTTTGTGAGCCCCTAGGCCCAAATTACCGATAATGGCCGCCGGCTTGGCTGATCGGGATGTGTAATATGTATTGAATCCATCGAGATGATAATGTCAACCATGTTGATATTTGCATAAACATCTGTGAATTTGGGGGAAGTGGTAACTCCGGTTTGATTGTATCCCTAATGCCGGGTTGGTCACATTGAAACCCGTTTTCTTGTGTGTTTTGCAATCGTGGTCAATGAGTGGATGAGGTGAAACCAACCATTCAGTGTGAGATGCTCATTGCCCCGACTGTTGCAACCATCTTGCACATCCCTTCAGACTTTTGGTTTATAGCTTTCCGGTTTAAATGATGAACCGAGCACCTAAACCCGAAAAGCCTTGGTGGTACCATTCATCCTGTCAAAACCACAAGTATAAAGAGGAGTGTTAAAACCATATTTTCTGGAAAGCCACTCTAATTTGCTTGTTCATATTTTCTGACTCAGCACGCTCCTGATTTATCTGCCCTAACAGAGCCATCTTTTCCTCTGCAAGCTTTTGGGCGTATGCACCTAACCCTTCAGCTTCAGCTTTAGCACTGGCCAACTGCGCCTCCAGCAACGCAACCTGGCTGCCCTCTCCAGTAACCTTGCTCTTCAGCTTACCCACAAGCGCGGCTTGATGCGCAGCAGCCAGCGCCAACTCCTCAACAAGCTACTCTATTGGCGCGTCCCCAGCCGCCAATGACTCAGCACCTTGGCTCTTTGGCCCAGAAGATTCGACAACAGGACTAACCCGTGGAGGCGAATCCTGTGGAGGCGAATCCCCAGTACGCTCCACACTGCATACAAACAGAAAGAGATTAATCGTTATCTACATAACAGGGAGTGCGCAATAAAAAAAAATTGCAAAAGATGATAACAAACTTACGGCGACAGAGTCACATTAGGTGATGGGGGGTGGAGACGTCATCTGAGGATGACTCCACATCCAAAACGACAGGACGCTTCTTCCTGGACGGCCCTGCGCCATCACCACCAGGTGCTCTTTTGCGCTTCAACTTTGCGCTCTCCTCCTCCTCCTCCTCTTCTTCTTCCACGCCTCCGGCCACATTCATTTGCGGAGGTGGAGAAGGAGCCCTGGGGCTCGGAACGCTTTGGAGGGGGATCGCCTCCACCGCAACTGATGAACTGGTTCCCTCTTCTCCCACATTCATTTCCAGAGTGCGCCCTTTAGTGGCCTCTAGAATAGGCTCTTCTCCTTCCCTCAGTGCGCGCACTCCCACGTCGACCTGGCGTGGCCTTGCCAGCTGCACAACTGTGAAAAGATCCATCTCTGCGCAACAGAAGCCAACAAATAAAGATGTTACATAATGTGCAAAAGGAAAAGAAAGCTCTTACATTAACTAAAAAAGGGATGCGCAAGGACGAGCACCCACCCTGACCATTAGCGCCTAAGAAGATTGGTATCTCATCCGGCATACCAAAGTAGTTACGACTAATGCCCATATGTACCAAAAATTCCTCAGGATAGGAACTAATGGGGATGCGGTTGGCGTTTATCAGTTCCGCATCCTCCGCACTATACAGTCCAGGAAGGGGGCGCTCATCCTTTGGCAATGAACCATGGGTGTAGAAATTATAACGCCATGGGAAGCACGAGTCATCTACCCAGAAAAATGACTCCCTCCAATTTCTAAGCGCGTCTAGTTTTTCAGTATAACACTGAAGCCTACCAGCGCGCTTAGCAAAGGATACCCACCCGTGTGACCATGTCGTGTGATAAAACGCGCGGAATAGATGGATAGTGGGGTTAATCGCCAGTAAACGACAGTTAACCTCAAAGTTGGTGATTTTAGCCGCACCGATACAGTGCAACTGGGATAGGTGCAGACTGTAATAATTTAAGACGTCGCACAGAAATAGGGATATGGGCACACGTTGATTCGCGAATTCGAAAAAACGTGTGTATACCCCTACTTTCCCTTCGGGGAAGTTCGCAATCGATGCTCGCGCATTCGGGACAACTGGATGCACGTCAAGCGGAATAAAGTAATCCGAAGTGAACTCTAGAAGCTCGCCCTCGGTTATTTCGGATGTGAAGTCAGATAACACCTTCACCATTGTATCGTTTTCTATACGCGCACGCGCGGTTACCTGTCGAATATTACGGTTTTGTTGCTGGAAACGTTTGAAGCTTTGTTAATGGCGGAAGTGTTTTTACAGTGGTAATCACCGTAAAAGGGTGAAGGTGTTTATATAAGTTTTCTTACCCACGCGATGAGCGACACGTGGATCCCACTATCTTTAATATGTGGCTCTGATCCTTTGATGTGACCTTGCCACAGTTACTTTCCCCCGATTTACGAGGCGTCCATTTTAACTATTATTGTGTCTAGATACACTGTGTCTCTTTAACGGCGGGAAGTCTGTTTAGCTTCTTTGCTACGCTTCACAGTTTTTTCTTCGCTGCAGTTATTAGTCTAGCATCCGCAGTTCGTCACTGTGCATACTAGACTGGGGGGACATGATGACGTATAGTCTACATTCGGGTCACTAACCCGACCAATGACCGCTACTAACAAGCCCAGTACGACTGGGCTAACCCAGTAACGGTTTGGGCCCACGAAGGCCCAAACCCAAAGTTATTTATGGGCTAAGATATATCTCTTATTTTTGGGGATATGTATCCTATGACCGACTTAGGCGGGATACGCCGAAGTTTGGGGAACACGCAACCAATAAGGATTGCGTGTGTATATAAAGGGCATCCCAGCCCTCATTAAAGGTACGATAAAACCCTAACTCTCCTTTAACCCTAAAACCGATTACTTACTCTCACGTCAGAGGATAATCGTGGGAGACAATCCCACGATAAGCCTAACGGTGTTTTCTGTCACTTAGTGCTCAGGTCTCAAGAACCAAGACTCAATTGATACGAGAGCCGGAGCCCCAAACAAGGAACGTCCAACTTTTGTATCAACAATGCTCAACAGTAGGTAGTTACAATAAAGTGCCCATTGAACCCCTCTTGAAACACAAAGTAGAGCCTTCATCGAATAACAAGTGCCTCTTGTTTGGCAATTTTATTTTACTATAAACTCTTTATTTTTGTTAGAAACTTTAACATATGAAATCCAATTTAGATCCTTAACTCTATCACGTGTACTGTTTAGATTTAATAAATTACATCAACATCCATCTTCAAATCTTAATCATATCATAATCTTTGTATGTTTAAGTTGCACATGAACCACCACCAAAAATTAGATCAAAAACACCACCACCACCCGCGATGGTCATCATCACCACCATCACAGTCTTGGTGAGTATACTGAAGGGAAATAATAAGATTTATGTTTAAGGGAGAAGGAGAAAGTAGGTAAAGTGAAGGGCACTTGTGCATTAAATGGTGCAAATCTTCTTTTTCCTTCCTCAAAATTTAAACCCAGCTGCCCTTAAAGCATCTAGACTGCTTTAAAATAAGTTTAACAAGAGACATCATTTATACTTACCCAATTACTTTTATAAACTTACCTAAATTTATAATTGGGTTGTTTGCTTCGTGAAAAAAAATTCATTTATACTTGCCTAATTAGCTGCTTCGAAAATCTCTTCTATGGCATATTTCTCGTTAGAACCGTCTGTATACATCATTCTTCCAATCTCATGTGCGGTCAACCCTCTGTCCACCCCTTTCTTAAGCAACAGTGTTGCAGTTTGAAAAATCAAGATCTTCCTTAGCACTCAAGGTACTAATGTAATCAATTGTGTCAGGACTAAACGGTACCTCCGCTTGATCCCAATTAAACCATTCAATGGTGCAATCCTCAAACTGTATAAAATAGATTTGAGCAAAGATTTAGCAGCATTTTAACAACATGTTCAACATTAGGTAGTTACTATAAAATAAATTTAAAAGGGACTGGTTTTTATCAATTCCACTAAAAATGCCCATTGAACCCCTATTGAAACACAAAGTAGAGCCTTCATATCACATAACAAGTGCCTGTTGTTTGGCACTTTGGCAACTATCTTTTACTATAAGCTCTTTATTTTTGTTAGAAAACTTGACATATAAAATCCAGTTAGATCCTTAACTGTATCCATGTGTACTATTTAAATTTAGTAATTTCAATAAATTTCATCAAATCATCTAACATCCATCTTCAAATCTTTTATCATATTCATTATCTTTATATGTTTAAGTTGCACATGAACCACCACCAAAAATAACATCAAAAACACATTACACCCTAAACTCATAGTAACTAAATGCATCTTAAACTGGAAAAACTCAAACAACCAAAAAAAAAAAAAAACAAAAAAAACAAACTCTTGTAACACAGATTCATACTAAACAAATAAATTCAGACCCACACCAACACAAACAGCAACATCAACAAAAACAAAAACCGGCATATTCTTGAAAAAGAAAGACACCATGAAAACAAACAAAGACAAATCTAGACAACAAATCATAAAACTTATAATAATACTTTACAAGTAAAAAAGATTTGAGATAAACCTTAAAATGGGATGATTTATACCTTATATTCCAAGAACACCTATTCCAATCACGGGAGAATTACGTTTTGTTTGTCCATCGAAAAATAAAAGCTGAAATAATAAATAATCTTTGCTAGAGCTTAAGACAAGAAACCACCACCACTTGCCATTAGTACTACCACACTACAAAAAAATGTAAGATTTGGCACGACTTTCTCGTCCCAAAATTGCACACAATGTCGACCCAAAGAAAAAAGGCACGACATGTCGTGCCTTTTTGGTAGACCCTATTGTGTTGACCCAAAAAAATTTGGGACGACATTTTCTTTAGACTTTGGGACGACAGATGTTGTGGGGCCCAAATAAAATTCAATCTGAAAATCAGATTTGGGACGACAATGTCGTACTTTTTTTTTTTTTTTTTTAAATCTTTTTAAATTAACCTAAAAAAAGTAATTAAATTGCAAAAAGGCACGACATTGTCGTGCCAAATTGTATACACACGTGGAAAAACAGGTGGCCACTTTGTGCAGAATGGCACGACATGCTTTGTATATTAGGGACGACAATGTCGTCCCTAATTGTCCTGGATGGCCAAAAAAAAATGCAGGAAAATACATATTTTCCAGATTTTTTCCGGATTTTTTTCCGGAAAAAATCTACCAAAACAAATGCAACCTGTAATCAATCACAATCCACAATACCAAATCGACAATATGATACAATACCAAATTACTAAACGGATCGAATAACATTCCACAATTCTACGATACCATTTAACAAATACGATACAAAGTAAACTACTCTTAAACTAACAAGTCTCAAACTAACATGTCTCAAACCAACAAGGCGCAAATTTCCTAAATAACATGTCTCAAACTAACATGTCTCAAATTTCCTAAATAACATTCGACAAATACAATACTATTCCATAATATTAATAAGTCTAAAATACACAAACTAACTTCCCGCCTACTCCTCAAAGAACTCGCCGCCCGAATCGCCGCCCGACTCGTCACCCGACTCGTTGCCCGCCTCATTATTATCCCCACTATCATCATCATTATTATTCAAGTCATTATTATCAATATGATCATTTTGGCTCAAATGGGGATTATTTTGTGAGTTGTACCGGTTAAGGTCTGGTGGCGGCATAGCATAGTTCGAACTAGTACCTGGGCACGTGATAGAGTTTGGAAAGGTGGGGCGATAACAACCGGCAAATGCATTATTGGGGTTGAAAGTGGAAGCTTGGAAACCATAAGGGTCGGGAGGGGGAAAAGGGGTAGGAATGGGTACCGAGGGAAAGGGAGGTGAAAATGGATTACCTTGTGATGAGTTGTAGTGGGACAAAAAATTTTGAAGGTAAGATCCGTATGTCCCAACTGCGGCTTCCTTAGCCGCGGCAGACTCTTGCCTAGCCGCGGCAGCTTCTGCCTCAGCCTGACGAGCCCGTTCTTGAGCAGCCTTGGTTTCCCTCATCGCCTCTGCCATATGCTCCCTAGTAACGTAATCTTCAGTAGCATGCCCACGTGTGAACCTGCGAGCGGTTGAGCCACCACCAGGTAACCTCCTGCCCCTGCCTGCCCAGTTCTGGCGGTTATCACTCGGAACTACACGCTGCAATATTTCCAAGCTGCTCATGTACGGGATGAGACCGGCTCTGACTTGCTCTTGAAGGGCCCTCATCTCATTCTGTGTAATTTCAAAAAAAAAAAAAAAAAAAAAAAAAAAAAAAAAAAAAAAAGTTAGGAAAAAAATAATAAATGAGAAGTAACTTAATATAATGACGCATGTTAAGAGATAAACTACTTACGTAAGCCGTCTCGTTCTCTCTCGTCTCAAATGTGCCATCTTTTTTTGAATGGCCTCTCCTCCAGGTTTCAAGCAGGTCTTCATTTTGATTGTTATTGTTGACCCTCTATACATACAATATAAAATAAATTGATAACGAGGTAAATATAAACAATATAAAAAGCTTTAAAAATCACAAAAATTATAACGAGTCTTACATGAATGTTGCGTCCTTGAACGAACGACTGTCGACCTTGGTAAGTTATAATCTTGTTTTTTGATCGATTTTCTGCATTTGTGGTCGATCTTGCCATCCGTTTCGGGTCTAACCACCAGTCAACCAACATCTCCCATTCCTCTTGGGTTCTGTTCCCCCAGGATTTCTTGGGTGGCGGATGTGCCTTTGCCGCCGCGGGTGTCTCGTGGATATCAAAGTATTTAGACTTGAGCCTGTGTTTGTATTTTCGGTATAGCGTCCTCTGCTGTAACCATAGACCAAGTCCTATCCTTTCCCCCACCGTATAAACATTCTGTCCAACCGTGAATCTGGTCTCATTATTCAACCAAGGCGCCAGGTTGAAATAGGTCTGCAAAAAAGTATACGCATTTAAACAAACACACAATTTAAATATAACAAGCATATCTAAACGGTTAATAACAATCACAATAGAAATAAAATAAACAATAAATATAACCTGTAGGGTCGGCATTATATGCGCCTTATAAGAATCAGGAATTTCTTCCCAATCGGCATCAAGGGGAAGTGGCCTCACTTGTTCCCCCATAAGACTACTTAACTGCATTGCATAAGTGCCTACCGGTGTGAAGGTGCCTTGATCATCGGTATCAAAGCCTATAGGCAAAGGCTGTCCGTTATTCTCCCTAAAAGCCTTCCTTAAGGCCCGATTTGCCGTCTCACCGGTGATCATTGAACCTACAAATATAAGTTATTAAGTTGTGAAAATACATGTAAAAAAAATTAGTTTTATCAATAAAAATTATATAATAATAAAAAATAAAATAATAAAATAAAAAATCACAATTTGTTACCTGCGCAATAGCCCGGCAAAGTAAATGAGGGCCGTCTTGGTGGATCACCGCCAGCATCCCCGCCGTGTGATCTAGGCTGTACACACGCCATCTGTAAAAGTACAAGTAAAAGAACACATAATTTCGTGGACCAATTAACACTAATATACACATTCATATAAACATATAGTAACAATTTCATTCAAATTACAATTTAAAAACAATGATTGTCATAATCAAATTACAATTCAAAAACAATTAATTGTCATAATCAGAATCATCACTAGATAAAACTTCTTCAACAACAATAGTGGGGTTCACTTCATCATCATCAGACACGTCAACATCATCATCATCAAGGACATGGGCAACGACGTTATCTTCATTAGTAACAAAATCAGCATCTTCTTCAGCAACAACATCTGGTGGGGCGTCCACTTCTGCTGATTCATCATTTACACTCAAATTCGCATACTCAAAACCAGTTAAACCAACAGACAAAGAGAGTAACTCGGGATAAACTTGGGTCTTTTGCCACGCTCTTTTCACGAATCTACGAAAGAGATACAAACAGATTTAGATGAGCAATAACTCTGGACTACAAGGTAATATATCTAATGTGTTTACCTTGTGATTGAACCAGGGAGGAAAACTTGTTTCCACGGTATCGTTAGGAAATTCACTGCAAAAAGGTAATGAATAAGTCATCGGAAACAAATAACTTAAGAAAAAAAAAGGGTTCTTCAAAATATAAAAAATAAGAAACGTACTCTTTGTACGACAGGATGTCTGCTTCTATTTCAGGACTGTTGTTAAGTATATATACCTATTTCGCGGCTGAAATACACGAAGTGAAGAAAAGAGAAAGAGAAAAAGAGGTGGTCTCGGCTGTCCCGGCTGTCTACGGTCCCGGCTGTCCCAAACACTACACATAAAACCAAAGTTAAACAAACTATTGTCGTACCAAATTAACTAATAAAAACTTAAGGCACGACATTGTCGTACCAAAACACATTAACAAAATTAAAAAAAAAGTCACTAACCCCAACACAAAAGGTGGTGGTGGTGGAGCTGCTGCAGCTGCTGCGGTTGTTGGTGGTGGTTCACGGTGGTGGTGAGCTGTTGCGGTGGACCATCTAACCAACACAAACACAACATAAAACCATTGTAAACAAACCATAATTAAATAAATTAAATTAACAAACCAAATTTTATCAAAAAAAAATACCTTTAAATGTGACAAAATAACAAAAATTATACAAATTGTGCACAGTGGTGCGTGTGTAATTGATGGGTAAGAGTGATAGTAGTGTTTTGAAGAAAATTGCGTTTTTTTGTGATTTTTCCCGATTTTTTTTCTTTTTTTACGAGGGATATAGCAGTTTTGGTGGGTTTTTTTGTGCAATTGTTGAAGACAGAGAAGAATGAGATCTGGTCAATTATTGTAGTTTTTTTGGGACGACCAAATAGGGACGACAATGTCGTCCCTTTTTGTTTTTTTTCCCCGAATTATTTGGCGGCATATTTAACTTTTCGTGAAAATTTTTGGTAAAAAAAAGGGGACGACAATGTCGTCCCTTTTTGTCTTTTTTTTTTTTTTTTTTTTTTTTTTATTTTCCTTTATTTTATGTATAATATAGTGTGTTTAAATTATTTAATTAATACTAAATAAATTAAATTTGTTATAAACTTTTTAAATAATTTAAAAATTAATTAATTAGTTATATAAAGTTTAAATTAGTTATAAAATTTCTTAAAATTTTTGCTACTTTTGAGGTTGTTTGGATTCTTAAAATTAATGATAAATTTTTTAGATAAATTAAAACGGATGAAATGTTAAACGAACGAGTCAAGATAATGTCGTTATACATGACATGTTAAAACGGATGAATCGAGATAGTATCATGATACATGATATGTAACATCCAACCAAAACTTCCCTCCAAAAATAATGGCGCCAAAATTTCCCTCCAAAAATAATGGCGCCAAAATTTCCCACCAAAATCTACCAGATCTGCTCTATATATCAAATAAAGAAAACTTGAGATCTTATCCCACCAAAAGCCACCAGATCTTATCCTCAAAACCACTCAACCTCTCAACCTCTCAACCTCTTATCTTCGCACAAATTTCAAAACCTGATATGGAGCCATTTAATCCTTTTATGTGTTCTTGTGGAGCAGGAAATATAAAATTAAGAACATCGCATAGAGAATATTCATCTGGACAACAATATTATTCATGTCCTCTGTCAAAGGTGAACAATCATACATTTCTTATTTATGTAAATATACAAATAATTGGGTTGTAATCTCTTAAAATTTTCTTATTATGTAACAGCCCAGAAAAGATAATGGGTGCGGATATTTTATGTGGAAGGATGCATTTGACGAGTACTTAAGAACAATCTTTGCACCAACAGAGTGCTCGAGCTGCCATGAAAAAGATCTTAGGATAAGCTTGCTTGAAACACAAAAACATGTGCTAGAGACAAGAATAAGGGTGCTTGAGGCCAAACTTGAAATGGCAACGATTCCTGACGACCACGCATGTCAGTCGGATGCATTACTTCATGAGCTGTTAGGTGACATGGATAATCTTCGTATGTAGTATTAGTTGTTGTTCTTGTAGTTGTAGTTGTTGTTGTACGTAGTTGTTGTTGTTGTTCTTTTAGTTGTTGTTGTTGATGTAGTTGTTGTTCTGGTAGTTGTTGTTGTTGATGTTGTTGTTGTTGTAGTTGTTGTTCTGGTAGTGGTTGTTATTGATGTTGTTGTCGTTGTTCTTGTAATATGTATCCGTCAAGTATTTTTATAAATCAAAGCACATGCTGGATTTGTAAAGCTGGTCATGTTCTAAGTTAACATGTCACTTATTACTATGTACCTTTCAATTTGACCATGTTCTAAGTTAACAAGATTATGGTTTCCAAACACCCCTTTTCCAATACTAAATTACACATGAATAAAGAAACAACTTGACAACATAACGAAACAGATCAAACGAAACAACTCGGCAAGCAAACGATATTATACACAACACGACATAAACCATATGCTACACACGACATACGAAACAACTCAAACGAAACAACTTGACAACAAAATGAAACAGATCAAACAAAACAACTCGGCCATTCAATTATTTTCCCTGCTACTTCCCGCTCTGCTAGAACCTGCACCATCTTTTCCCTTCCTTTGCTTGACGAACTGTTCAAACAATGCTTCAAGATTTGTTACCCTATTTCCCGCATCATCAAATGTGTAATCGAACGGGCTTTTTTCAGCTTCATCTTTTTCCTTCCTTTGCTTGACGACGAACTGCTCCCACATTGCTTCAGCTTCCTGTAGGTTTGCTCCTCCATTCCATAATGCAGAAGTAGCTTCACTGTCCAAATACACTCTGTAGAATCGCTCTTTCCTTAACCATTCCGGAATGCGGTCTCTCATAAACGGATCTATGTTCTTATAAGAACCATATTCATCATAAATTTGTGACCCATACGTATCAAGAACTCGAGTAAAGAGATATATGGACGATAAAACCAGTGACCACTCTTTTTCCGGCGTGTAATCAGCCATTTTATTGTTACGTGTGTTTTGTGGTTATTTATGTTTTGACGGGATATATAAGGAAAACTTTGCGGGAAAAATAATGGCGGGAAAAATAATGGCGGGAAAAATGTATTTAATTTTAAAATAAAGTATTTGATCATAAATATAAACTATTTAATTTTCATTCTATATTAAATAAAATTATTTAAATTAAATAAAAATAATTTTTTTAAATTAAATAAACGATTTAAAAATAATGGCGGGAAACTATTGGCGGTAAAAATAATGGCGGGAAACAATTGGCGGTAAATATTTTTTCTAATTCTATAAATGTATTTAATTTTAGATTAAACTATTTAATCATAAATATAAACTATTTAATTTTAATTCTATATTAAATAAAATTATTTAAAATAAATAATTTAACTAAAAACTGGTGTTAAAAAAATAGATTTACATTTTGGGACGACAATGTCGTCCCAAAGTGTTTGGCGGAGGTAAAAAAACTGGCGGGATGTATTTAATTTTCGTGAAAAGTTATTTAAATACCAAAAAATTAAATAATTACAAAATGGGACGACATTGTCGTCCCAAAATGCATTGGTCAAAGGTTCTTATCTGACTTCTGTATTTGTTGAAAACCGTGTGGGTCCTACATGCAATTTGGGACGACAAAGTCGACCCAAAAAATATGCCCGTCCCCAAACCCTGATTTTGGTGTAGTGCCACCAGCCATCTGAAAGAAATCAAAAGCTATATATGAGTGCACTCGAAAGGGGAGACTCGTGCAGATCAGGAAGGAACTAACTTTTTTTGTTTTTGTAAAGATGTACAAAATTATTCGGGTTCAACCACTACATTTAAAGGCGAGAAACAGGTGGGGTTTGTGAATTTGGATGGACGGTGAAGATGTTGATCCGTGTGAGGCAGGTGTGATCAATGGTTTAGGATTTGTTTGGTGTGTAGTCTGGATTGATGACATGGACTGTCTTGTTCTTTTAACCAATTGAATGGTTTGTTTGGTGAGCTCTAGTGATGAGCAAAAGTCTCATTAATATTGGTTGGTAACATGTAGGTGAAGGCTTTTATTAAAACAATACCTGCTAAGGAAGATATATGAGACTATGAGGCTGTTGAGATATTTATTGTATGCATTTCTGAAATTATGTTTGGTGTATATTAAAGACGAGTAGGTGACTATATTTGATTCTCTTCTACATCTTAGGCATGAACTGTTGCAATTAGTATTTGCATGGCAATGTTCTTTTAAAAAGTCAATTACTCAATGTTATCTCATGAAATAAGAAATTAGACTTATTTATAAGATTAACTGTAATTCCTATCATTTTGTATTATATTTTGGTTGTAATCTAACTGTAAACAATACTTGTTTGATTTGTTAAATGATCCGACTGATATTGAAATCTATCATATCGAGCTTCTGGATTTGGTGCAATGACTATGATTTGGAAGAAATTACTTATGTTGATAATCATTCAAAAGATTTGTTTAATATAGAAAGCAGGGATGCTTTACACCAAATATTCAATGGATGAAACTAGTAGGATAAAGTGGTGATGATTCTATGGAATTGTCATTAAAAGGGATTGCAGATGGATTTTTCATTGAGTCAAAGTTGGAGTATAATTTATCGCAGTTTTGAGAGTCGAGTTGATAAGCAACAGTTCGGACATCAGATGTAAAGATGATCGAGTTTAGGAAAGCCAAATAATTGACTTCAGTTTAATGTACTGATATTCAATCTTGTGTAAAATCGCCGCCAGTCACTTTATCAAATCCATGACATCTTGATTGCCTTATTTAAAGGGTTTCAAGGATCTTGCGCAAATACGAGTCGAGTTTATACCAAAGTGGCTCTATGTGAACAAACTCCTTTATGAGATTTAACGAGGCTTTGTTATTAAAATCATGTTCAATGGATAGTTTTAGAATGTTAGATGATGCTTCGAGGCACACCATGTTGCAAAATTAGCAAGTATATGCACATTCACCTCTTTTCTTGTCACATATCAATAACTATTACTACAAAATATATGTTGCAAAATTAGCATTGTGTATAAAACCTACAAAACTGTGTAATAAATGAAACAAAAAGGAACCTAGCTTTGTTCATTCTTTATAACATAATTTAGGCTATGCACAGTCGTGACTTGGGTCATCCTCTGCCACATCAGCTTTCTCTCCCCGATAACCAGACACGACCAAATTGTCACAGTCGGTGACCAAGTTTTTTTTTTTTTTTTTAATTCAAATATTTTAAATACATATCTATATGTGTACACGCATGCAACTATACGTGTACATAGTACATGCATCATCTTTGATAAACCAATATACGTGTAAACCATACATGCATCATTTTTTTTGTAATACATGCAACTATACATGTAAACCATGCTCTCTCTTACATATAAACCAACAACTTTCATAAACATGCATCATCTTAAAACCACTACCCCACCATTTAAGCTTTAATAAACCATGCAAAGCATAGTCTTTTTAACATATAAACTATGCATCTGAAAACATTCTTCTCATATCCAAAACGGCAAACATGCTTTCTCTCTTCTCATATCCAAAACGGCAAAACGGCTTTCTCTCTTCTCATATCCAAAACGGCAAACCACCACCAATGTTTTGAAACCCGGGTCGACCCGGCCGGGTTAACCGGTTGGACCGGTTCCGGACAAAAAAACGGGTCAAAAAAACCCGGGTTTTAAAAAACGGGTCAACCGTTTAGACCCGGCGGGTTTTAAGTGACCCGGGTCAACCCGGGTTTTGAAACCCGGCCGGGTTTGGTTTTTATCATTTTTTTTTTTTTTTTTTTTAAGGCAACAATATATTAAACCTCAAAAAATAAACTTGTAAATCTCGTAGGATGCATGTCTTTAGAAGTATGAAACTTGTAATCTCGTAGGATTAATGCCTTTTGAAGTATGAAACATGTAATCCCGTAGCATTTATGGTTGTTTAGAAAATTATGCAGGTTTATATCCTTATCCACTTTTGATTTGTTGTTTAGAGCATGAAAATTGGTTCTTTGCTTTTTTTTTTCACTGCAAAACTAGTGTTTGGACATTATGTTTGGACAATTAGAAATAGATGTTTGGACATATGCATAAAACCGGGTCTAACCGGGTTGACCCGGCGGTTGAACCGGTTGACCCGGTGACCCGGTGTCTTGGCCGGGTCGATCACAAACCCGGGTTTCAAAACATTGACCACCACCATTTAAAACCACTACCACCACCATTTAAGCTTTGAATAAACTCAAAATGATCGTTGCATAATTTCATGGTAAGTGGTTTGTTTGTCTGTGTTTTGTGAAAATCGGTCAATATTTCAACCAACTAGTGTTATCGAGTGCCCCACGACCGACCATGACCAAAGTGCCACAATGGCCTCGACCGACCTCAATATCGGTCGACCTAAGCATTTGACCGATTTATTACGATCGACTGTGTGCAACCTTACATCTTTCTTAAACATACTATCTAAAATAATTGTAACAAAACTTGCATCGTTCTTAAAAGTTATACAGAGTATAAAGTGAACGGGCATTCGATACTTATAGGAATTTTTTATGCTTGACGCAGAACAACTGACTCCCATTTTACCGTATGGGGTGTCAACAATGCGATGT
This sequence comes from Chrysanthemum seticuspe, assembly GCA_019973895.1. Lineage (NCBI taxonomy): Eukaryota > Viridiplantae > Streptophyta > Magnoliopsida > Asterales > Asteraceae > Chrysanthemum > Chrysanthemum seticuspe. The sequence goes on along the minus strand of BPTQ01000003.1, from coordinate 218,935,495 downwards.
TGCCAGAAGATCACAATCCAAGTTTTGATATTTGACTCTTGTTCAGGAGAGTGGTAAGATTCGCATTAATAGGTCTAATAGAAGAACTACACCTTTTGTTAGAGCATCTCCAATCCATTCAATCATTTTGAGTATAATACAATGTCACATATGCATGCACCCACAACCCACTAAACTCACTAAAGTCTTTTTTGACAGTTTATAGAGAGAGAAACATGAAGGTTTTCTTAAAAAACTCATGGGTATGAAATAAGAGGGCCCACAATTTAAGTTAAAATATGATGCAAACAGAGAAGAACTCATATTACACCCACTATCCCCACAATGGATTGGATGATGAGTTGATATCTAAACCATTTTATTGAACCATGTCACCTCACCCCATTGTGGATGGCCTAACATATATGCATTAACTTCTGATTGTATTTAAATCATCATTAACTTCAAAACCATTGCCTCTTCAAAACCATTAACTCTTTCGCCAATAAAACCTTTTTTTTAAAGCATATTCACTTCCATAAGATTTCCACTCAGAACTATTCGACATCAATCCAATTGCTGCATCACACAGATTTTTCCAGTGGCAACATGAATATATACAATTAATGTACTGAACATTTAATCAACGTCCCAACATGCTACATAAGTCCTATTTGAGTGAAACCATTAAGGTTTAAAAGCAATCGAATGAAGACCTGTTTGTTTGCTTTCCAACTTAGAAACTATAGTAACATGTTTAGTTGAGGTCTTTCTTGTACCATCTGCTTCAATTCCCAACAATAATATTGTTGGTTCATCTACTTGCAAACAAAGCTGTGCCCGACACAACCTGTAAGAAGCCAGAGACTCGAACACAGACAGTGTGACCGTTAATTCATCACCCCGATCCTTCAAGCAGTTTACACCAAGAAAAAATTAACACGCTTGCCTTGAAATAAAATCTCTAAACTTAGCAGCTATAACACAACATGGTGAAGCTTCCAAATTCTTAAAAAGGTTTCAGTATCTATATAAACTCGAAACAAACTATAAAACCACGTGGATATCAAAGCATCATAATGGACATACTAGTAAATTGCAACTTCCAAGCTTTGTGTTCATGCTCCTAAAACCACTAACAACGTGAAATCAAGTTAGTAAACAAAAAATGTGCAACACAATCCCATTTACTTGTCCAAACAGATACCTTAGCATTCAAATCTGTAGGCTTAATTAATGTTATAGGTTTAAAGACTAAGGGCCCGTTTGGTTTGTTGCTAGGAATGACAATGGGTATCGGATTTGGAACAAGGTGGAATGACAATGGGTATAAAAAAGTATATCATTACGATTGTTTATGTTTGGTTGATAAAATATGGTATGAAAAAGTGTATAGATATTTGAATTTTGTAGTGGAAAAAAAAGGGGTCCACGGGAATGGATTTCATAGACACCAAATTGGTGTGTAATGAATCTATGACTATGATATACCCATTTCATTACCGGGCCCACAAAACAAAACAAAACAAACATCGACTATGACTTTGAAAGTTATAGTCTCATTCCCATTTATGCTAACCAAACGGACCCTAAATGTATGTTAGCATGTTTTATGTTTCTGTAATATGCGTAAATCCTATAAACTTAATTAGATTATGGGCTGGGTCGATATGGGTCAATATGGATCATTAGTTTGTTATGATATGATAGTTAGTAGTTAGGGTGTCTTTTAACTTTTATGAATTGGTATAACAGCCACAAAGGCAATGATTCATCATGTATATAGGTTTAGAGTCTGTAACAATGGAACACAATTCAATTCATCAATTCAATATACATTGTTAACATATTGTTGTTTACTTTTCTGCAAGTATATACACTTTCTGTCAAGATTAACCCACTGTCCCAAACACCCCTGTACGAATTCCAATCGTAAACAAAACAACACCATGTCGATTTACAAAAACGCTTTAACAAAGAGTTGGCTTCATTACGACCCTATGCAATAGTGGTATCAGAGCAAAGGCTCTAAATCTTAGGAGAAGCCGACTCTAAAGCGAATGCAAAGAAACTATGAAAAAAGATTTCCGTCAAGGGAAAAGACTGCAGACACGTTGCCCATGTACAGTCCAAGAAGACGAATCTCTTTTGAATGTAAGGAGATGTTGAAGAATAGGTTGAAGGAAATCGAAGCGTTTAAAGCTTCAAAAGTGCGCAGGACAATGAAAGAAGATGGAAGTGCCATCGCAAGGAAAGAGAAAAGGGCTCGGTGTTACATATGCAGAAAACGAGGACACATTTTTTGGAAGTTCCGAGGCAGAGAAAACTCACCCACTTTGAAAGCCCCAATCGTGGAAAACAAAATGAGAGAACCGATTATAGTGGAAGATGAACAACCCTTCAAGTATCCCGAAGATGTTCATGTAAAAACCAACTACATGGTTGAAGGAACGGATTTCCCGAATTGGAACAATATATGGTATGTAAGCAATGCATACAAAAAACATATGAGTCCAACGAAGTCATTGTTTAAGCGATTGAAGAGTAGGTTTCGAATGGAACAAACACAACATGAGAAAAAGTTCATATTTTCTCATGGAATTGGAGAAGCGGTGGTAGAAACGAATGAGAGGGAAATTGTGATCCCTTGTGTGTCATACACGCCCGGTGGTAGAAACGGATTTCCCGAATTGGAACAATATATGGTATGTAAGCAAATCATACTTCGCTTGTGTTTGCTTCCCACATCAGATTAGGCAGTTAAAGTTTCAAGTCGAACCACAATGACTTTGGGCTGCATAACAACACAAGTTCATATCACCAGAAAAATCCAGATCTTATTAAAGTTATATTTACTAATACAAGCATATAAATGAAACCCATATAATAAAAATGTTAAACAACCTAAAAAATGGTAGCTGTGCTTGAAACAGAATTTGTAATTGAAATTTCATTCACTCTGTTTTTGTATCATCATTTCGTCACTATCAAACAATATGATCATCGCTGTTAACCATCAATAGTATTCGTAGACGCCCACTCTAACTGAAAAATATTGTCCATGATTACCTATGATTGCATCTTTGAATCGGGAAACAGGGCGTGCCATCATCCTTATTTTCTGTCCACATTAGCAAACAACAAAATTATTGAAAGTGTTAATTCCTTATATACCCAACTTAAACCCATATATGTTATATTTACCCAACTAAATACCATAATACCATATATATCCAATTTAAACATCATATTTGTCATTTGTACCCATTTTATTATTAAACCAAATAAAAACTCAATTTACATTGTTAAATGTCCATTATACCCTTAACGTAAACACAAGGTCTCCAGAGACTACAGGTCAACAACTACCCAAGGCCAAATAACAAACTAAAACAAAAACACCACTCACTGGAACCAAATGAAAACACTAGGAACTACCCTTGGCTAACTCCATAAGTAATGCTGCAACTTTTTTTGTTAAGAAAGGAAGGATTCCTATTAGCTAGACAACAAAGAATCAAGCAATACGGATACAAATAAATAAACAACAGGTCATGGCAACATCACTGCCAAAACCAACGAAATGGAACAAGTCACTAAAAAATGGATATATACTATAAGACTCTACCCACATACATGTATAATGCCTAACTGTTTTAAAGGAGAACAAGTATGAAATACTTGAAAAGGATCAGATGACATAATCACCAATAACTTTTTAAATTGGGAAAAACCAACCTTGGGGGATCAATCAATGAGAAACCAAACACTAATAAAAGAGTCAATAAGATGAACTAGTTTGCTTCTCTACGTGTGATCATGCACCAATGTAAGCACCATATTTATTTATTTTTCTTATAAACCTAAGTAAGACTAAAATTGGTGGGAACATTTGCCGCCGATTAGGAAGGCTAAAATAGTCCAAATTGATAATTATTAAGATTTAAAGAAAAAATAAAATGAATTATTTGTAGTGTGGGTAAATATGACAAATATGTTGTTTAATTTGGTTAAACATAACAAATATCTTGTGCTCTTTATACAATTAAAGTCCGTGGTTTCTCTCTCTGCAACTGCTTCTTTGCCTGCGTCGTCCCCTGCTTGCTAAAATACAGCCATACACAAGATAAAGTCATGATGTACAAAAATGTAAGGAGCTTTGAGTATATGCTTAACACACTTCATCCCTTTCATGTACTACAAGTTCCAGTCCTAAACCGCATCCTAATTACTATCAAGGGTGGGAACCTTAATTGGCTCTTCAAAATTCCACGATTTGACTGAAAATTCATGGGTATAATGACAATTGCACATTTAAACGCTTGTATTTATCCACACATACTAGTCCAATAATAGCTGTAGACACATCTCATCAGCAAAAACAAACCACATAGACTCGTTCGAGTGTGATGAAATAAAGTTGAGCTTTAAAAGACTAGCAGTGAAACCAAGTATTGTAAAATAAACAACAGACAAGGAGATATCAATAGAATATCTGAAGCGAACATGAACAAAACACTAAGATATTAATGAGTTTGAATATGTTTTTAAATACCTGCGGGTGATCTATAAACACCTCTTGTATTCTTATTAGACTATCTATCCAGGTTTTTAGTCTCTATCTATTAATATAAAAAAGACCTTATATGTGACTTGGTGTTGCATGTATGAACATGTATTAAAAGTTTGTAACGTATATAATAGGGCCGTGATATCATGTTATTCGAAAGGGCAAATGGTCTAAAAAACCTATCAACTTTCCACTTTTTACTTTTGTGACAACAAACTTTTTTTTTCCTATTAAAACAATACAACTTCTTAATGACTGTTATTGTAACCAAATCCGCCACTTGGCATACTTAATTACCATTTAACCAAGAAAAATAGTTTATAAGGATTGGGGGACTATTTTTGCCAACGAACCAAATATGTGGACCATAACTCGTAATACGTACGAATATATATACCCCATAAGTTTTCCCCCCAAAATCAGTCCCACCCCCAAATGAAACCCGTTTTCCAGTCAAGAACCCTAATCCACCAAATTGAAAAATTCACTTTGCTCCTTTCCAATTGTTTATGGTTTTTGTAACAAGTCAGGTATGTAATTTCATTTGAATCAGTTAATTGTGTTTTAATCGTAAATATTCATCAAGCCCTAATTTTAGCGTTTGGTATTTTTTTTCAGAATGATACCTCATACTGTTCAACACAGCTTAGTTATAAACTGGGATGGGTATTTCAACCATGGTCCCCTAAGGTATGTGCATGGTATAGTCAATCCTATTTCTGTTAGAAGGATGCCTTACTTAGAATTTGCCCAATATCTTGAAGAAAGAGTTGAAACAGATATTGAAGGGGTGTATTACAGAGTCCCAAATCATGAGTTGGAGGATGGTTTAGTTAGAGTCACTAATGATAGTGAGTTAAACTATATGTTTGATGTGGTTGTGGTATTTGGTGAGCTTGATGTATATCTCCAGCACTTTGATATGGACTTATCTGAGTACTTAGGTAAAGTAGATAGAGCAAGTATGGATGCTAGTGTTGCTAAGAGTAAAGTCAGTCCAAAAATAAGGTATTGCAATGATTTTAGCATAGATGAGATGGAGGCTTGGGCTGAGATGGAGTATGCTGAAACTCAAGGTGAATCTTCTCACCAGGCTAGTGGTGTAGGTGCTAGTGGTGTAGGTGCTAGTGGTGTAGGTGCTAGTGGTGTAGGTACTAGGGTTAGTGAAAATGATGATGATTCTGATAGTGATTATGATTGGGAGTATGAGAGTGATAAGTCAGTTGATTATCTTAGTCCTGGTGAAGAGGAATTGATTGAGCTTAGAAATAGGATCAAAGCTAATAGGGATAAGGTAGAGCAGATGGAAGAGCCAAATGAAGCAAATAGTATGCCTTTAAATTCTTCTTCTGCTCCCGATGTTAGGAGTGATCATGATTTGTTCATGGATGAGCTACTAAGAAAGCTTAAGGCTACTGATGATGAGGGAAACACTCAAGACCCTTTCATCACTGCTCAAACAAGTATTGAAAGGTACCCCATGTATGATGAAAGTACACACTGGAGACTGAGGAAACCAGAGGTGAGTATGTTGAGCATACTTAAATTAAAGTTCAAATTTGTTATGTTGTTTATTGAAGATGAATTTTAACAAATGTTGTGTTACAATTGCAGAAAGGTTTAAAGTATGTGAGTGTGAACAAGTTCAAGGAGTGTCTGACATTCTACGCTTTGGCTAATGGCTTCTCACTATGGTATGAGAAGAGTAATTCAAAGATGGTAGTCGCTAGGTGTGGACAAAGACCTGAAAGGGTGGCTGATCCAGATACTGGTAAACAAAGGAAGCAAATCAGGTATCCTAGTGCTAGTAGTAATGAATTGCCACAATGTCCTTGGAGATGTTATGCTAGTTGGATGTCAGAAGAGAGAACTTTTCAGATTAAAACGTTAATTGATGAGCATACATGTGTTAGGAATTTCCAGTTTGGCACATTGGTCAACTATAAGTGGATAGGGACAGTCTTTGGTGAAAAGATTAGGGATAACCCTGAGATTAGGTTGAATAGCTTAGCTGACCTAGTGATGAAAAAGTATAAATGTAAGGTTACAGCTAATCAATGTGTTAATGCAAAGAAATTTGCTTTGAATCAGAATGAAATGACTGTAGCAGAACACTATGGTATGCTAAGATCTTATGGGAAAGCTATTTTAGACACCAATCCTGGGTCAACTGTGAAGTTGGGAGTGACAAACAACCCTGATAATAAGACATATTTTGATAGGTTTTATGTTTGTTTTGCTGGCTTAGCTAAGGGATGGAAATCAGGATGTAGGCCAGTTATTGCCTTAGATGGTTGTTTTCTGAAAAGTCCTAATCAAGGGGAAATACTTGCTGCAATTGGTAGAGATGGGAATAACCACATTTACCCTGTGGCTTGGGCTGTGGTAAATGTTGAAAACAAAGATAACTGGAGTTGGTTTCTAGAGTTGCTTGAAGATGATTTGGGTAAAGTTAAAGGTCAAGGTCTAACTCTGATATCTGATCAACACAAGGTATGCTTTAGACATTTATTTTTCCCCCCAATTGTTAATATAATATTAAACATTATCTAATACACTAACATGTCTTTGTAGGGTCTTATTGAAGCTGTGAAACTAGTCATGCCATATGCTGAGCATAGGCAATGTGCAAGACACATATGTGAAGGCTTTAAGAAATATTACACTGGACTGGAGTTTAGGAATCTATTCTGGGCAGCATCTAAAGCATCATACCCTCAACTGTTCAATAAAATAATGGATAAGATTAAAAAGGCTAACCATGGTGCACATAAGTGGCTTATGGATAAGAATCCCAAGACATGGTCCAGAGCATTCTTTGAGGTTGACAGAGGTTGTGAAGCAGTTGAAAATGGGTTTAGTGAATGCTTCAATAGTGTCATTGTGAGTGTTAGGCATAAGCCACTGATCACCATGTTAGAAGCTATTAGAGTTATTGTCCTTGAAAGGATGCAAAAGATGAGGGAGGTAAGTGTCAAGTGGAAGCCTGGGGTGTGTCCCAACATTCAAAAAAGATTGGAATGCCTGAAAGACCAACAACGGTTAGTGTCCAATAACCTACATTTTCCAATTTATGATACTTTGATACAAATTGATAATTTTCTTATGCAGGTTCTGGCATGTGATACCAGCTGGTGGGAATGTGTTTGAGGTGAGACAAGGGAGTGATGCATTCACTGTTGATGAAACAAAGAGGACTTGCAGTTGCAGGATGTGGCAACTTTCAGGTATACCATGTGTTCACTCCACAAAGGTCATAATGTTTCTGAATAGTTCACCTGAGGCTTATGTCCCACAATGGTTTAGGACAGATATGTATTCTTTAGCTTACAACAACTTGAACCTAAAACCTGTTGGTGGTATGGATTTTTGGCCTGATCAGAGCATGTACTCAAATGTATTACCACCAAAGCCTAGAAAAATGCCTGGTAGGCCTAGAAAGAAAAGATTCAGACCTAAAGGTGAGGGTGGTAGTGGTACAAGAGTGTCTAAAGTAGGTGTTCTAATGCATTGTACAAATTGCCAAAAGCCTGGACACAATATAAAAGGTTGCAAAGAACCTATTGTGGCAAAGACACCAAAACCAAAAGGAGTTGGTGGTAGGCCTAGAAAACAAAATGTTCATGATGTGGGTGGAAGTAGGACTGATGTGGGGAGTGGGTCTAATGTAGGAGCTATGGATGACGTGGGTAGTGGGTCTAATGAGAGAGTTAGGACTGATGTGGGAAGTGCTTCTAATGAGAGAGTTAGGACTGATTTGGGAAGTGAGTCTAATGAAAGAGTTAGGACTGATGTGGGAAGTGCTGGTTCAAAAAGAAAAGTTGGGTCAACACTTGGAATTCCAACAAGGCATGGTAAGAGGAGGGCATGTACTTCAGCATTTGCAAGATGGTTTGGTCAAGAACAGTCTCAAGAACAAGTGCAAGATGAAGGTCAAGAACAGTGTCAAGAACAAGTGCAAGATGAAGGTCAAGAACTGTCTCAAGAACAAGTGCAAGATGATGGTCAAGAACAAGTGCAAGATGATGGTCAAGAACAGGTTCAAGTCCAGTCTCAAGCACAGGTTCAAGAAGAGATTGATTTAACTCCAATTCAGATTACCCAGTCACAAGATCAAGTGCACAACAGAAAAAAAACCACCTCATAAAATCAGAAGACCAAGTGAAAGAATCATACTAAAGAAGTTGGGGAAAAAAATGGATGGTCAGGGCAGTAGTAAAGACAATGCACTTGATATATAAGTGCAACTAACTTATATTTTAGCTTTTGTATGTCAGCTTAATAGCCCATTTTGTATATCTTATGAGGGCATAGTTAATCATCTTTTGGATGTGTAAACAATTTAACTGCCATATGGTTATTTAGGTATGTTAACAGTTTAAAATGACCATCTACAAATAGCCCATTTTGTATATCATGTGAGGGCATAAGATGGTCAAAATTAAACTACTCTCTTGTATGAAGGTCAAGTATGTATGACTGTCAATGAATCACTTTTGTACAATTTGTAGCATTATTGCCTTTACTGTTTATTTCATGCAGTAACTTTTATGACTTTTTCACAATTTCATTTTCTCACTTTGTACAATTTGTGCAGTCAATGCAACACTTTTTCATCTAATGGCACTTAAACAATGCATCATTTTAATGCATTTGTCATGTCACTGCATCAATACATTTGTCATGAAATAGCCCATTTTCTCAGGTCTATGCATTTTGTCAGTTCTCATAGCCCATTTGCAGTCACTGCATCAATACATTTGCAGTCACCATACCTCTATATAAGGGCAGATAGTGTGAATACAAAACCATATCAAACATATTCATCATCTATTCACACTTTGCTGCTAAAATGAGTTCAGGAAACAAAAGATCCAACAAGAGAAAAGGTTATAATCACTATCAAAAATGTTCCTTTTCCATCTCTTACATGTAAAACATACTTATGTTTCTTTTTTTGTTTTTGTTTTTTGTTGTTTTTTGTTGTTTTTTTGTTTTTTTTTTTTTTCAGAAGTAATATGCATTTCAAGTGACACATCAGAGTATGCACAACCTGGAGATGACACAAGTACTGGTAACACATGGACAGGGTATTTTCCGTTGCAGTATGTAGTTCCACCTGATGAGCTAGAGTTTTATCAACCAAAGGTGGGCTCAAGCTCTCATTATGTTGAAACTACTTCTGATGAGGCAGAGGATGATGTGCAACTAACCCAAAAACATATTCAAAAGCTTCTCTTTGATGCAAGGCCTAAAGTTCTAGGTTTGCCTGCAAAAGCCAGTCTTGAAGCATTTGGTGTCAAACCTTATGTTGTCAAAACTGAAATTGCAGATCCAAAGGGGAAGGGAAAGGGAAAGAAAAGGATGGGTTAGAAGCACCTACTTATGGTCTTATCAGCACTTGGTCTTATCAGCACTTTGTCTTTGTCTTATCAGCACTTTGTCTTATCAGAACTTTGTCTTTCAGTCTAGTTAATGTATGCCCTAAATAAATGTGTTTTCAATCACCTATCATGAATCTATGCTCACTGTTTTACTATGGTCTACAAATCACAACTATAAGAACACATATTAGAATGCAAATATTAGAATGCAACACAACTATAAGAGAATGTAACCAAAAGATAAGATTTTCATTCCATAACATAAAACCATTACAACAACACCCTAATTACTTGCCAATTATCATACCTAATACAACACAAATTAAACACAAGCATCCTACCATAATGTAAAATAACTTATCATACAACTGCAACTTGGACTTTGTAGCCTTCAACTCATCTTCCAACAGTGACTTTTCCTTAGCAAAACCCTCAACCATGTGTTGAGAATACGGATTATGGCTGATGTGCTTCTGCCTTTCAAAGAATCCAAACACCAACTCTTTGTAGTACTCCGTAGGAAGATCTTCATCAAGAAACTCGTACACTTTGCAATCATCACATTTGACAAATCTCTTGCCCGGATTCCTCCTTGTGGTTGAAGTATGAACCTTTAGTAGACGGTTACAGTTACAGTAGTATTGAATATTACCACAAACTAGGCGTGATTGTGCTGAACTTGAAGAACTCATTGATTAGGGTTTATAAAGTGGTAGTAGCAGGTTTGGGGAAGAAAGGTTTGGGGAAGAACGTTTTTTTTTTTTTTTTTTTTTTTATGTTTTACAAAGTGGTAGTACGTATTAGGAGTTATGGTCCACATCTTTGGTTCGTTGGCAAAAATAGTCCCCCAGTCCTTATAAACTATTTTTCTTGGTTAAATGGTAATTAAGTATGCCAAGTGGCGGATTTGGTTACAATAACAGTCATTAAGAAGTTGTATTGTTTTAATAGGAAAAAAAAAAGTTTGTTGTCACAAAAGTAAAAAGTGGAAAGTTGATAGGTTTTTTAGACCATTTGCCCATTATAAAAATATTACATATTTACAAACAAAAACAAAAAAAAAAGAAAAAAGAAAAAAAACAGACGAAGTACGAAGTTTACCCTCGTTGTGCAGATGGCGAGGTGGCCGACGGAGAGGGAGGGCGGTGTCGCAGCGAGTGTGCCACCGTGGCACGGCGGACCTAGTGCTCTAAGTACTTCAAGAATTAGTGTTCTGATTTGCTTTTGTTGTAAATCTTTTTGTCTCGATTAAATTGAACTCAACATAAATCAAGGGTTTTAGCCTCAATATGAAGGTCAAAAGTAACTTTGATTCACCTAACATAAGCAATTTGAAATAAGCAAGTCCCAGCTATCCCTAAACATCCTTTAAGAAAAAACTTGAGGAAATCAAGGACTTCAATCAATCTCTCCCACACCCTCACCATACTGTCTCACACAACAAATTCAGGAAATTCAAATGCTTTAAGTGCAAAAGGGAAGGGCACATCATTAAAGACTGCCCTACAAGGAAGATGGAGGAAGAAGTGGGACACCAAGATGTTCCAAGTAATTATGCAGAAACCTCTTATGCACATCATAAATTTCAAAGCCCCACTGTAAGTATTAGGTTTCCAGAATTGATACATTTTGAGACAAAATGCATTTTAAAAGGTACTGATCAAGATAACTGGGACAATATATGGTACATAAGCAACCATATAAATATGCATGTTTGTTCTAGAGTAAACCTATTCTGCAAACTTAAAGAGAAATTCTCAGTTGGAAAAATTGAGGAAGAAAACAAACTACTCTTTACATATGGTATTGGGGAAGTAATTGTTAAAAATGGGAATGGGAAATACTTAATCCCAGGGGTCCTCTACACCCCTGAGGTATCACTTAACATCCTATCTGTTGACCTCCTTGAAAAACAAGGGGTAGAAGTTCTCTATGAGAACAATACATGCACTTTACAATACATGTTCAAAGACCCCAAAACTCATTTTTTTCAATGAATATTGCCTTAGAATCAAGCATAATGATTTCTTAGACGAACACTTTGAAGCCTTAGATGCATCAGTAAGCCCACTGTCAATAGAATCTGATGAGATTAAAATCAAAGGAGTGGTCTATTCTACCAAAGTCACTACCTTCAATGATTTCATTAATTTTTGGAATCTCACCAGTCAAGATAAATTGGTTGGAAAAAAATGAGAATTTTTCAGAAAAAGGTTTATATCAGTCCTATAATGGTTCTATGAAGTCTACTTAAATGGTCCCTTGCCTGGCCCTATACCACCCCAAATAAAAGGCAAAACAGTTCACTTGATGGACCTCTACAAGGTTATTGAGTGCTTGGGTGGATATCTTCAAGTACACTTCTCCAAGAATTTTGGACAAGCAGCAGAGATCCTAGGCCTATCCTACCACGATGGTGAAGACCTCAAGTTATGCTACAACAAGTACATTGATGTTCTCAAAAGTTACCATAACACTGCTAGAGTGCATAAGTTGGGACAGACTTTTATCCCAACCAAAGCCACAATC
>BPTQ01000003.1:218849506-218922933 GCA_019973895.1 Chrysanthemum seticuspe | reverse complement strand
CACATGAGTATACCATCATGATGGCCATACTTCATTCAAGCGGTAATTAAACAACATCTTTAAGAAAATAAATAGTAGACGAAACTTATTAGGACTAACGGAAACTTAACGAATCTATCAGGAAGAAACAACAGACAGGAACTATACTTTCAAAAATCTTGTTTTATTTCCATTAATCAAACAAAATTTGCAGAATCGTCTTAAGATGAACTTCCAAAACAAAACTTAATAATCCCAGATTCAAACGTCAAATGAAAACAAAAGGACCTAGCTCAAAATCAAACGTCAGAAAATTCTCATAAGGAGGACAACTAATCAGAAGCGCAAATTCCTATTCTTGTGTCGGATTAAACCTACTAGTAGCCGTAGACTCCAAATCCGAATCCACCTCGTATTCTTCCTCATGACTTATTACTAACGATCCAGAAAGAAAAGCTGGGATATACCAGAATGCTAAACGATAAAAACTTCACGATTCACACCGAGTTCCGAACAAATCAGAGAAAAGCAATACGGATCAGAATCAGTTATCAGAATATCAAATCGTCTTGAAACGCATGACAAACGAATCAGAGTGACATAAGTCGCGCCCAAATCATATGAAATAGATGAATCTTCTCAGCCATCGGTTGAATCTTGTCTCCGTCTCTTGCGCCTTTGGTTGTTCCATCCAACTTCCTCCAACAGCATCCTGATGTCTCCAACAGCACGGCAGTCGAGTGTGGCTTCTGCTTCACGAACCTCTCCAGCTCAGGAACCGTCGCAGCAACGCAGGGTCGGCACCATCTTCTTCGGCTCCACGGGTAGTCTCCATCTAACGATCGACAAACGGACGAGCGAAAACAAAATAACAAAATTCGATGCGAACAAAGGAGGGCCAATTCAGTGAAGGCAAAAGGATATCGAAGTCAAATCTGAACGACCATCAAAAGGAATTGAAAAATTTCTGAACAGACGGAAACCTAATGTCTACCCACTTCTCACAGGTCATAGCCTAAGCTCTAAGGGTCCTAAAACCTAGAGCTCTGATACCATAATTGTAACACCCCAACCCGACAAGGGTAAAGATATCACAATACGGTTTCATATCAGAACCTTAACTAATGTACAATAGCGGAAGCCTTTACAAAAACTTACAAAAGATGATATAAATAACTTATATTCAAAATAAATCTAAGATCTCTATGGTCAAAATCTTGTTCTCAGCTCTACTCTCAACCCAGATCAACTATCCCATAAGCTCATCTTGAATGCTAAATACCTGCCGCAGGAAAAGAAAGTGCGGCTGAGCTTACAAAGCCCAGTGAACAGATATAACGAAACAAAAGCTAAACAAAACAAATATACGAATAAACAAAACAAAATGAAATAATAACGAAGGATCTTTTAGGATTCTGCGGAAGCACAAATATACAGAAATCCAAACAACCACATAACAGTTTAAACATCACATAGCACATCAATGATACAAACACAAACATATCAGAACAACCAAACACATAGCATACCAAAATAATAGATTACGTATAAGCCAAACGGAGAGTCTAATGACTAACGGAAACACTTCCTAGTAAATAAATATGGCATTCATACAAACCAATTAATCAACATTTAATACACTTAATGCAATATTGTAGCAGCGGAAATAGCAAACAATCATGGCAGACCAAATCATAAACAGATAGATACCCTAACGTATAAGTAAAGTTTACCAGATTAACAGAACAATTATACTTACTAAACTTTCAGAACAATTGATTATCACTAACGTAGTCATCACTCAGATCAAAAGTTCACATAACAAAAAGTTAACAGATAATCAGATGGCAGCAGGCGAATCATATTTAAACATATTAATCGTATCCTAGCATGGCAACTAGTAATCACTTGAACAAATACGTTATAAGCATACTCATCTCACATATCATATCAGAATACATAATATAAACACTCGAAATACCGAATCATACAGAATACTTAACACAGAAGTAACAGATAAAGATTTAGTCAACTACCACGAGCCCAGAAACATATCAGATCATAACATATCATAAGTAACCATTGTATTCGGAGGGGTGACCTCGGAATACCATATATAATATGAGGGGAGACCTCAGGTAACCAATGGAGTAGCTAGCTCCCAGAATTTTGTGAAGACGCGTATTGCACACGACATCATTCACCAGAAAACATATCAGATAACAGATCAGATCTAGGATGCATCCATACGCCCCTTCCTACATATACAAAATATGCTCCACCATCCAGGGACGTGGCAGAACATCACTCTACTGCCCTAGAGTCATATCAGAGGTGCATCACTGATACGGACATGGAACCCCCATGACTAGTTAAATATTTGGCTCGGGTGTCAAACTAACTCAGGTCAAACAGATTGTCATAAATGACACAGATCATAATTCATCATAAAGGTCACAGATAACATATCAGATAACTTCATATCATAAGGTTCATATTCAGATATTCAGAAGTCAGAAGTTCATATCACAGTGGCATATCATACATTCATAAGCAGAAGTTCATAATCAACCATAGCAAAGTTCAACAATTGCATATCAAAATCGTCTTAACATAAATTCACATCAGATATTGCATAGTTCACTAGAACATGTATTTTACACAAGTAACAAATCAAACAATCAGAAAGGGTTCATAGCAATGGCATCGGAAACCCTAATAAGTAAAATAGAAAAGCGAATGAAAAGAACATCATAAGGAACCTTTACTAAAAAGGTCAGAATATCTGTACCTTGAAGCAAATGAGGGGAAAGCAAACGAATGTAGGAATATGAAGATGTAACGTCGCGTCTCCTCCAACGAATCTACACGGATTATGATTTATTTAATACTTATTAGCATCTTTAATGTCATAACGGATTAATCTCATTAACATTCTTAGAGTTGTAAGTATATTCTTATTCTTAGTGACGGACGGATTTACGACATTTTAGAGTCTTAATCATTAATTAGTCAATTTAGAGTTAAGTATAATAACTTATTATAATTTAGGGTCTAAAGTTTAACTTATCAAAGTTTAGGGTTTATTGCGACAAGTAAATAAATATAACAAAATTCTTTAATATTATTATTATAGTCTAAGGTGTGAAGTGTGAATTCCTAATATATCAAGGTTTGCATGTGACACACTATTAAATATGAGGGTTGAAAATGAAAGTATCAATTATATAACATGTTTCCATATTAAGCCACACGTACAGTAACCATATAAATTGTTTTTCATATCTTGACATGCCATCTTTGAGCTTGATCGCGGTTCAAACGGCTTACCGACACAACTAGATAAACACGTATAATGATTAACCCCCGACTCTATTTCCCCGAAACACTTTCAACACACCGTACAACGTACCCATAAATCCCGCGAACACCCTCAAACTTACCCGTAAGACTACCCCTTTCCTTTTGTAATATGAGTTTGCATGCACCTTAATTTAACGAGGCACCTTTTTCTTTTTCTTTTTTTTTTATATTCTAGTCATAGCTCTTAGGCTCACATTATATATATATAGATTCACAAGGTAATACTGACTTCTCTAGATTCATATGAATATCATTCATGACCATGAAGTCTAACGACCAAAATCAAGGCTGGACATTAGATAAATCGACAAGAACAAAATCACACTCGACAGCCATGACCTGCTTAATATGGTTGAACAGATTCAAAATATTGGTGTAGATATATGTGGGTCGAATTTCATGCTTTCATATTTGATATACATACATGTTCCTCTTGATTCCATGCGCCCAGTTTACTATTTTATGTGATAGTTTTATTGGATATAAGCATGCATTCTTATGGTATACTCATGACTGAAACAAGAAAATCAATGGAAAAGATTTGAAAAAGGTTGGGATACATTACCCTTAGCGTATGAGAGAAGAAAACAAGGACCAACGAATCGAGACTCACGATCACAAACACATTTTTTTTCTGCTGCCTTGGTCGAATGGAGAAGGAAGAAACCAAGATGTGACCGTCACTTTATTTTCTAGGGTTTTTGTATGCGAGAATTATTTGTGAATCGTAGGTAAAAGAAAAGAATGGGAAGGTTATATAGGAGGTTCGGTTTTTTGCCGTGACAAAGGAGAAAAACAAAAGGGCCAAGTCCAATTACAATGGGCCATAATGTGTAGATATGGGGGTAGAGCAATATGGCCGAGTACCAAGGGCTTTCACAACAGAAACATTAACCTTCCAAATTAACAATATGGCTTTTATAATTTAATTTGCATTTGTGATCAAATATTCTGCCCATGCAAGACATTAACGTGTACGATAAGTTTTAAACGAAAACGCAATGGTTTCCTTTATCTTGTACCATTTACACATTTACGAGTTAGGTTATAAACGTATTTAATGAGATTGACGTATCTTATACATCTTATAAGTTTTAAGTTAGAGGGGCAAAATAGTCTTTTACGCGTTTTAGATTTTTAGGGTTTTACAAAAAACATCTAAAGAGGAATTTTATTCGGGTTATAATGACATGGCTTAGGGTTAAGGGTATGGATAAGGCATGGAGATGTTTTTGAAATTGGTGTTAAAATAAAAATGAAATCAAGTCTAATGCCCGTGTTTCTAGCTTCCAAACATTCCACGAACCAATAAATGATTATAGCTTCAATTTCTTCTTTTCCGCTTTCACAGCGTTTTGCTTTGACATGACCACTGTTCTTCGATCATAGCACATTGGCTATTATTTTCAAACTTTCAACACATTTTTTTTAACATGACATAATGCATGGCTCAATCAATCTCATAGGATGTGGTACTCATAATCATTTGAACAATCTTCACTTTCCAGGTGACTAGCAACCAACCGTTTAGACATTGATACGGGTTAGGCTAAGGTTTAAAGTGTAAAATCTTTTTGTATTTTCTGGGTGAAGCAAGAATGAAAAGGATGGCTCAGAGGGTGTAACTAGGGGTATCTAGTGCTAAAAATGAGCACTACAAATGGGTCCATGTGGTGGTTAACTAACCAATGCGGTTAGCTAATATATCATTAGATATAAAATGGAAGGCCGTTTGGGTTAAATCCTAAGGTGCCTCTTTATCACATGAATTCACTTATATCGCACGAATGCAATCTCACTGCGGTCTGGTAATGATTTACAAGTACAAGTTCTAGAATAAATAAAATCACCGTCACACTCAAAGCAAAAGATCCAAGCATAAAAGATGTATGTTGTTTATGAAATAGGCTCAAATCCTCACAATTTAGTGGAAAAGGGATATAATATGTGCTAGCAAATGTTTATCGATCCCAGAATGGATTGCAATAGTAATCGGAACACATCTCGAAGTTTCAAATATTACCAGTTTTACCAGTGGTTTGATCCAGTTATTCTAATAGATAATCCTAAAAGTGTGAAAACAACTAGATCACAAGGGCAAACAAAATTTAAAATTTAAGCATGAAAACTCTAATTTTTCCTATTCACCCCCCCCACAGTTAAGTTAAACATTGTCCTCAATGAAAAATGAACTTCAAAGTATAGAAATAGGGAAAATAGAGATGAAACCAGATATGTCAACGAGTTTATCAGCTTAAAATTCTTTTCTTCATTCTAGCGTCCACTGGAGAAATCATTACCTGCACACAATCTTATAAACAAACAAAAGGTTTTATTAAAAGGTGGCACCCCCCCCCCCCACACTTAAGTTCAACCAAAGGTTTAAACTTTGGGGAGTGACCACAGAAAATCAAATCTGAAGCACACGGGTTGCCTCCCGAGAAGCTCTTGTTTTATTACCTAGTCATCAGCCTGAGTCGAATCTTCCCGAATTCACTTGGCCACAAGAGCAGCCTTGAACATTTTGAAAAGTTCGGGAATGTTCATGAATTCTTCACCAGTGGCTTCAATATCGTCCCAGACGAATTCAGCAGATGGTTTCCAAGGAACAATTTGTGGGATTCTTCCTGGAAATTGTGCTACAAAGGTGATAGTTTCGAATTCATTTTCAGGGGAAACTGTTGCAACTGAAACTTCATTCGTTTGCTCCTTGTCGTAATATAACTTGATTCGGTGCCCATTAACAATGAAACTTCCACCCTGTTTGTCATAGAGTTCGACATACCCGGATGGATATCTATGTTTAACGATATATGGTCCAAACCATTTTGGTTGTACTTTAGGAGCTTTGAATTTGAATTTCATGTTAAAAAGTTGAACTTTATCTCCGGCTTTGAATTCTTTTCGAACTCGTAGCTTTTTGTCGTTATAAGCTTTTGTTCTAGCTTTATACAGTTTGGAATTCTCATAAGCTCGGAGTCTTAATTCATCGAGTTTGTGCAATTGCAGGAATCTCTTTTCTCCAGCTATTTTGAGATCGGTGTTACAGTTTCTAAGAGCCCAATAAGCACGATGTTCAACTTCGAACGACAAATCACAAGTCTTTCCATATAAGAGTCTGTAAGGAGTTGTGCCAATTGGAGTTTTATAAGCCGTACGAAATGCCCACAGAGCATCGTCAAGTTTCTTTGCCCACACTGAAGGATTGTCCTTCACTGTTTTCTCTAGTATTCTTTTGAGAGCTCTGTTGGTATTTTCAACTTGACCACTGGTTTGTGGATGATAGGCCGTCGCGAATCGGTGATGAACTCCATATCTTTTCATGGTTTTTTCCATTTGTTGGTTACAGAAATAGGTTCCTCGATCACTTATCAAAGCCTTGGGAATTCCATAACGAGTGAAAAGCTTTTTGAGGAAATTAACGACGACACGAGCATCGTTCGTTGGTAAAGCTTCAGCTTCTGCCCATTTGGACACATAATCTATAGCAACGAGAATGTATTTGAATTTGTGGGATTTAGGGAAAGGTCCCATGAAATCTATTCCCCAAATATCGAATATTTCACACACTTGAATGCTTGTTAATGGCATTTTATCTCTTCAAGAGAGATTGGTGGTTCTTTGGCAAGCGTCACAATTTTGAACAAGTGTGTGTGCTTTTTTGAATATTGTTGGCCAATAGAATCCAGCATCAAAAACTTTTTTAGCTGTGGTGGAAGGACCATAATGTCCCCCAGTTGGGCCATGATGACATTTGTCAAGAATTTTGTGGGTTTCGGAACCAGAAACGCATCTTCGGATCATTCCGTCAGGACACATTTTGAAAAGATATGGCTCTTCCCAAAAATAGTATTTAAGTTCCGAAAAGAATTTGCTTCTTTGAGCATGAGTTAGACCTTTTCTGAGAATTCCTCCTGCGAGGTAGTTCGCAAAGTCAGCAAACCAAGGATCGTCAGTTCCATCGATGGTCATGAGAGTTTCATCAGGAAAATAATCATCGATTTCCTCTTCTTTTAACTCCTCAAGATCGGGGTTTTCAAGACGAGATAAGTGATCAGCAGCGAGATTTTCTGCTCCTTTCTTATCTTTTATTTCGATGTCAAATTCTTGGAGTAGCAAAATACATCGAATAAGACGTGGTTTAGCATCTTGCTTGGTGAACAAATACTTGAGCGCTGAATCATCGGTAAAAACGACTGTTTTTGAGAGCACGAGGTATGATCGGAATTTGTCGAATGCGAAAACGACGGCCAGTAATTCTTTTTCGGTGACGGTATAATTTTTCTGAGCACTATTCAGTGTCTTGCTAGCAAAATATATAGGCCGAAAGTGTTTTCCTTCACGTTGGCCTAAGACGGCTCCAACAGCAAAATCGCTTGCGTCGCAGATAATTTCGAAGGGTAGTGACCAATTAGGTGAAACCATGATCGGAGCAATAGTAAGTTGAGATTTCAGTGTTTCAAAAGAGTTTATGCAATCAGCATTGAAGTCAAAGATAGATTCTTTCTCAAGAAGTTTTGTCATCGGACGAGATATTTTTGAAAAATCTTTGATAAATCGGCGGTAAAAACCAGCATGTCCTAAAAAACTTATAACGGCTTTGACGTTATTTGGTGGTGGAAGTTTTGAGATGACATCGACCTTTGTTTTGTCTACTTCCATTCCTGCACTGGAGATTTTGTGGCCAAGCACAATTCCTTCGTTTACCATAAAGTGACATTTTCCCCAGTTAAGGACAAGATGTGCAGCTTCGCATCTATCGAGCATTTTATCGAGATTAGAAAGACAATCTTCAAACGAGTCTCCAAAGACTAAAAAGTCATCCATGAAAACTTCCATGAGGTTTCTAGCATGTCTTGGAATATGGCGATCATACACCTTTGAAAAGTCGTTGGTGCATTGCAAAGACCAAAAGGCATACGCCGATATGCGTAGGTTCCAAAAGGACAAGTGAAAGTGGTCTTTTCTTGATCGTTAGGATCGATAGGAATTTGGAAATATCTTGAAAATCCGTCGAGGAAACAAAAGAATTTATTTCCTGCCAGTCTTTCAAGCATTTGATCCATGAACGGGAGTGGAAAGTGATCTTTTTTGGTGGCTTTGTTTAACTTACGATAGTCAATACAAACGCGCCAGCCAGTGACAGTTCTAGTAGGAACTAGTTCATTTCGCTCATTAGTCACAACCGTCATTCCTCCTTTCTTGGGAACACA
This sequence comes from Chrysanthemum seticuspe, assembly GCA_019973895.1. NCBI lineage: Eukaryota > Viridiplantae > Streptophyta > Magnoliopsida > Asterales > Asteraceae > Chrysanthemum > Chrysanthemum seticuspe. The sequence continues at coordinate 218,914,378 of BPTQ01000003.1, read as the reverse complement.
GTGAACATGGCTTACCCAAGGGCTATCCTCAATTGGGTAAATGATTCCAGCATCGAGAAGTTTTATAATTTCCTTTTTAACAACTTCTTTCATGTTGGGATTGAGTCGACGTTGACGTTCTACCACAGGTTTAATCCCTTCTTCAAAATTGATTTTGTGTTTGCAGAAATTAGGACTAATTCCTGGGATGTCGGATGTTTTCCAAGCGAAAGCTTGTTTGTGATGTTTGAGGACAGAAACTAAACTTTCTTTCTCACTATCCTCGAGCAATGAAGATATGACTACTAGAAGAAGTGAGTTTTCCTCCAAGTAAGCATATTCAAGATGATCTGGGAGAGGTTTGAGTTCGTGATCTGTGGGTGGTTCTTTGATAGAGGATTTAATCCGCATCTCGCCGTTGAGAGTTATTTCTTCAAAATTTTGTTCCTCTTCCTCCATTTCTTCTTCTTCTGAGTTATCTCCTTCGAATTCTACCTTCATGAAATCATCAAAATCTTTGTCAAAATCTGTTTCATTGATTTTTTCAGAAGTAGTCATGAATGGATCGAATTCGTTAAGTAATGCATCCAATTCTTCATCAGTGACTTCATCAATAATATCGATGTTAAAACAAGTGTCATCACTGGAATGTGGGTAGCGCATCGCTTTATCGATTAGAAAAGTGATTCGATCTTCCCCAACTCCAAGGTTGAGTTCTTTTACTTTCACTTTGATGATCGCATCAGCGGTATTTAGGAAAGGTATTCCTAAGATGAGTGGAACTTTACTATCTTCTTCCGTTTCCAAGATTACAAAGTCCACGGGAAAAATGAATTTACCGACTTGAAAAAGCATATTCTCGGCGATTCCCACAGAATATTGATAGGAATGATTTGCTAATCGAATGCTAATTTTTGTTGGTTTCAGCCTGTTGTTGCACAACTTAGAATACAGCGAATAAGGCATCAAATTGATACTTGCGCCAAGATCGGCCAAAGCATCACATTTAACATTATTCCCGGAAGTACATGGAATAAGAAAGCTCCCAGGATCTCTGACCTTTGGTGGGATCTTGTTTTGGACAATAGCTGAGCATTCTTCGTTAAGGAAAGTAGCTGATATTTTCTCAAGCTTGCTTTTGTTATTAAGAAGTTCTTTAAAAAATTTCCCGTAATTGGGCATTCCGGCTAAGACATCAACGAGAAGAAAATTGAGTCTAACCTCTTTAATTATTTCAATGAACTTCTTATAACGCTCTTCCATCTTCTCTTTCTTTAGGCGTTGAGGACAAGGAATTTTTGGTGTATACGCCTTGACGGATGGGATGTCTTTTTTTTGGTAGTTTGAGTTGTGTTTGGTTCCTCAGTTTCATCCTCACTATCATTGGTGATAGGAGTATTAGGATTTGGTGGTGGATCATACGAGAGACCACTTCTTGTGAAGACAACAATGATATGCTCATTTCTTGTTTGTGGTGGACGGTACGTCTTATCATTTGATGGTATTGGGTATTACTTCGCAATGAACCAGATGGTTTAGAGGAATGTTGGTCAGAAAGTCTGCCAAATTTGTTTTCAAGATCTTGGATAGATGCTTGATGATTTTTCTGTCCTTGCTCAACTTTGGCTTTGAGGTTGAAAAATTGAGTTTTGATAAAATCATTTGAAGAATTTTGAGCAGCCACGAAGTCTCTCATGGTTTTCTCGAATTCGGTTTCTTCCATCTTTTTGTCAGGGTTTTGTGGTGGTGGATCGTCAGTTCGTGGTTGAGAATCACGGTTGTCATCCCTTGGTCGGCGATCTTGCCAATTTCCAGAATTTCGACCGTAATAATTACTACGATATCCTCCTCCACGGTATCCTCCTTGAGCATAACTCGCTTCTCCTTCCTTCGGTCCAACCATAGGCTTATCGTCGCATTCGGATGAGGGATGATTTCCTCCACAATTGTTGCATCCGTCTCGCATTTCCTTCATTTCATCCTTGATATCTTTGTATTGCGAGTCGATTTTTGAGGTTAACGCTTCCATCTTCTCCATGAGTTTTGAGGTATCGGTGTTTTTGACAAAAGCAACAGTTTTTCGGAGAGGTTTAGTTTTGGAATCTTTGGACCAATCAAGTTTGAGAAGTACTCGATCTTCGAGCAATTGATGTGCATCGTTGGGAGTCTTACAGAGAAAAATTCCTCCAGCGTCAAGGATGCCTTGAGAGATTTCATCTAGTCCATGGTAAAAGATTTGGATAATGGTTCCTTTGGATAGTCCATGTCCATGACAACTACGAAGCAAATATTTCATTCAAAGCCAAGCTTCGACAAGTGATTCGTTTGGGTTTTAGGTGAAAGCACGAATTTCTCCCATTAATCGATCAAACATGGCAGGTGGAAAGAATCGGCTTACAAAAGCTTGCCTCATCTCCTCCCAAGTATTGATGATTCCTGGGGTTAATTCATTGTACCATACTTTAGCATCTCCGGCGAGTGATGATGGGAAAAGTTTGAGTTTGATGGCATTGACATCGGTGTCGCCGTAACGGAACATGCCGCAAATTCGATGAATTCGGTAATGTGCTTGTGCGGATCGGCCCGCGCACGGCCATCGAATTGACGGTCTTTGATCTTAGAAAGGTAATGTCCCTTCACGGTGAAGTTGTCACCAAGATTGACAGCAACAATAGCACTTCCGGGGGTTGGTGCTACGGCTCGGTTGGTTTCCCACATGGGTTGATCGTCCGCCATGGGGAAAGGTAAATTGGTGAAAGGGTTGTAAACAACTTTGGCTTCTACAAGGTTATCAAATGGTGGGTTTGGTACTCTTGGTACACGATTTTCCAATGGTATGAAAAGTGTTCTTCTTCTTCTTCGAATCAAACGTTCGGGGTTGGTAAGAGGTGTAATTGGTTTTATTCCCGCTGCTCGAGTGTTCATACAATGTCCTAGAGAATCCAGGCAATATCCAAACACACGGACAAACAACCAAAACAGTTTTTCTGCGTCAGATTGGGTAACCGGATCGGTTGTGGGTTTCGACCGATCGGTTAGACCAGTTCGGTTATGGGTAAAATTGTAACCGATTCGGTTGAATGATAGCCGGATCCGGTTAAGGTTTCTGAGAGAAAATTTTTTTTGGTTGAATCGACTGAGGGAAATTCAAAAACTTGCTGAAACACAATCAAATCCCCGGCAGCGGCGCCAAAAAGTTGATGTGCTACGTGTGTACAAGTTTTAGATTTATAAAATGTGAATTACCAATATTACCAATAACACATACGGGTGTTGGGAATTATGTGAAGTTTGGATTATGCTAAAATTAATGCCGAAGTGTTTCTACTGAAGAAGAGTGGATTCTGCCGAAGACATAATCTGCTGAAGTATAATAGTTATTAGTCTGTTTCTGCGGAAGTGTTTATTCCGTGTTTAGTTTATTTAGTGTGGATATACATGAGCTTTATTAGGAAGTGATTGTGTATATCTTATTTAGTTTTATGTTTATACGTTTCTTGGGAAACGGTTTAGCGATATTGTTTAGGGTTCCTTGTCTATAAAAGGAACACATTAGAATGAGTTATGTACCGATTGGAAAAAATCAGTTTTAGTTAATATAAAGATCCATAGAGGATCACAGAGTTCTTAGTTATTACTTGTGTTTATATTCCGCTGATAAATATAAGTAGTAGAGATTATCTTTTATTGTGCTTGTGATTACATAGGCATACATAACGATCCACGAGCTCAAGATCTATCAAGGTCTGTTTGTTTCAACAAGTGGTTTTAGAGCCTCGTGAGAGTCTCTACGATACTAAGGACAAGTTTTTCTGAACACCCATACAACCATAACAAAATCAACATGCCTGGTTCAGATGTTGATACTGATATCACCAACAGCCAAAACTCCACCCATCTGCAACAACTAAGTCTCTCTAATAGCAATGCTAAGTTTCCTTACCTTAAAAGGGAGGAATATGATCTTTGGGCGATGAAGATGCAGAACTGGATCTCCAACATTGATTGAAATCTATGGGAAATAGTCTTGAAGGGGAACAGTTTGAAGAGAACTACCACGGATGCTACTGGTAAGATGATGAATGTTCCTCCCAAAACTGCTGAAGAGTTGCTGGCAGTTCAGAGAGAAACCAAGGTCAGAACTATTCTTCTGCAAGCTATTCCTGAGGATCACTTGAGTGATTTTCACTTCATGCAAGATGCTAAGGATATATGGTTAGCAATTAAGGCGAAGTTCGGTGGGAATGAGGAGTCTAGAAGACTGAAGAAGTCCATGCTGAGACAACAGTTTCAGGACTTTCAAATCTCTGAAGAGGAAGGAATTCACAAGGGCTATGATAAGTTTCACAAGATTTTAAGTCAGTTGAATCAGCTACAGGCAAAGCCGGATAATGATGACTGTAACTCTAAGTTTCTGAGGTCATTACCTCCATCCTGGCTACATGTAAGCATAGCTTTAAAAGCTAAAGGTGGTTTGGACATGATTACCTTTGATGAGCTGTACCACAAACTTAAAGCTCTTGAAGATGATGTAAGAAGCCCTTTACGATCATCCTCTTCTGCTAGTCACACTGCATTCGTTGGAGCCTCTACTCCAAAAACAAGTTATGGTTCAAGCCCATATCCATCATCATCTTATGCTGCTCCTTCGTCAAGTTCTCACTCTAAATCAAGCAACATTATGGAAGATGTACTTGGATCCTTCTTTGCTGATTATGATCCTCAGCAAGATCTGGCTTATGAGGATTTTGATCAGGTGGACCCGATTGAGATGGAAGAGATGAAGCTGAGGTGGCAGGTGGCCATGCTTTCCATGGATATCAAGAACTTTGAGCGCAAAGCTGGCAGAAGGTTTGGATTCAAAGGACGCGATCCAGCAAGGTTTGACAAGAGGAAGGTTAAATGCTTCACATGCCAACAGATGGGTCACTTTTCTAGAGAATGCAAAGACAGGAAAGCTGGTGATGAGACAAGATACTCTTCTTATCAGCAGTATCAGAAGGAGGCAGGAACTTCAAAGGGTTCAGTTGCTTTGGTCACTCTGGATAGCAATGTGGACTGGAAGCAACATGAGGAGGCTGATAATGATGGTCCTGATAATGTTGGGTTGATTGCAAGCTGTACTACAAAGGATAGGCATGATCAGATTGCCTTGATGGGCATCTCTCAGGTACAAAATTGTTTGTTTGGTTGTAGTGAGCGTTATAATACACTCAAAGAAGCTTATGATATTTTGGAACCTAAATATAATGAATGCTATGTGGAAGTTGAAGCTTATAAACAGGCTTTAAAAACACTAGAAAGACAAAAGGTTTGGTTTCAGAAGAATCAAATAGCGTATGATGAGAAAATAGGTGTTTTAGAAAGGGATCTCGAATGTGCTAAAAATGAGTTAAAGTGGTCTGAGAAGTTAAGAACAAATGTAGAGTCAGAAAATCTAGAGCTTAAGGAGAAACTTAAGGAGGAAATTGCTAGGCATAAAGAATGGATAATGAATGGAGATAAGTTAGCTGGTTTTATTTATAGCAGTCAAGCTTCTAATTCTACAATGGCTTTAGGCTTTAAGAAATATGTAGGCTTAGAAGCTAGGGATGACACACGTAAATCTACATCAGCAGGCCTAGCTAATTTTGTGAAAGAAGGTGACCTACATGCTGTACGTGGACCAATTAGAGGTGAGCACATGCCCATTGACCTTTCCACTCTTAAAGACTTTGATGGATCACACCATCTGTATGGCAATAAGTCAAGAGACATGCCAGACCCTAATACTTCTACTAATGACTTTGTCTCTTGTGTTAACTGTGACAAGTCCTCCAAGCCAGGGTCTACAGAGTGTGATTCAAATGACAAGTCTGACCTTCCCAAGTCTGACCTACCCAAGTCTGACCTACCCAAGTCTGCCCTTCCCAAGTCTTCACCCCTGCCTGCACCCAAGACTACCAATAAGCATGTCAGAGTTGCTGCCAAGGAATCCACTTCCAAGACAGTTGCCTCTGAAGACTTTCATTTTAATTCTTTGCATAATAGTACTGTTAAAAACAATCCTTTTCATGGTTTTGGTTTGAATACTTCTGCTTGTAATAATACTTCTTTTGGTTTAAATAAATCTTCTAATCAGAAGAAATGTTTTGTGTGTGGAAGTAAATCTCATTTAATTAAGGATTGTGATTATCATGAGCAAAGGATGAGTAGGTGTGGTGATTCTAGGAAATCTAGACCAATGTGGACCAATGTTACTGATATACCACCTTATGTTCCACAAGATACTAATTATAATAATTCTTTTCCTTGGAGAAGATCAATCGGAAAACCATATGTTCAACTAACCAGTGAATATTTTAAAAATGGTTATTGGCCTAGATATGTTAACCCTATGACTGATGGGAGAGGGTACTGGGGCACTGTTGTCAAGACCTCAGCAGGTTGTTCTTGGAATAAACAGAGACCTAAGTTTCAATGGAAACACAAGAACAATAGTGGATCTTATTCTTCTGCTTGGCATAACTCATATGATCCACAAGGCAGGTTCAAGTCAGCAATGACTTGAGCCTCCATAGTGTACTAATTATCTGTATATTTTTGTTGTTGTAGGATCATCCCCTTAAGCATAAAGATGTTGGAATTGTTGATAGTGGTTGTTCTAGAAGTATGTTAGGAAACAGGGATATGATGCATAATTTTGTCCCCATTGAAGGAGGAGGCAATGTAACCTTTGGAGGAAGTGATGGACGAATTACTGGCAAAGGGACCATCAAAACACCTCAGCTGGACTTTGAGAATGTTTATTATGTCAAGGAACTTCAACACTTCAATTTGTTTTCAGTCTCACAAATCTGTGACACTAAGAACAAAGTACTCTTCACAGAGGATGAATGTCTTGTGCTGTCTAAAGACTTCAAACTCCCAGAAGAAACTTCAATTCTGCTGAAGGTTCCTCGCAGTCTCAATCTCTATACATTCAACTTATCGAATGTCAAACCAGCAGGTGACTTAACATGTTTGGTGGCTAAAGCATCTGTGGATGAGTCCACCAAATGGCACAGAAGGATGGCCCATGTCAATTTCAAGACCATAAACCAGCTCTCTAAACTGGGCCTCGTTCAAGGTCTTCCTTCCAAAGTTTTCACCAATGATCATAACTGTGTTGCATGCAACAAAGGAAAGCAGCACAGAGCCTCATACAAAGGTGTTCCTGTTACAGCAGTAAGCATTATTTCTGAACCTCTTCAGCTGATTCATATGGATCTGTTTGGTCCAACTAAAGTGAGAAGCATTGATCATAAATATTTTTGTCTGGTGATCACTGATGGTTATAGCAAATTTTGTTGGGTATTCTTTCTAAGGACCAAAGATGAAACATCTGAAGTATTGAAAGACTTCATTACTCTTATTGAGAATCAGTTGAACAAAAAGGTGAAAGGAATTCGGTGTGATAATGGGACAGAGTTCAAGAATGCAATACTTATAGAACTCTGCAGTTCAAAAGGAATCAAAAGGGACTATAGCACTCCAAGAACCCCTCAACAAAATGTGGTGGCAGAAAGAAAAAATAGGACCTTAATAGAGGCTGCAAGATCAATGCTAGCAGACTCTAAACTTCCAACCATGTTTTGGACTGAAGCTGTTGGTACAGCTTGTTATGTACTTAATAGAGTGTCCATTACTAGACCACACCTTAAAACACCATATGAACTTCTTTTTAGGAAAGTTCCTGTTATTCATTACCTTAAACCGTTTTGCTGCCAAGTGACAATTTTGAATACAAGTGATCCATTGGGCAAATTTGATGAGAAAGCTGATGATGGTTACATTGTGGGGTATTCTGCTCATAGTAAGGCATACAGAGTTTACAATGTATCTGCTAAGAAGATTGAGGAGACATTGAATCTAAGGTATCTAGAAGACAAGCCTAATGTTCAAGGACAGGGTCATATTTGGTCATTTGACCTTGATTACTTGACTGATTACTTGGGTTATGCTAGACATATGGCTAACCAAAATGCAGATTCTCAAGCATCTCCAACTACTAGTGCAGAAACTTTGGAAGCTCATTCTGACAGTGGGTCTGATGATGATGAACAACCCATTGTAGTGCCTTCCTTCTCTCCTAACAATTTTGTAGGTGACACTTCTAAAGATTATACTGATGTGGGTGAAGATGAATTCTATTATGCTGAGGACCTTGCCAGACTGAAGAAACAAGAGTATGCAGCCAATTTAGAAGCTGAGAGGACTGTTGAAAATAGTACAAGTAAAGCAATCAGTGGAAACACCAATTCTGCTGAAAGTGGTTCTGTTTCTCCTCACCTCTCCAATTCGGCTGAAAGACATGTTGACTCTACTCCTATGTCTACTAGAGTATCAACAGATCTTGGAGAACCCTATCCAAGGTTTCCAAAACCTTCAGATCTTGGTCATCATCAACCTAAAGCAGGAATCTTCAACACACCTTCCTATGATACTGACTTTGAACCTACTGTGACTAATCTTGACTCCTCCATTGATGTCAACACCAGCAATACTACAAGGATCAACAATGTTCATCCATAGTCTAATATTATTGGTGATCCTAATGCACCTGTCAGAACAAGAGGTACTGTGGCACGATCTAAATATGGACAGGTGGCTTTTATCTCTTATGTCTCAAATCAGCAGAGAGACAATCACACAGACTATGAACATTGTCTGTTTGCTTGTTTTCTCTCACAAGTGGAACCAACCAGTGTTACTCAGGCTCTTGAAGATTCAAGTTGGCTTGAAGCAATGCAGGATGAGATGCAACAGTTTCAAAATCAGCAGGTTTGGATATTTGTATCACTACCTGATGGTAAGTATGCTATTGGGACTAAATGGATTCTGAAGAATAAGAGAGATGCTCGAGGTGTTGTCATTAAAAACAAAGCCAGATTAGTTGCACAGGGGTATAGACAAGAGGAGGGGATCGATTATGATGAAGTGTTTGCACCAGTGGCAAGAGTTGAGGCAATACGGATTTTTCTAGCTTATGCATCCTATATGGGTTTTATGGTCTATCAGATGGATGTTAAAGGAGCCTTCTTGTATAGTGAGATTGAAGAGGAGGTTTATGTCACTCAACCTAAAGGATTTGAAGATCCAGATCATCCTAATCATGTTTATAAGGTAGTCAAAGCTCTCTATGGACTACATCAGGCACCCAGAGCCTGGTATGCTAGGCTCTCTACATTTCTTCTAAAGCATGGTTACAGAAGAGGTGCAATTGATAAGACTCTTTTCCTAAAGAAGAATTCCACTGACATAATTCTTGTGCAAGTGTATGTGGATGACATTATTTTTGGATCCACAAAGGAAGCTTGGTGCAGGGAGTTTGAGGAGCTTATGAAGGGAGAGTTTCAGATGAGTGCCATGGGAGAGATGACTTTCTTTTTGGGTCTTCAAGTTCAGCAGAAACCTGATGGTATCTTTATCAGTCAGGACAAATGTGTGAGGGACATCTTGAAGAAGTTTGGTATGGAGGGTGTAAGGACTGCCACTACACCTTATGAAGCTCCAAAGACAAAGACCAACAATGAAGCCGATCCACCTGTGAATGTTCATCTGTACAGGTCGATGATTGGCTCTTTGATGTATTTAACAGCTTCAAGGCCTGATATTACTTTTGCTGTGAGTGTTTGTTCTTGACATCAAGTTACTCCACTGACTTCCCATCTAAATGCTGTTAAGAAGATCTTTAAGTACCTCAAAGGCCAACCTCTTCTAGGTCTTTGGTACCCAAAAGAGTCTCCTTTTAAGTTGGAAGCTTATAGTGACAGTGACTATGCTGGTGCTAATCTGGATAGGAGGTCCACCACTGGAGGTTGCCAGTTCCTTGGAAAGAGATTGATTTCTTGGCAATGCAAGAAACAGACTATTGTGGCTACCTCATCTACTGAAGCAGAGTACGTTGCTGCTGCAAATTGATGTGGACAGGTTCTTTGGATTCAAAATCAGTTGTTGGATTATGGGTACAATTTCATGAACACAACAATTTTTATTGATAATCAAAGTACCATATGCATTGTTAAAAATCCAGTTTTTCAGAGTCGAACAAAACATATTGAAATCAGGCACCACTTTATAAGAGATGCATATGATAAAAATTTCATAAATGTGGTCAAAATTCATACTGATGATAATGTGGCAGACTTGTTAACAAAGGCTTTTGAGGGACCAAGGTTTCAACACCTTGTGGTCCATATTGGCATGCTTAACCCTTAACTACAAAGTTTAAGGGGAGGCATAGGCCTCAGGGGAGGCATATGCCTCAGGGGAGGATTTGTGTATAACTTTGCATTTTGATATGTAATTTTGTATATTTGTTTGATTTTAACTAACTCTAACCTGCTAATGTAATCTTAGTGTGTTTCTTTGTTGGTTTGTGTTTGTTTCTCTGTGTTTGTTTTGTTTTGCAGAGTGTCTGTTCAGTTCAGTTGAGATATGGTCAGAAGTACTAAAGCTTGTTTCTACTGAATTCAAAGTGCTGAAGTGAGTCAATTGTTTCTTCTGAAGATGATGTGCTGAAGTTATATGATTCAATCAAAAGAAGTACTGAAGCAAATTGATAATTCATTCATTCAAGAAACAGTTTACAGCTTACAGCTTACAGAGTACTAGCAACATCAAATGCCTCTACATGATCTACTAATCCTAATCTATTACACATCATCCGTTCCAACATCTAACAGGCTGTTGGATATGCATGATCGCTCACATATTTCACACTAAATGCTGGCTACGCTTTTGTGACGTGCATAACCAACACTAACAAGATGCTAAGGATCAAAATGGAGAGGATGGATTGATGCAAACGTTGATGATGACAATGACCACATTTGATGATGGAGAAAAACAATGTGTCCTTTGTGCTTCATCTATGTATTTCAACCAAAATGCAACCCATCTACTCTCTTTAAGTTCTTCCCTTATACGATATGTGATGATGCACCAAAACCTGATGCAGAAAGACCAAGAACCACCTCTCTATCTTCTATAAGTGGTGGATTTTTGGCTCGTGGCCTTCGTTGAGGCCGAGGTGCTGGGGGTTGGGAGTAAGATGTTCCCTCCTTATAGGAGTCATCAGAATCATCAGCAGAATCACTTGGATTCACTACACTTTCATCTTCTGATGAAGGGAGAAAGGGTGATTTCTTTGGTTGTGGATATGGTTTGGGAAAGTAATGAAGCCATGGATTGGTATCTTCACTTGATGATGATGATGATGATGAGGATGTTGTAGTGAGATCTATGATCTCAGGTTTGGTACTCATGGTTTATTGTGGCTAATTTTGGAGTATTGGTGGAATTAGGGTTTGGAAGGATATTTGGGGGTTTTTGATGAAGAGATACATATGCTTTGGGATTGTTTTATAGACGGCTTCAAGTGGTAAGAGATTTAATGCGTGTGGGTGAAACAGTAAAAAGATATTTACTGAAGCTTCTTGAATAAGTAATCTGTTTCTGCTGATTGTTCTACTTCAGCAGAATGGTTTCTGTTTCCACCGAAGTTAAAAGCGAATATGAGTAAATGTAGAAGTCCACGTAAGCATTGGTCAACTTTGACCAAAATTGGGAAATTTCTATTTATTCTCTACCGGCGTATATTCGTCCCATATTAAGTGATTTGTTTATTACTCTCATTCAAAACACTTCCTTTGTGCAAATCGTAACCCTAATTTTCAAAATCTCTCATGGCGCTTCAATTCAAACATGATCATAATAAGGTTGCTTTTCTCGGAACTGCTCGTGGAGATGAGTTGTATAGGCCGATGATTTCATTCTTACAAAGATCAAAGATTCAGTATGCATTAACGCATTCTCCAAATGCTATATATGAATCCTTGATTACTCAATTTTGGGCGTCGGCTGAGAGAAGAAGTGATACTGAGATAGTTGCAAGAGTTGACGGAACAGTGTATGTTGTCACAGAAGACTTGATAAGAAGACAACTTCGTTTGGATGATGAGAATGGAGTTTATCATTCTGATTCTACGATGGTACTTGAAGGGCTTAGAGCGATTGGATATCAAAGTACGAGGACAGATATGTGGTTAAAAAATAAGCTTTGTCCTATGTGGAGGTTCTTGGTTCATACGTTGCTCCAGTGTGTAAGCAATAAGTCTGGAGGATGGGATCAGTTTTCAACCCAAATGGGATGTGGTATTGTTTGTTTATCTAAGGGTTTGACTTATAATTTTTCTAAGTTTATTTTTGATAATATGGTTGAAAATATAACTAGGAAAAAGGGTAAGTTTTTGATGTACCCTAGGTTCTTACAGATGATATTGAATGTTTCTACCCAAACCCAAGCTTTTCATCCCATAAGTGTTTTGACTCCTAAGTTATTTGCCACGATGAGAACTAAATTTGAGGGGACACATTTTCCTTTGTTAGCTGCCATGTTGCCTCAGGAGAATGAGACTGTTGATGAGGTTAATGTTGTTTTACCTTCTTCCAATACTACTGATGGTAATCTTTCAGTTGATGTTGATGAGGGTCCTTCTGCTGTTAATGAGGCATCCATACCTTCACCTAGACCATGTCCTAGTCAAGCACCTACACAAGTTTCTACTGATGAGGTTCAGGTTCATATTGATGAAGTTCAGGTTGATATTGATAGATTGCCTACACCAAGTCCTGTTAGGAATCCATTTGATGAAGGATGTCCTAATATTGATCAGGTTACTGTTACTCCTGAAAGGTCAAATGAAGTTCCAATTCCATCTGAGCAATCAGCTGATGCAGATGAGGATCCTGTTACACTTACCTCATTATATGCTCTGATGAATAAGTATGCAGGTGAGGTAGCTGATATTAAGAAAGAACTTGCAGAGACCAAGTCTATTCTTGGTAATAAGATTGTGGAATTGGAGACTAAAGTTGAGCACTTGGAGGAATTACTAAGTCAGAGTGGTAAAAAGAGAAGTTTAGTTTCTTCTGAAGAGGAGGACGAAGAGAATCTTCATACATCCCTTGGAATATTGGCTGATGCAGCTCTTACATCTGATGTTTCTTCTCCTATTGCTAAATCTTCAAGGAGCAAGGTGCCTATTATATATGCTAGCAAAAGAAGAAGACAATATTTGAATAAGGTATCGGCTAAAACTTTAAAGGAGCCAACTGTTGTTGATGCATCTGCTGATGTTCTAGTTGAGGAGGTTGCTTCTGATCATGTTCAAACCTTGTCTATACAAGAACAACCAAATGTTTCACCTTCAGCAGATGATGAAGAAGTTTTTATTGCTGGGAGAATGTATAAGTTGAATTCTTCCTCTGAAGTTTTCTCTACACCTGTTGAGGAATTGTCTCAACCTATTTTCTCTGATGTGGGATTGATTGTTCCTTCTGAAGCTCACATTGGTTCTGCTGAAATTGGTTCTACTGAGCCATCTACTGACGAAGGACAGGACCCTGTGATTGATGGTATGCTTAATTCAGGTATAGTGACTGAAGAAGAAAATCAAGCTCAGGCTCGGATGTTTGCTGATTATGAGAATATGCAGAAGAGTCGTGTTGTTGCTAAATTTCTTCAAGATCAGTCTGATTCTAATTTGTCTCCTGAAAGAAAATTAGAGCTTGATGCATTACTTCCTAAGATCACTGATGATCAATGGGATGCTTATACTACTCAAGGTGTATCTGATTCAAATCTTGCAAAACTAATATTAGGAACATCTTTTGCTAATGAGCATTTTGCGGATCAAATGGTGGCTCTTGGTAATCTAAGGAAGCAAGAGGCGGCTGCAAAGAGGAAAGCTCTTATTGCTCAAAGATATCAAGCTAAAAGAGACAAACCCATGACTGTAGTTCAGAAGAGGAATCATATGAGGAGAGTTGTGAAGAATTCTGCTATTTATAATTCTGGTATGTCAATGAAGCAAATCAGTGAGTTGTCTGATGATGCATTGATCAGAAAGTATAATATGGTTATGAAGCTTTCTTCCTCTGGTTCAACTTCTTCTTCTCAATTGGAAAGCATTACTTCAATGTTTGATGTTCCTAAAGCTAAGAGACAGAAAACAGTTGAAATAGTGGATAATTTTGATGAAGTTTTGCCGCTAGTACTCGCTCCAGTTGTTCCTTCTGAGACAACTTATGAAGCTATGATTTCTTCTGATATGGTTGTTTCTGCTGAATCTTCTTTGGTTTCTTCTGAAACATTGTCTAGTGTGGAGTTGAATGATCCTATGAGTCAGGCAAAAAATCTACAGCTTGATACTGATAACATTATTGGTACGGGGGAGAAGAGCTTGGTTACAAGAAGTTCTGACAGATTGGCTAGGAAACATTCTTCAAGGAATACTGCTTTAGATCTCAAGGCTGATGAATCTACCTTTATTGAAGTTGGATTTGTTGAAGTTTTTCCTGAAGGAACTCATGTGGTATTGGTCAATTGGAAAGCTGGAAAGCTTAACACTGTTTATAGGCTGGATAATACTGTTCTTGAGTTCAATTTCTTGAAGGACATTCTTCATTTAGTAACTAGACATGATTTGAAGATGTTGTATGAACATGTCATTCAGTATTATAAGTTTCATTCAGCAACGGGTTCTGGTTTATATTTGTTGGGTGATCTTCAGGTTATGTTTGATTCTCATTCTCCAAATGGTAAAGGGTATTCTATTTGGAAGAATTCTCATAAGTGGGAATGAGAGATTGAGAGTTGGAGATTTTATCCTTTGCCATGTGTTCATGTGGTTCAGACCACATGTGGAATGATTTTGTGTATGCTATCAGATAAGCTCTATCCTTTATCGGTTACTTTTATGGAACGGTTGCTGAGACAGAAGTTGGAAGTGCTTCCTAATCCTGTTGGCAATGATGAACTTCATGCTTTTCAATGTGTTGGTTTGATTAAAAATTAGCTTCTGTCACATAAAGGTTCATCTTGATTGTATTATTTTGTATCTTTTGTAATTTTTGTTTTCTTTATTTCTTAGTTAAAAAAAAAAAAAAAAAAAAAAAAAAAAAAAAAAAAAAAAAAAATTGTTTTTGGTTTATCTAACTTTTTCTGCAGGTTTGTTGTATATTTTTCATGGTTCTTGACTCGCCAGATATACCTTGTGTCTGTCAAAGAGTTAGCTAGTCCAAAGGGTACAGCTTTGGTAAAGACACATCAAATCTGTTGATAGCTGTAATGATTTGCTAAAAATCATAGGGTATGCATCCACCCATGCTTCATTGCTGAGTGTTGTATGGTTTTCAATTCACCATGGCTTATTCCTTATTGGAATCCAAGAATTGACTAGCCCACATGTATATGGCTTGTGGTAAAGGCAGTGGCATTCCATATTTGGTTATCAATTCACCAATTCTAAGAGTTGACTAGTCCTGAGCAAACGACTGCAGGTAAAGACATTACAAATCCGTTTATATGGTTGCTGGTTTGCCAATAAATCAGATGGTTATTAGTGTACCATGGTTTACGAACTTAAACATATGGCTACTCCAGTAGTGATGGCTATTGGTAAAGAGACATCAAATCCATTATTTTCAATGATTCACCTCTCACAGGAATTAACACACCTGGATGTGATGAGAATAGTATGAAACTAATTTGTTTTGATGTATCTATTGTCATTTGTTGCTGAAAAGATCTGGAGATTCGAAGTTTGTCATCATAGAGATGTTCTTATTTGGATTTTTTTGCTGATGTTGTTCGTGTACAATCCTCTGGAGCTGTTTTATTACAAGATCTATCAAGAAAGAAACTGGAACTTAACCAAGTCAAATTCCAGTTTAGGGGAGGATTGTTGGGAATTATGTGAAGTTTGGATTATGCTGAAATTAATGCCGAAGTGTTTCTACTGAATAAGAGTGGATTCTGCCGAAGACATAATCTGCTGAAGTATAATAGTTATTAGTCTGTTTCTGCGGAAGTGTTTATTCCGTGTTTAGTTTATTTAGTGTGGATATAGATGAGCTTTATTAGGAAGTGATTGTGTATATCTTATTTAGTTTTATGTTTATACGTTTCTTGGGAAACGGTTTAGCGATATTGTTTAGGGTTCCTTGTCTATAAAAGGAACACATTAGAATGAGTTATGTACCGATTGGAAAAACTCAGTTTTAGTTAATATAAAGATCCATAGAGGATCACAGAGTTCTTAGTTATTACTTGTGTTTATATTCCGCTGATAAATATAAGTAGTAGAGATTGTATTTTATTGTGCTTGTGATTACATAGGCATACATAACGATCCACGAGCTCAAGATCTATCAAGGTCTGTTTGTTTCAACAACGGGCAAGTATACTCGTCCATTATAGCAAGATTATGAAGGTAAGTCGGGATCGTTCGCAGGGATTTGAGTGAATCTAAACACAAGTTTGAATCAACGGAGTCTATCCAAAACATATAACAAAGCAAATAGATATAATGAAATTCAGATGATTAAAAACTACACTTGCTTAAACTAGTTTCATATCATAGATTAATGTGATTGTGTTAATCTCTTAACATGTTGGTTATGATAATTAGTTGGAAGACTAATCTATTGTTCTTACAAGTTAAACCTTCATCAAGATTTTAGTTCATAAAAACAAGCATTATGTTTAACCAATCAATTCAAGATCAATTCAAGTTTCATAAGTCTACATACATAAACTTAAACACAAAAACATACATTTGGTTCATCAAATTGCTTAAAAAATGGTCAATACAAAAGGTAACCGATCATAGACAAAAGGCTACAATTGATTCTCAACAACTAATCTTACGACCTTTTAGATGTTTCCAACGAATCCAATTTGATAATCAAAAAGCGTTTCTATTACAACCACACCTTAGTTCCTTTGTATAATCAAGAATAACGGGTAAAAACAATCATCCATAGACAAAATGATTATGACTAGTTGAATAACAATAAGTTCTTTCGACCTCTACGATTACTATCAACTAATCAAACTTGATTAACAAATGTCACTATGAAACTTTAGCACAATTGGATCTTAGAATCAACTTGACATTGAATTAAAACATGTTTACACAATCACTAACTAATCATGTGAAAATCAACATCATTTAAGCAAGTGTATAAAGAAACTAGCCACTCATAGCAAACATGAACATAAACTCAGAACTTTGAACATTAGAAAACATGATTAAAAGTCTTACAATGCTTGTAACAAGATTACAAATGGTGAAGTAATGATTCCCAAAGTATTGGGGTAGACTTCTTGGTGATTTGGCCTCCAAATGTGGAACTTCTGGAACTCCAAACTTCCCTGGACTTCTAAGGACGAATTTGAGAGCTTAAAACTTTGTTTGATGAGTAGAGAGATTTGTATTTGAAGTATGTCATATATGCTCACAAATGGTCTCTATTTATACTAATTCCAAAGCCTAGGGTATTAATTGCTGAACTTGGTCTCCAAGGAGTAAGGAAGGGACTAGAATACACCAAGAGAAGGACCTAGAATCGTTTGGATGCAAAGGGGAAACTTAATGATGAAGATTTGGCAGATGCAGCTTCTCCAACCGGATCAGTTATATGACCAACCGATCCGGTTGGTGTTCTACAAAAAAGGCCAACCGTTCCAGTTGCGGGTGGCGACCGAACGGTTGGTGATGGTATTTGGCATTTCTGGTCATATTCCAACCGATCCGGTTACACTTCCAACTGATCTGGTTGGATTTCCTGAGTTACGAAAACTTGATCTTTCATTCTTTATCTTATAGAACTTGGTTCTTCAATCACTATGGTCTTCAAAGGTCCTTGAGATACTGATTTAGGTTTCACTAAAACGGGAATCTTCTATTTGCTGAACATTTCTTTACTTTCCTTCCGTTTCCCTGCACTTGGTCATAAACACTAGACAAACATCTTTTGATGCGTTTAAGCACTATAATCATGTAAATATAACCAAATAACATATGCAAAAGCACACATAACGCTAATAGAAACATGCACAATCTGAGCATTATTAGTAAGCTCCCCCATAGCACTCATCTGAAATTATCCCTTCATTAACTCCTCAAACTCCCTGCCTCAAGCTTCTTTAATGGAGCCAAAGATAATGTCATCCACATAAACTTGCACAAGAATGATGTCTCTGTTATTTTTCTTTAGGAAAAGTGTTTTGTCAATGGCACCTCTTCTGTAACCATGCTTCAGCAGAAATTCAGATAGCCTAGCATACCATGCTCTTGGTGCCTGATGAAGTCCATAGAGAGCTTTCACAACCTTGTAAACATGTTGTGGATGATCTAGGTCTTCAAAGCCTTTGGGTTGAGTGACATATACCTCTTTTTCTATCACACCATACAGAAAAGCACCTTTCGCATCCATTTGATAAACTATGAACCCCATATAGGATGCATAGGCCAAGAATATTCTAATGGCCTCAACTCTAGCTACAGGTGCAAAAACTTCATCATAATCGATTCCTTCCTCTTTCTTGAACCCCTGAGCCACTAATCTTGCTTTGTTTTTAACCACTATACCCCTTGCATCTCTTTTATTATTCAAGATCCATTTTGTCCCAATTGCAACCTTTCCATCAGGTAGTGGTACCAAAATCCAAACCTGCTGATTCTTGAATTGTTGCATCTCATCCTGCATTGCTTCAAGCCAACTTGAATCTTCAAGAGCTTGAGTAACACTGGTTGGTTCCACTTGAGAAAGGAAGCATGCAAACAGACAATGCTTAAAATCTGTGTGATTGTCCCTTTGCTGATTTGAGACATATGAAAGAAAAGCAACTTGACCATACTTGGAACTTGACACAGCACCTCTAGTTCGAACAGGTGCTTTAGGATCACCAATAATATTTGATTGAGGATGAGCACTGTTGATCCTTTTTGTAGTAGAGGGGTTGATATCAATTGTGGTGTCAAGATTGTTCATGGTTGGTTCAAAGTCACTGTCATAGGAAGGTGAGGTGAAGATTCCATCTTTGGGTTGATGATTACCAAGATTTGAATGACTTGGAAATCGTGTATATGGTTCTTCAAAGTCTGTGGACACACTATTTGGAGTTGGAGTAGATGCAGCAGGGCTGTCAGCAGATTTGGTGATGTCAGTAGAAGCAGGAGAACTGTCAGGAGAAACAAAGTTTCCACTGAATGCTTCTTTTGCAAACTCCCCACCAAGCCTCTCAGCTTTAAGATTGGCTGCATGCTCTTGCTTCTGGAGTCTAGCAAGGTCCTCTGCATAGTGTGACTCATCTTCATCCTTATCAGAAATCACTTTAGAATAATCACCTTCAAAATGGGTAGGGGAGAAGGAAGGTACAAGAATCGGTTGCTCATCATGATCAGACTCACTCTGTGAGTCAACATCCAAGGTGCCTGCATGGTTAGTGGGAGACTCTTGTGTACATGCAGATTGGTTAGCAACATTTCTAGTATAACCCAAGTAATCAGTTAAGTAGTCCAAGTCAAAGGACCAAACATGACCTTGACCTTGAACATTGGGCTTATCTTCTAGATATCTCAGGTTAAGTGTCTCCTCAATCTTTCTAGCATTCAAATTATATACCCTGTAAGCGTTACTATGAGCTGAATAACCCACAATGTAACACCCCCAATTCAGATATGCAGCGGAATTCAAACTGGGTATTACTTGATGGCACAACAGTCATAATAATAGAAAACGATCTCTAAAGGAGTCGTTTTAAAAAGGCTTTATCATTCAAATATATCAGAGTTTACAAAATAGGTCCCAGTTGGTTCCATTGATTACAAAAGACATCAATATAAAGTTTTTGATGCTTTGTGAATGATAAATTATTTATGTATAGCCTTCTTGATCTTGCCCTTCCGTGCCAGCTTCCGACTTTATGGACCTGAAATACATGCTTAAAACTGTCAACACAAAGGTTGAGTGAAATTCATAGAGTTTGTTTGATGGTTGAACACATTATGTTGGTAGTGTGAGTTAATTTGACTCACACCAAGGTTTTGAAAACAAAACAGTTATTATTAGACTAAGCATCATGCAATCAAGGCGTTAACGTGTTCCAAATTTTATTGGAGAAATTGTTGGTACGTGCCCTAGTAGGTAAAATTGCCATTTTTACCTAATGTTACTCAAATATAGTGCGTTTGTTTGCCTCTAACGGGCCAACACAAACGGGATTCGTCAATCCCAATAGATCTATTCACAATATTCGCGCCCACTCTCACATAGTGATTAATGATTCATGATTTAGGGACTTATGTTTGGAAAATGCGGTAACTTAGTACTAATAAAACAATCAGATAAGCATACGATTTGAAAGCAATGTGTTCGGTTTAAAATAAAGCATGTATCTCCCCCAAGGGTTTGTAAAACAATTAAGTAATAGAAAGTGGGGCTATGAACTCACCGAGAGTTGATGATGTTAAGTACTAACGGATGTGATGGATAAGTCGGAAGACTTCTACGTGCAACCTAAAAATGAAATGTTGCGACTTAAGTTTGGAATAATGTTTTAGGAAAACATAAACCATCCTATATATATCCCTATGTTGATCATGATGTAGTCAATTTTCATTTGTTGTTTATAGAAAGATCTTTAATATGTGAAAACGTATTTAGTTTATAGATATCGTACTACCGTTCGGGCCATCATAATTCAGAGGTCATGCAGTAAACGTTCGAGGAGCTAGGACACTTTAATTCGTAAATCCAGCAACTCGTCGATACATTTTACTCAAATGAAACCCCTCACATGAAGCTCCCTACTATTGTAGCACTTAGTAAATACAACATATGTTTTGAGTGAAGATTGTTATAACATAAATTTATCATGTTTTAATAACTATCTAGTTTTTACAAGTTCTCGTCGTTTCAAACAAGCCTCGAGGCTTTAGCCATGGTCTTGCCGTGACTTTGGTCTTGACTACCATGGTCTTGAGACTCATCCTTGACCTTAGCCGTAGTCGTGGTCTTGGCTTATGGCCATTAGGCCTCTTGGTTTGCTTTTAGTTGTGACAAAAGTATAGTTATGAGACTATATTTACGGCAGTTTCTGTTTTTGAAAGATTTTTGGCCTATTTAAGCGTTTTCAAGGTCCGAGCTTCTTTGCTATTGAAGGAAAACGTCGTTCCGGACAACTTTCGTGTTTTAACGTTTTTATGATTCGGATCATAAGTATGACTTTCAAAATGGCAGAACCAAACAGTCCCCATATGGCAGTTTTGGCGTTTAGGTTTCGCTAACTTCTTTTGCCTATAACTTTTGACTCGTTTGTCCGTTTCGGGTGATTCAAGTTGCTATGTTTACCTTTTTATCTTGTCTACCATATTATGTAAGTTACATAGTCCATATGTTACTGATTTTAATGGTCTCACATGTATAGGATATGACTAGTTTTCTAGTTTGTTACTTTTATGACAATATGTAAATTAAAACAAGTGATTGAGTATATGTACATCATGAATCAACATAGTAACTATATATATAGCATGAAATAGTTAAGATTATGAATAATAAAGATGAGATGATGGTGGTGATAAGTTGCTTACAACTTTTGGCTTTCAAAATAGAAAGGAGTAACTTAGTAAGGATAGGACTTTGATTGATCGGGTAAGACTTTGTATTGAGCTAGCTTTCCACACCTTGGCACCCTTGCAAACTTGAAGAGTTGTTGATGAAGTACTAAGTGACTTGAGTGGATTTAAACTCAAGAGGATCACTTAAACTTGCTAGAGATTTGATGAAGTAGCTTGATCTTTGGAACTTCCTTGCATAAACTTGGAGTTTATAGATCAAATGTTGGAAGATGTGAGTGGTTTATGGTATTAACGACCAAAATCAGTTTGTGAGTGAGTTTATGATGTATTTCACTTCCTATTTATAGGAGGGTAAGTTTGGTTAACCATATATTGGGTTAATTATTAACCATGGTTAAGTTAGGACACTTGTAATGATCAAAATGATGCATGCTTAGGATCAAGCCACATAAATGGTGACTCCCCACCCTTAGGTCGGTTTTAATGAATGACAAGGCTTAGATGATAAGCCTTGGTCTTATCTTGAGGTTTAGAGTAAGTTTTGGTTCCGTTAAATGCCAACCGTAAGTTGTTAAGCCATAAAACGTACAACCGGGTATCGTAAAAATACGAAACTTACAGGAATGATGAGACTCATCATTATACTCCATCTAAAAACATAAAATGAGTGATAAATCTCATTGGGTGCAAAAACGCTGCTTAAAACTGGAAACACGGGTCAAAAACGCGTAATTCGCGAAAAACGCAGAACTGAAAAACGTAAAATTCCAAAACTTGTGGAATTGTCATAAAATGGTAGAAATACATATTTCTAATGTTTATATGGTTTACTGGACATATCGGGATGTCCGAATGACGTTTTAACCCTAAAGTAGTTCTCGGACACGGTTTCGTGAAAACGGTTCTGAATGGATTCAATGTGCGCCGTCAGGACGACTTGTCGAGTTTATTTATCTTGTCATGATAGTAAAATAAAAAAAAATATTTACGATATGAATAGTGAAAATGAATAGTAAATGTAAATAGTAAAAGTGAATAGTAAATTCTCGAAAATGAAAAATAACCTGAAAATGCGGGTGGTTACAGTCTCCCCCCGTTGGAGAAATCACGTCCTTGTGATTTAATTGTTTCTTGATGGTGATGCTTCTTCAAAAAGGTGAGGGTACTTTCGACGCATTTGGTCTTCTCGTTCCCATGTAAATTCTGGGCCACGTTGGGAGTTCCAGCGAACTTTGACAATTGGTATTCGACTCTGTTTTAGTTGTTTGACCTCTCGGTCCATGATCTCCACAGGTTGTTCAATCAAGTGTAGATCGTTGCTCAGTTTGAGTTCATCGAGTGGAATAACAAGCGATTCATCGGATAGACATTTCTTTAGGTTAGATACATGAAAAGTGGGATGTACATTACTGAGTTCCGATGGGAGCTCAAGTTTGTATGCCACTGGACCAACCCTAGCGAGGATTTTGAATGGACCTATGTATCGTGGGTTTAGTTTTCTAGGTTTAACGAATCGTATGACACCTTTCCAAGGTGAGACCTTTAGCATAACCTTGTCTCCAACTTGGAATTCTAAGGGTTTGCGTCGTACATCGGCCTAACTCTTTTGTCTATCTCTTGCTTTTTGTAACTGATTTTTGACTTCTATGATTTTCTCAGTTGTTTCACGAATGAGTTCTGGACCCGTGAGTTGAACATCTCCCACTTCGGCCCAACAGACAGGTGATCGGCACTTTCGACCGTAAAGTGCTTCGAAGGGTGCTGCCTTGATACTCGCGTGATAACTGTTATTGTAGGATAATTCGACCAATGGTAAATGGTTATCCCATCCTTTTCCAAAGTCGATTATACAAGCTCGGAGCATGTCTTCCAGCGTTTGAATGGTTCGTTCACTCTGACCATCGGTTTGAGGGTGATACGCTGTACTCATGTCTAGGTTTGTTCCAAAGGCGTCTTGGAGTGACTGCCAGAAGTTTGAGGTAAATCTACCATCTCGGTCAGATATGATAGAGATCGGTGCACCATGTTTTGAGACTATTTCCTTGACGTATAGTTGAGTCAACTGATCCATCTTGTAAGTCTCTTTGATTGGTATAAAGTGTGCGGACTTGGTGAGACGATCCACTATGACCCAGATGGAGTCATAACCGTTGGATGTCTTTGGGAGTTTAGTGATAAAATCCATTGTGATTCGTTCCCATTTCCATATCGGAATCTCGGGTTGTTGTAAGAGACCGGAGGGTTTTTGGTGTTCAGCCTTTACTTTGGAACAAGTAAGGCATTTACTGACGTAGGTGGCAATGTCGGCTTTCATGTTTGGCCACCAATAGAGTAGTTTTAGATCATGATACATCTTATCAGATCCTGGATGTATGGAATATTTGGATTTGTGGGATTCAAGCATGATTAAATCTCGTAGACCACCATAAAGTGGTAACCAACTTCGTCCTTGGAAGCATAAAGTTCCGTCAGAACGGGTTTCAAATTTCTTCTGTATCATGCCATCTAATTTCTCCTTCTCAATGTCTTGTTGTTTTACCGCTTCGGCTTGAGCATTGAGTATTTGAGCAGGGAAATTTGAGTTAATGGTTAGGACTAAAGCTCGAACTCGTAGAGGTTTGACCCTTTCCTTCCGGCTCAGGGCATCTGCTACTACGTTGGCTTTTCCCGGATGATAGCGAATGTCGCAATCATAGTCACTCAGCAATTCTAGCCATCGTCGTTGCCTCATGTTTAATTCCTTTTGATCGAGAATGTGTTGGAGACTTTTGTGGTCGGTAAAAACAGTACATCTAGTACCGTATCGATAGTGTCTCCAGATCTTAAGTGCAAAGACTACTGCTCCTAACTCCAAGTCATGAGTATTGTAGTTTTCTTCATGTTTCTTGAGTTGTCGTGAAGCATAAGCCATGACTTTTTCTCGTTGCATGAGTACGGCTCCTAATCCTTGGTGCGAAGCATCACAATAGACTACAAAATCTTCGATCCCATCTGGCAAAGCTAGAATAGGGGCACTACAAAGTTTTTGTTTTAGGATTTGGAAAGCTTCTTCTTCATCTTCGTTCCAGATGTACTTCTTGTTTTTCTGAGTTAGCGTAGTCAAAGGTTTAGCTATTGAGGAAAACCCCTCAATAAACCTTCGATAATAACCGGCCAAACCTAGAAATTGATGAATTTCTGTAGGTGTCGTAGGTGTTGGCCAATCCTTGATAGCCTCAATTTTAGCGGGATCAACATGTAGACCCGTGTTATCGATAACATGCCCAAGGAATTGTACTGACTGAATCCAGAATTCACATTTAGAAAGTTTTGCGTACAACTTCTCTTTCTTGAGCAAATCTAAAATCGTTCTCAAATGATCTTTATGTTCTTCTTCGCTTTTGGAGTATATGAGAATGTCATCGATGAATACTAT
This sequence comes from Chrysanthemum seticuspe, assembly GCA_019973895.1. Lineage (NCBI taxonomy): Eukaryota > Viridiplantae > Streptophyta > Magnoliopsida > Asterales > Asteraceae > Chrysanthemum > Chrysanthemum seticuspe. The sequence continues at coordinate 218,889,529 of BPTQ01000003.1, read as the reverse complement.
CACAAACTTGTCCAAGTATGGCTTACACACCCGATTCATGAGATCCATGAATACGGCTGGTGCATTCGTTAAGCCAAACGGCATTACTTGGAACTCGTGATGACCATAGCGAGTTCTAAAGGCTGTTTTTGGAATGTCTTCTTCTCGAACCTTAACTTGATGGTAACCCGATTGAAGGTCTATTTTTGAATAATAGGTCGAACGTTGTAGTTGATCGAATAGATCATCGATTCTCGGCAAAGGGTATCGGTTCTTTATGGTTAATTTGTTTAGCTCACGATAGTCAATACACATTCGTAACGATCCATCTTTCTTTTTCACGAACAAGACGGGAGCTCCCCAAGGTGAGGAACTAGGTCGGATAAACCCCTTGTCCGAAAGTTCTTGTAGTTGATTTGCCAGTTCTTGCATCTCGGATGGTGCTAGTCTGTAGGGAGCGCGGGCCACTGGCGCCGCTCCTGGCACTAAATCAATGTGAAACTCTACTTGGTGTGATGGTGGAAGTCCGGGTAAGTCTTCAGGGAAAACTTCAGGAAATTCACGAGCGATAGGAACGTCTTCAAGTCGTTTTTCTTTGGATTCCTTCTCGGTAACATGAGCTAGAAATGCGTAACATCCTTTTTCAATGTACTTCATGGTTTTCATACATGAGATGATGTTTAAGCGAGTTCCACTTTGATCACCACGGATGACCAAAGTTTCATTGTTACAAGGAATGTGAACAACTTTTTCGCCACAAATGATGTTGGCTCGATGTTTTGACAACCAATCCATGCCAATAACCACATCGAAAGTTCCATGTTCGATTGGCATGAGATTGATGTTGAATGGATGATCTAAAAGGTTGAGGGTACAATTTTGGAGCACAGTATTGGTGTTTACTAAGTTTCCATTGGCTAATTCAATACTATAATGAGTATCCATAGTGATTGGTGCAATATTAAGTAAAGGTGCGATTTTGGAAGATATAAAGCTCATATCAGCACCGGAATCGAATAAGACCTTAACAAGATGATTATTGAGTGAAAACGTACCAGTGACGACGTTCGGGTCATGTTGAGGTTCACCGTTGCCCATAACATAAGCTCTACCACGAGCATCTCCGCCTTGTAGGCCACGGTTTTGAGGACAATTGGGTTTGACATGTCCTTTCTCCCCACACCCGAAACATGTAACTATCGGTTGAAGGTTAGCTCCAGTAGCCACAACTTTGCTTCTACAGTCTTTAGCAAGGTGTCCTGGTTTTTGACAATTGTGACACTTGGCTGGGCAAGGACCCATATGGTGATAGTTGCATTTATTGCACTTTGGGTAGGTTCCACCATAATTTCCTCCAGCTGGTGCTGCAACATAAGCCGTTGAGGCTTCTTGTCTTTTGTTTTGTTGCTGATTGTGTTGGGTGATACGATTTTGATTGTTGAAAGTGTTTCTTTGGTTGTTATCCCATTGTCGTTTGTTGTTGTTGTTTCGGTTGTTGTTGTTGTTACGGTAGTTGGTGTTGTTGGTGGTAGTGTTGAGATTCTGTCTTTAGGTAGCTCCTGTTCGAACCACTTGATCCATGAGACTTCGAGACATTCGCATAGCATCATCAAGTGACTTTGGATCAAACGATGTCACGTTTCCCTGGATGATAGGCGTAAGTCCCCAGATATATCTCTCTAACAGCTTTTCAGTTGTTGGAACCATTGATGGACATAGTATCGCCAATTCTTGAAATCGACGGTTGTAAGTAGCAATGTCAACACCTTTAAGAACATGGTTCCAGAATTCCACTTCCAATTTCTGTATCTCACTACGAGGGCAATACTCCTTGATCATTAAACCCTTTAGAGCAACCCAAGAGATTTGATAAGCACTCATGATGCCTATTGGTTGAGCAACTGAATTCCACCATGATAATGCCTGATCCAGTAGTGTACAAGTGGCATATTGAACTTTGTCATTTTCAGCGCATTTGCTGATTGAGAACACAGACTCCATTCTTTCAAACCAACGAGTTAAACCCACGGCTCCTTCTGAACCCTTGAAATTTGTGGGTTTGCAACTCATAAATTCTTTGTATGAGTAACCTCTAGTTGCATTAGCTGCGGCAAGCCTAGCAGCTTCAGCGGCAACGGCAGTTTCAGCGGCAACGGCGGCTTCAGCGGCTGCGGCGGCTTCAGCAGCTGCAGCGGCCTCAGCGGCTGCGGCGGCTTCAGCTGCAGCGGCGGCTTCAGCGGCAGCGGCGGCTTCAGCGGTTGCGGCGGCTTCAGCGGCTGCGGTTGTTGCAGCAGCGGTAGCAGCGGCTGCAGCAGCGGCTTCAGCGGCTATGGCTGCTCGTTCCGCGTTAATTGCTGCATTCACTCGGGTAGTAATCATTCACTCGATGGCAGCTGGAGTCATTGGTTGAGGTACTTTAGCTTTCTTTGGCGGCATGATTCTATCAAAAAGAGATATCAAGAGTTATAAAAAGATCACGATTTTTGATGGAAGGTTAGAAATAATAAAGTTTGGAGTTTTAAACCATAACACATGATAGCATAAAACCCGAGTTTTTATTCACATAACGTTGATTGATTTACAAAATCGAAACCTATTACAAGCTTCTTCAAAATTTACTAACTGAAACTTTCAGTTTAGTAATTTCAACGTTTTACTACTGCTAGCTATTACATGAGTTACATAGAACTAACTGAGTCTAATCAGTTTAGAAGTACAAAAAAATAACTAGTATATCACATAGTCTAAGATTGGTTGAACGAATCGATGTTTCCATATACGGCTAGAACATCGATGCTATCACTTATACAGTTTTCTTCGACCTCTTTTTGATATATTTTATGTTGCATGGCATTCATAGAAGATTGCATATCATACAACTCCTTTCGATGACAATATCGGTCGAAGTTAGCAACGTCTAGTCGGATCTCTGTCGAGCTTAAGTGATTTCGTAGTTCTTGAATCTGTACCGCGTCTTGGTACTGGATTCTTTCCACTCTTGATAACCTATCTTTGATGTCTTCCCATCCAGTTAGTGGATGGAAGATGGTATCTGCAACATAATCCAAGTCCCTCTTCACATAACTCATATCTAGTATGAATAAGTCCAAGCGTTGACGAGCATGGATGGCCTCAGTTTTGGCCGCAACGACAAATGATTCTTGTTGATTCATCTGCCATGCCATACTTTGGACTTTATGTTGAGTTAGGTCCATGTGTTGTTTTAAACGGTAAAGTTCGTATTGGGCAGAGTTTATGAAAGCAGGTATCATTGTGGATGACCCGCCGACTTCATGAATGGATGTTGGTCCTTGAGTAGGGTTAGTAGGATTAGGTTCGGAAGATGTTTCTGAGGCAGGAGGTGGTGATAATGGTGCTACACCATATACATAGTTTTCCTCTTGATCATCCTCAGATTCAACCCAATCCTGAACATTATATTCGGGAGAATCTGGTATAATCAGATCCTCTTCTTCTTCGTCGTCCATATCTTCATATGGTTCATCTTTGTAATCAACGGCATCAAGGTAGTCGTCATTAATATCAGGAAAATCTAGTTCCGGAATGATTGGAATGTTTAGAATTTGTTCGGGTGATGCCGGAACATAATCGGGAGATGTAGGCACAGACATAGTGACTACAAAAGGATATGATGTTAAAATAGTTATAATATTTAGGAGAAAGCTTTAAATATTTCAAGTGTATATATCAATATACTAATATGTTCATGTTATTATAACATGTCTTGAGAGCCAATAATCGTCTGGAGGATGGAAGGTACGGAGAACGGAAGGCTATAAAATATTTTTGTTTGCAAAAGCAGTTATAGTTTAAGTCATAATTTAGACTCGTTTCTCTATAACTATGGCTCTGGTACCAATCTGTAACACCCCCAATTCAGATATGCAGCGGAATTCAAACTGGGTATTACTTGATGGCACAACAGTCATAATAATAGAAAACGATCTCTAAAGGAGTCGTTTTAAAAAGGCTTTATCATTCAAATATATCAGAGTTTACAAAATAGGTCCCAGTTGGTTCCATTGATTACAAAAGACATCAATATAAAGTTTTTGATGCTTTGTGAATGATAAATTATTTATGTATAGCCTTCTTGATCTTGCCCTTCCGTGCCAGCTTCCGACTTTATGGACCTGAAATACATGCTTAAAACTGTCAACACAAAGGTTGAGTGAAATTCATAGAGTTTGTTTGATGGTTGAACACATTATGTTGGTAGTGTGAGTTAATTTGACTCACACCAAGGTTTTGAAAACAAAACAGTTATTATTAGACTAAGCATCATGCAATCAAGGCGTTAACGTGTTCCAAATTTTATTGGAGAAATTGTTGGTACGTGCCCTAGTAGGTAAAATTGCCATTTTTACCTAATGTTACTCAAATATAGTGCGTTTGTTTGCCTCTAACGGGCCAACACAAACGGGATTCGTCAATCCCAATAGATCTATTCACAATATTCGCGCCCACTCTCACATAGTGATTAATTATTCATGATTTAGGGACTTATGTTTGGAAAATGCGGTAACTTAGTACTAATAAAACAATCAGATAAGCATACGATTTGAAAGCAATGTGTTCGGTTTAAAATAAAGCATGTATCTCCCCCAAGGGTTTGTAAAACAATTAAGTAATAGAAAGTGGGGCTATGAACTCACCGAGATTTGATGATGTTAAGTACTAACGGATGTGATGGATAAGTCGGAAGACTTCTACGTGCAACCTAAAAATGAAATGTTGCGACTTAAGTTTGGAATAATGTTTTAGGAAAACATAAACCATCCTATATATATCCCTATGTTGATCATGATGTAGTCAATTTTCATTTGATGTTTATAGAAAGATCTTTAATATGTGAAAACGTATTTAGTTTATAGATATCGTACTACCGTTCGGGCCATCATAATTCAGAGGTCATGCAGTAAACGTTCGAGGAGCTAGGACACTTTAATTCGTAAATCCAGCAACTCGTCGATACGTTTTACTCAAATGAAACCCCTCACATGAAGCTCCCTACTATTGTAGCACTTAGTAAATACAACATATGTTTTGAGTGAAGATTGTTATAACATAAATTTATCATGTTTTAATAACTATCTAGTTTTTACAAGTTCTCGTCGTTTCAAACAAGCCGCGAGGCTTTAGCCATGGTCTTGCCGTGACTTTAGTCTTGACTACCATGGTCTTGAGACTCATCCTTGACCTTAGCCGTAGCTGTGGTCTTGGCTTATGGCCATTAGGCCTCTTGGTTTGCTTTTAGTTGTGACAAAAGTATAGTTATGAGACTATATTTACGGCAGTTTCTGTTTTTGAAAGATTTTTGGCCTATTTAAGCGTTTTCAAGGTCCGAGCTTCGTGTTTTAACGTTTTTATGATTCGGACCATAAGTATGACTTTCAAAATGGCAGAACCAAACAGTCCCCATATGGCAGTTTTGGCGTTTAGGTTTCGCTAACTTCTTTTGCCTATAACTTTTGACTCGTTTGTCCGTTTCGGGTGATTCAAGTTGCTATATTTACCTTTTTATCTTGTCTACCATATTATGTAAGTTACATAGTTCATATGTTACTGATTTTAATGGTCTCACATGTATAGGATATGACTAGTTTTCTAGTTTGTTACTTTTATGACAATATGTAAATTAAAACAAGTGATTGAGTATATGTACATCATGAATCAACATAGTAACTATATATATAGCATGAAATAGTTAAGATTATGAATAATAAAGATGAGATGATGGTGGTGATAAGATGCTTACAACTTTTGGCTTTCAAAATAGAAAGGAGTAACTTAGTAAGGATAGGACTTTGATTGATCGGGTAAGACTTTGTATTGAGCTAGCTTTCCACACCTTGGCACCCTTGCAAACTTGAAGAGTTGGTGATGAAGTACTAAGTGACTTGAGTGGATTTAAACTCAAGAGGATCACTTAAACTTGCTAGAGATTTGATGAAGTAGCTTGATCTTTGGAACTTCCTTGCATAAACTTGGAGTTTATAGATCAAATGATGGAAGATGTGAGTGGTTTATGGTATGAACGACCAAAATCAGTTTGTGAGTGAGTTTATGATGTATTTCACTTCCTATTTATAGGAGGGTAAGTTTGGTTAACCATATATTGGGTTAATTATTAACCATGGTTAAGTTAGGACACTTGTAATGATCAAAATGATGCATGCTTAGGATCAAGCCACATAAATGGTGACGGTTTTAATGAATGACAAGGCTTAGATGATAAGCCTTGGTCTTATCTTGAGGTTTAGAGTAAGTTTTGGTTCCGTTAAATGCCAACCGTAAGTTGTTAAGCCATAAAACGTACAATCGGGTATCGTAAAAATACGAAACTTACAGGAATGATGAGACTCATCATTATACTCCATCTAAAAACATAAAATGAGTGATAAGTCTCATTGGGTGCAAAAACGCTGCTTAAAGCTGGAAACACGGGTCAAAAACGCGTAATTCGCGAAAAACGCAAAACTGAAAAACGTAAAATTCCAAAACTTGTGGAATTGTCATAAAATGGTAGAAATACATATTTCTAATGTTTATATGGTTTACTGGACATATCGGGATGTCCGAATGACGTTTTAACCCTAAAGTAGTTCTCGGACACGGTTTCGTGAAAACGGTTCTGAATGGATTCAACGTGCGCCGTCAGGACGACTTGTCGAGTTTATTTATCTTGTCATGATAGTAAAATAAAAAAAATATTTACGATATGAATAGTGAAAATGAATAGTAAATGTAAATAGTAAAAGTGAATAGTAAATTCTCGAAAATGAAAAATAACCTGAAAATGCGGGTGGTTACACACAATATACCCCTCATCAACTTTGTCATCAAATTTCCCCAATGGATCACTGGTGTTCAAAATGGTCACTTGACATCCAAAAGGTTTGAGGTAATGTATAGCAGGAACTTTCCCAGTGAGAAGTTCATAAGGTGTCTTGAAATGAGGTCTAGTAATGGAGACCCTGTTTAGTACATAGCAAGCCATGCTAACTGCTTCAGTCCAGAACATAGTGGGTAATTTAGAGTCTGCAAGCATGGATCGTGCAACCTCTATTAAGGTCCTATTCTTTCTTTCAGCTACCCCATTTTGTTGTGGGGTTCTTGGAGTGCTATAGTCCCTTTTTATCCCTTTAGACTTACAAAGTTCGATTAACACAACATTTTTGAACTCTATCCCATTATCACACCAAATTCCTTTAACCTTTTTGTTCAACTGGTTTTCAACAAGGGTAATGAACTCTTTTAAGACTTGAGATGTTTCATCTTTAGTCCTCAAAAAGAATACCCAACAAAATCTACTATAGTCATCAGTTATTACCAGGCAGAAATACTTGTGATCAATACTCCTGACTTAGGTTGGACCAAAGAGATCCATGTGCAGCAACTGAAGAGGTTCTGAGATAGTGCTCACAACTGTAATGGCTTTGTATGAGGCTTTGTGTTGCTTTCCTTTGTTGCAGGCAACACAATTGTGTTCATTAGTGAAGACTTTGGAGGGAAGTCCATCAACAAGACCCAGTTTAGAAATCTTGCTTATGGTCTTGAAGTTCACATGTGCCATCCTTCTATGCCATTTTGTAGACTCATACAGGGATGCTTTAGCCACCAACCATGTGAGATCACCTTCTGTTGAACATCATTCAAATTGAATGTGTATAAATTATGGCTTTTAGGAACTCTCAGCAGAATGGATGTATCTTCTGGAAGTGTAAAGTCTTTAGAGAGCACAATACATTCATTCTCACAAAATAATACTTTGTTCTTGGCATCACAAATTTGTGATACTGAGAACAAGTTGAAATGTTGTAGTTCCTTTACATAGTACACATTCTCAAAATCCAAATGAGGTGTTCTAATTGTGCCTTTCCCTGTGATTCTACCATCTCCTCCACCAAAAGTGACACTGCCTCCTCCTTCTATAGGGATAAAATCATGAATCTATTCTCTGTTTCCTGACATGCTTCTGGAACAACCACTATCCACTTTGCCAACATCCTTACTCCTCAGGGGATGATCCTACAACAACAACATAAAGTATATACAAAATATTAGTACACTATAGAGACTCAAGTCATTACTGACTTGAGCCTGCCTTGTGGATCATAGGATTTAGGCCATGTAGATGAAAAAGATCCACTATTGTTCTTGGACCTCCATTGAAAATTAGGTCCCTTTTTAGTCCTAGAACAACCTGCTGAGGGCTTCACAGCAGTACCCTAATTTCCCTTCCCATCATACATTGATTTAACACATCCAGGCCAATAACCATTTTGAAAATATGAACTTGTTGGTTTCATATAAGGTCTAGCAACAGATCTTCTCCAAGGAGAAGGTTTATTATTAGTTTCTTGGGGAATAAAAGATGGTATATCATTAATATTTGTCCACATTGGTCTAGGTTTCTTTTGACCAGCACATGCACCCATTCTTTGCTCATGAAAATTACAATCCTTAATCAAATGAAATTTACTTCCACAAACAAAACATGTCTTCTTTTTAGAAGATTTATTCAAAGTGAAAGATGTTCTATTACATGCAAAAGCATTCAAACCACAAACATTAATAGAATTGTTTTTAACAGACTTAAAAGCATTATTGTGCAAAGAATTAAAAGACAAGTCTTCAGAGGAAACTGTCTTGGAAGTTGATTCCTCAGCAACAACTCTAATAGGCTTGTAAGCAGTCTTGGGTGTAGGCTTGGGAAAGGTCTTGGGAAGGTCGAACTTGTCATTTGAATCACACCTGGTAGCAGAAGTAGACCCTTGGTCAGAGGACTTGTCACTGTCACAACAAGAGACAAAGTCAGTAGATGAAGAATCAGGGTCTGGCAAGTCTCTTGACTTTTTGCCATAAAGATGGTGTGATCCATCAAAGTTAACATTGAGGGATAGGTCAATGGGCATATGTTCTCCTCTAATGGGTCCAGGGATACCATGTAATGTTTCTTCTTTAACATAATTAGCTAAACCTGCTGGAGTAATTTTATACCCATCATTCCTAGCTTCTAATCCTACATACTTTTGAAAACCAAAACCTATCCCAGAGGTCTCAGATTGACTACTATAGATATGTCTAGCTAGATTATCACCTGATATTAACCATTCTTTATGTCTAGCTACTTCCTTATCTAGTTTCTCTTTTAGCACTTGGTTTTCAGAAACTACCTCAGCTTTTTCTTTCTCAGTACGTTTTAAATCAATTTTAGCACAATCTAAATCACTTTGTAACACCCTGATCTTTTCATCATAAGCCAATTGATTCTTTTGAAACCAAACTTTTTGTCTTTCTAATGTTTTTAAAGCCTGTTTATAAGCCTCAACTTCGACATAGCATTCATTATATTTAGGTTTCAATTCATCATAGGCTTCTTTAAGTTCATTATAGCGTTCACTACAACCAAAAACACAATTATGTACCTGAGAGATGTCCATTAAGGCAACTTGATCATGCCCGTCCTCTAAAGTACAGCTAGCCAGCAATCCAATATTCTCCGAACCAGGACCTTTATCATTATCAGGCTCATGCAGATTCCAATTGACATGGTCATCCATAGTGACAACAGCTGTGGAGGGTCCAGCCTTCGAAATTCCAGCTTCCTTTTGAATCTGCTGATAGGAAGAATATCTCACCTCATCACCAGCCTTCCTATCCTTGCATTCTCTAGAGAAGTGACCCATCTGCCCACGAGTAAAGCACTTGACCTTGCTTCTGTTAAATCTTGCTGGATCTCTTCCCTGGAAACCAAACTTTCTCCTAGACTTACTCTCAAACTTCTTGATGTTCATTGAGAGCATAGCCAGTTGCCACTTATAGTTCATCTCTTCCATGTCAAATGGATCCACCAGTTCAAGGTCCTCAAAGGCTAGTTGCTGCTGAGTGTCATACTCAGCAACAAAAGAGTGAATCACATCTTCCAATACACCACTGGATTTAGGTTGAGAACTTGATGAAGTTGTAGTGTAGGATGATGATGCTGAGGAAACAGGACTTGGAGCATAAGTCATCCTATTTGAGGAGGCCCCAACAAAAGCTGTGTGACTAGGAGTGGATGAACGAAATGGACTTCTCACATCAGGCTCAAGAGATTTAAGTCTGTTGTATAGTTCATCAAAAGTGAGCATATCCAGCCCACCTTTAGCTTTGAGGGCAATGCTTACTTGCAACCAAGATGAAGGTAAAGATCGCAAGAACTTTGAGTTGCAGTCATCATTATCTGGCTTTGTCTTCAGCTGATTCAATTGACTCAATATCTTATGGAACCTGTCATACCCCTTGTGGATACCTTCCTCTGCAGAGATTTGGATTTCTTGAAACTGTTATTTCAGCATTGATTTCCTCATTCTCCTTGACTCCTCATTCCCACCAAACCTAGCCTTGACTGACATCCAAATGTCCTTAGCATCCTTCATGTAGTGAAAGTCACCCAAGTGATCCTCAGGTATAGCCTGAAGGAGAATAGTTCTGACTTTATTCTCTCTCTGGACAGCCAATATCTCTTCAGCAGATTTGGGAGGAAGGATGGTAACCTTACCATCAGGAATACGCGGAATATCTATCTCTGCAGAAACCATCTACACGGTTATATTACTTCAGCATAATTACTTCTTTAGCAGAATCCTTGCACTTCAGTAGAATCCATCAGCAGTAACTTCAGCATAATTCATACTTTGTAGAATTCCCAACAATCTACTTTCCTAATTTTATCAGTGATAAGAGCCTCAGGGATCGGCTTTCTGAAGACCACTTTGTCCGTTCCTTTAGCTACAAACTTCAAATTGCCGAGAAGATTTTCATCGCCGGCTTCATGGAGAGCAGACTCACTTCTTGTACTAAACTAATGTATTTCCTGCAGATGCTTGATGATGAGCTTTGAGAACCTGATGTTGGGGATCACCCTTTTGTCTTTTGCTTTCTTTCCCTTAACTTTCTTTAGAGCAGTTTGTTTGTCGGTAATGAAGGTGTCCATTACTAAAGTAAATTCTAGATACGCGTACAACGCGCATTCAGGGTCAAAGGAAACTTCCTTTTCTTCAAGCAAGTTGTTCAACCACCTAGGTAGTGAACCTAATCGTTGTAGTGTAGTATTAGGGTAAGCCTCGGGGATTGATATCATTCTCTAGGGGAATAGGAATGCTAGTGAGAAATTACTACGCTAAGGTTGGGGTTGAGGAAGAATATTTTTTATCTTTTTCATATTTTTTATAAAATTAAAGGTACGATCTCGGGGTTTGGATTTTTGGAGGGTGGTACTTCTACTGATTAGTCTACTATTCTAATTATCTAATCTAAGGGGTAGTCTATGTCTATTGATGTGTGCTCGTATGATGATTAAAAATTTGTTTACCTAGATACTATTACTCCCTAGCTATATTTTATTGGTGGTTGAATTGACACGTCCTTATTCTTAACGCGTTGTGTTTTCTAAGGTCGTAGGGTGTGCTTTTATCCCTAACTCTTTAAAGCTACCTAAGGTTAATGACTACGAAATCTCTAGGATTCATAAACTTAACACTAAGGTTTTCTTTGGATTAATCAAGCATTAAAAACACAACGATGGCTTTAAGCACTCCTAAGCCAATTACAATTAAGATAAGAGACAACCAATCAATATTTAATAACTAGGTTTCATAGATCTAAGCAAACACACAAGTAAATTAGCTGAACATGTTAAACATGCAAGCATACACACATTCAATTGAAGACATAATGAAATCAGGGGAATAAATAACTTATCTCGATGTAAAATAGGGTATTAGAACCCTAAAATACTGTCCAAGACGGACTACAATCGTTTTAGGTATTTACTCCACAAGTTACTACTGCGACGGCGTCACATTTTAATTGTGACGCCATCAGATCACCGCCATTAGGGTTTCGTCTTGGCCAAGTCAACTTTGGGACGGCGTACAGTTGTGGTTGTGACGTCGTCAGCTTCAGCTTCTGACGTCGTCTGAATCTGGATCTAGGGCGTCTGGGATGAACAGTCTTCGTAACGCCCTACTCTTCAAAGTCTGACACCGTCAGGTGTAAAATAGGAATTTCACTCCTGAGTCATCACAAATGTAGGGACGATGTCGCCCTTTGTTTCTGACGTCGTCGGGTGCACTTCTAGTAGCTTGAGTGTCTTGATCTTGACGTTAGCTATTTTCTTCACATATTCACTCCTTTTCATCTGAATAAGCATCAGTCCAGCATTTTGCCTTCAAGAGACCTAAAAAGTGAAAAGGAACGAAATTAAGCAGTAACGGATATAAAAGTGGGCGATTAAGGGCATAAATGACCCCTTAAAAGTGTACGTTTTAAATCCTTATCAAATATCCCTACACTTGGTATTTGCTTGTCCTCAAGCAAATGTGCTTTTGGCCAATCAATTTATAAGTTAGGGGGCATAAAGCAATGGTTTAACATAATTCATAACAAGTATAAGCCCCGCAAAAGTCATAACAAGCACGGAAATTATATACTAGCACCTCACAAGTGGTGTTTGGATACTCTCATCTCTCGGGTGTATATGAAATATATCAAATGGAAATGGAAGATAAACACTAATTAACCGGTCCTAGTACATAGATTACCATAGGCTTGAGACTAGATCAAACCTCCACTGCTTTTGCGTAAGAACCTAGAAAAAACTATCTAAGAGGTCTTTTAAAGGGTTGTAACATTAGGCTTACGGTAAGGAAACAAAGGGTTTGGTTGGATAGGCGATTTAGTGGTGGCAAGTCAAAAATCTTTACGTTACAAGCATGAGAAGAATGGTGTTGCTAAGCCAAGACTCGACTCTCTAAACTCTAGATAACTTTGAAAAAAACAAACATAAATATAAATATAGATGTCGGATGGTAGCCCATATGTTTTTTTTTCTTTTTTTCATTTTTTTTTCAACACTCTTTTTTTTCCGATTTATTATTATTATTTTTTTATTACTTTTTTTTCATACACTTACTCTACCATCCTCTACGATAACATCAAAGTATAAGGGATTTATAGGCACATCCCTACGCTTGAGTTTTTATTACTCTAACAGTAATTTGACCCGAATTGAAAAGATCAAAACCCGTGGAGTACATTATTACGTAGATAAAGGGAATTTGAATTTAACGTTATTTCCCGTCTGTTGGATCGATATACTCTAACCAAACTAACTTATGTAGCTTGTAAGGGCTTAGCAACCTCGGATAAATCCTAAGTCACTAACAATGAAACACTGAATTAACTCTATTAAGTATGCGGAATTTACTTCAATAAAGCTAAGAAGAATTAACTTTAACTTCAACGATTTTATTAATACTTAGAACCTGCTTGTTATACAGATTCTCTAACAACTCTAATAACTCTAATACTGCGTATGAATTCGTACTCTTAAACTCTAAAACACATATCTCTAATACCAATCTAGGGGTCCTTTTATAGGCATAAGGATTACCCTAGTCGGTTTACAACTCTAATTCTTGTACGACAAGTAATCTAAACTAAGAATATTCTAGAATAACAAAGCTTTCCATAAACGATGTAACAGTTCTTTTAGCTTTGCAGTACTTTGATATTGAGCAGTACTTTGACTTTCTTCTTTAGCAGTACTTTGACTCTTCAGCACTTTGACTTCTTCGTTACTTTGTATTTCTCTAGTACTTTATATCCCAACACCGTCACTCCATAAAATTTAACTTTACCCATGAGTCCCAATCGTCCCAAAACTGTATACAAAAGATATGACTCGACTTAGCAACTTATGCAAATAACTAGATAATTGAACTAAGGGCTTAGTATGATAACAATAATGCACTAAAAGTGGGTGCATACAAGGTAGGCTAAGGCGATTTGGGTGTACATTTGGGGGTGGATTGTAAACAATGCTCTTCATTGATATTTCGGAAAACCAAAACATCACGAGAACCGCGAAAATGATAGGCTCTAAGGGGTTAACTACGGGTATCGTGTACTAAAGATGAGTACAGCGCAAGGGTGTGAGGGAATTACTCAACCGATGTGGAAGAAGTAATTATAATACGGGTATCAAAAAAGGGCTATCCTAATTCCTCTTATCATTTAGTTATTCCTAACGACACAAGTGTAATCTCACTAGCGATCTCGGGATGCTTCACAAAACAATTTCTAGAATCTATTAAACTACCGGTACACTCTCGAAGCATTAAAGATGAACGCTTTAATTCCTACAAATCTAGGGGCGAACCTCACATTTTTGGGGTGGAATTTGAGTGGTAAAGGGATTTTGTGCTACTCATATAACTTCCTATCCATGAGACGCTTTATTAAGACTAAAGACCCACTCCTACATGTCATGAAAAATTTTAAATTTTTTGCTAAAATTACCCTAACCGATATTTCTCATGGTTTATTACACAAATGAAATAAGACAAGACAAATGATCAAGGATAAGCATAGTTTCAAAGTTCCCATTTTAATCTCCCTCCCTACACTTAAATTGAACATTGTCCCCAATGTTCCCCAAAAGTATCAAAGTTATGATAACGGAACGTAATTAAAAGAGAAAAAAACTAGTACTCCCCTGATTAGCTCGGTAGGATCCGTGTGAAGTAGTGGTTAAATTCTTCTCCAAGAAGAATGTATGCGTGAAAAGCTCCATCCAATCTTATGTTTCTTCTTCTTGTTAAATAAAACCTGCACACTTTAAGAAAATAGACGAAACCTTCATGTAAAATCGGCGGTAAAACTATATATGATTCTACTAAACTAGGATATAATGCTTGTGGAATGGATGTTTACAGGTTTTCTGGAAAATTAAGACCTGAGAAATTCCAAATTTTTTTTAAGTAGCATAGAAAACGAGAGAAAGTTAGATAAGCTATTTCTGCTCCTCCTGACGTCGTCAGGTAGCGATTCTAACGCCGTCAGGTTATCCTGACAGAAACTGGTCTGCTGCGTTTCTCTAGAAAAATTACATCTTTAGAATCTGCAAAAAATCCTGCAAAACATCCATTATGACTCAATACAAGCATTTGACTCTAACAAACACACATATATATCTTTTTCAAGAATTGTAATTCTCATGTTCATGTTCTTTTAAAAATGTGTGTAATATTCCCTACACTTATCCTTTTTGTAAAATACCTTTATATGTAATCAAGACGAGGTTAAGACAAAATAAAGCATTTTTACAAATTCAAACATGAGAACATACAATAATGAAAAGATATATGACACACAAATAAAAAAGAAAAAGAAAAACACATGGGTTGCCTCCCAAGAAGTTATTTCTTTATTGAAAAGATATTTCTTCGGATCGATGGGTTTTTGTACAGTATTATTGATGCGGAATTGAAGTAACGTTTCACGGGTGTACTTCTTTATCTATGAGACGTTGGTTGGTTGGATGCATGTCTCAAGATAACTTGTTGGGGCATAACTGTCACGTTATGTGATTATGAATTTGACAATCTGTTCATAACTGATGTAAGGAGTTACGTTGTAGTGCTCACAATGTATAACCATCACTTTAAGGAGTTACGTTGTAGTGCTTATTGTCACACGGCATTGTGGATTGTTCAAGAATATAGAACAAGCAACAAGTCACAAAGTTGGGATGTTTACTTCCTTTTCAAGTTAGTCGTATCAGGTTATTTCCATATGTGGTCATTACTATTAGCCAGTGAATTCAAAGGAGGTTCATTTTAAGGTTGGTTTGAGAGACGTATTGAGAGTATATTTTTTGCGACATATTCTCACGGAAAACTTGATCAAGCTAAGGCTTTAATATTGCATCAAGAAAAAGGTAATACGGCATGTACGCAACATTATGACGATTCTGATTGCTCGCAACCATCAGGAGGGAGAAGTTGGTATTTCATCTTCCGTGATAGGATTACGAAGGGAATTGTGCTTAAGACTGAAGAAGGAGAAGTAGTGTCTGTACATCGGGGCTTTTTACCAACTTGGATGCAATACTAAGTGAGATATGATTTTATGATGTTCCCAGCATGACAACCATCGTGCTACAATCAAGAGTCGACTTTCTCCGCTGCGTGTTGAAGAGTGTTGTCGGTTCAGGAGGGAGAAGAAAAAGAAAAAAGGCTCACTAGTTAAGAGGGAGTAATAACCTAACTATATCGTTACAGTTGAAGTTCAGAGCTACAAGGTTTGTACAGTCAGTGCCAAAGATCAAATGCCGAGATCGTCGGAAGAGAGAACTTCAAGTTTGCCTTAGTATCTAGACTACAGAGACTTTGCGCTTCAACAAAGTCAACATTGTTCATTACTATTGTAAATTACTTTGTTTTGTATTTATAGGTCTCATTGTAACCATTCACGTGTGACGATATCTTGGAGGGAGATTGTTAGCCTCGCTTTTTTATAAAGATAACGTCACTTAAGTGAATTGGACTAGATGCGTAGTATACTTTGCTCATAGGGACTACTATCGTTTATGTGGCAAAGTAATTCTTAGTTGAGCCTATAAATACCCCTCATGACTCTGCATGAGGGGTGAGGTTAATCATTAGGTGTATTGTATTGTTTTCATTTATTCAAGTTATCCTTTGTTTATCCTCCCTCTCACTACTTTCTCTCTCTAAAAGGATGAAGATATTCATCTTCTTCCACCAACCAAGGCCTCCCAAAACCACATAAATCACATATATTTACGATCCTACAAGTAGTATAGAGCCATGGTTATTGTGTTTTATTGATTTATGTTGGTTCGAATCTTGTTTTAAACTGATTTTATATCATTTTTTTGTGTCAGAAATTTTTTTCCCCTTCTTTTTTGTGATATCAGTTTTTAAACAAGTTTTGAATGTATCCTTTCTTGGTCTAAAAAGTCATCTAGTTTGTCAAAGTTTAGAATATCTTGTCTAGTGTCATTTCTGTCCAAAACATACATTTGTATTATCATTTTTTATATGACCTTTGTACCAATATGTGAAAATGGTCTATTCTTGTGGTCATCTGGTGAGTTTATCGTGGTCAAATGGGTAAAAAAGAAGCATCTTTTATGATATTTTCTGGGTAAGTTTGAAGCTGGTCGGAAAACTTGGTCGGAAATCTCGCCGGAAAAAAGTCAACAGGGTCACAACCCTAGTTTTCTACGCCTAAGGATATTCTTACGCATATGGAATACGCGTAAGAGCTTACGAGTAAGAAATATCTTACACCTAAGAAGATTTTTACGCGTAAGATGCTTACGCAGAAGCATGTTTACGCTTAAGCCTTCTTACGCATAAGAAAGTTACGTGTAAGACTGTTTTATGCATAAGGGAAGTTGTTCACGCGTAAGAAGCTACGCCTAACTTGGTTTACGCTTAAGGTTATGAATGAAAAAGTTACGCGTAACAAATGTTTATGAGCTAGAACCGAAAAAACTATGCGTAAAGACTTGACCATATACCAAGACTCATTCATACGACTTCAGGCTCAAAAGCCCATCATCAGTCCAAGAAAAATAAAAACAGTAATGAAAACGAGAAGCTAAAGAGAGTATCTTTAGATACGGCACATTAATCCAACTCCAACATCCTCAAATCCCAAAACTGTCCTAACAATCCTCCTCATCTCACATCAATACCATGACTCAAGACTCGTATCACACTAGATAAGAAAATAACAAATCAATCTCAGATTTGACTCAATTTTTTTTGCAATCTTTTAAGATTGTTTCAATTGAATCTTGCTCATCATTGACCCTTTAGAAGACTCAGTATCTTTAATATCCGAATCATCAAGTAAAGAAATCTAACAATTATGTTATTTTTCTTTTCTTAATTCGTTATAAGACAACAACAAAATGAAACGAAAACAACTACAAACTTCTACAATCAAACCTACCCGAGACCAAAGTTTTGATCTTGAAACGCAATCAAGGTGTGTTGTTATGCCGCACAATAAAGAAGGGTGTTTGTGTTCGCTTCTTTTGATGGCAATATGATTGTTGGTACTGAGATGAGTTTTGATCGATTTGTGTTTGATGTTCGGATTATAGATAAGTGAGATATGATCTGACTATCTGAGTTGGTGTAACCACCGGTAAATTTCTACTTGTATGATATTCTAACTAAAGAATACTTATCCATTTTTCACGTCTAAATTTTTTTTAGAACGTTATCAGTTTATCTAATTACAACAACTAACTAATATGACGTAACTCACATTAGAATGTCTTAAGTTCAATCCTTATACGTCAAGTATAAAAGTTTTCAACTTTTATTTACCATTCAAACTAAACGAGTTTTCATGAAACCAAAATTTATTATACCTATGATTTTATGAAACTAAATCATAAATACTGAAGTACAACATTTTATACCTAAAGTACAAGTCATTAAAGCACATAACCTAGCTATACATTAAGTTCCATTACAAGCCCTAATATACAACTCTATGATTTTATGTGCATGATATATTTTTAAAATACTAATGTACAAGTCTTTCAAGCACAGGTACAAGTCTTTAATGCATAAAAGCTTAATACTTATATAAATCATATTATAAACCTCAATGTACCTATCTTAAAACACGTGATGCAAACGTATAATGCACAAAGCCCTTAAAATTGACTTTCTTATAAATTACAAGTCTAAGGTAAAATTTCATAATGCTTGTGGTACAAGTACTTAATGCACAAAACCTAAAAACAACACTTTTACTTATTTTAAACTGAACAAAATTAATCTAAAATTTTATAAACTTAACTAAAGGCTTAACCATACATTTTCCATATCACTAAAACCCTAGTAAAACCCTAAATAGACTATGTACAACACATTATAGCCTTGGTACCACCCTTTAAGCAAATCGAACCCCTAGTTAAACTATGGTTCAAAATGAACTAAAAGCTAACTTATTTAGTTCCTAAGCTCTACATGTTTACCTTCTAGCCACAAGAGACTCTTTTGGTGCCCTTAACTTCCACATAGTAATGTCCCCTTGATTTTTTACCATGGTAAAAAATGTTGGACAAAACCCTTGGCTAATTTTTGTACACCATACACCACCTTCCCCATAACCACATGAACCTTTACAACCTCCAATGGGTCACATCACTTTGTTTCCTATACCTTCCACCCTTGTGGCTAGAAAATAGAACAAGTAACACACATGGAGTGTCTCTTTTTAGAACCATTCAAACCAAATGGACATCTTGTGAACACATCACCTTGTCCCTAATTCATTTGCCTAAAATACATACCATCTTAATCCCATTCACTCCATCCCTCACTTGTTATCCTACACCCACACTCAAATATACTCACACTCACTAAAATTCTGAAGTTGTGAGGAAGGAAAGAGCTTGGTTCTACTTTAGAAGTCCCTTGGGTGTTTTTTTTCACGAGTACCAACGATTTGTAAGTCTTTTAAACTCAATCAATTTCGTTATCACATTTAATATCAAGTACATACTATTAAAAAGGATTTTTCAAGGAAAACGTGGCCTTTTCAATCACCTAAAATGGGTTATCAAGTCAAAAGATACGACAAAAAGAAGTCACCACAAAAGCTGTCAAAAACTTTCTGTGACAGAATGTTTAGGCACGTGAAACGAGGCACTTCTGGTCTGTTTCATAAAAAAGTTAAAGTACGAAAGTTTTCCGGAACGACGTTTTCTTCAAAAGCTTAGGGCACGGGTCCTGAAAACGCAAAACGAACGCTAATTTTAATCAAAATCTTAACAGCTGTTATATATATTTTATAAAATCAAGCCAATCACCTCTCATAAGCCCAACTTTTAAGCTAGAAGCCGCAACCCTTAAGCCCAGCCATTAAGCCCTTTCAACAAGCTCCTAGGATACTACAAAACGCCCCCATAACCTGGTTAAGAAGCCCTTATATCTCGCTTTAATTCTGCTTTTCTTTTTTGTCGAATGTCACAAAACCAAACACACCCTTATATAATTGATTTTGAGAATTTTGTTATTTTTAGTAAATTTGACCCTGAGCTACTCTAGAAACATTAAAAATAAGTTAAACGTCATGTCACAAGGTTTCATGCAAGAGTTATAAAGTTCTAAAGTTTAAAAACAAGATTTTCAATTTGTCGAAAATAGCCTAAGTAGCCCTTTTCAATAATTAATTTCTCGCTAATTAAAGGATTGTAAAATATGAGAGTTACACCGTTTTAAAGATCCCGCTGCGATGATTTTAAAACCCCAAGAACGTCTTTAAAAACCCTTATGGTCTCTTTTAAAATCAATCAAAAAGAAGGTGACTCGTAAAGATTTTCATAAATAACTCTTGCATGCACTTTTCAAAATTTGAGTCTTATGAGTTATAGGATGTTAGAGAATAACTTAAAATGAGTTAATTAACATATTGCGATGTCCCTAGGTTAAACCGTAAAAGTTAATAGGTCAAAAATGAATTTTCCTTAAAACGCGACGTGGTCAAGTGACCATGTTTACGGGCTTGTTTCTCCCTAATCAAAGATAACTAAAATATGACACCTATACCATTTTGAAGAGCTTACAGCAAAGTGTTTAAAAGATCAATTGCGTCGTAAAAATATTGGCTTTCCTTGTGTAAAATTTGTCCTCATTTGGGCTTGTTGTCGCCAAAACCAACATTCTTTAAATAAGGCACCTAACCCCGCTACTTTCGGAAATTATTATGACCAAACCGTAAGAGCTTAGGACTTATAGTCTGAACCATTATAAAGACCACCCGAAAAAATCTTGAAGGGATCAAGAACGTAGTAAAAACCTCTTAAGGCCTCGCTTATATTTACCCTTACTTTTTTCGATTTAGGCCTAAAACAAGTAAACTTTTCTTATAAAACTACAAGGATAAAAATTGTAATTTTTTAAAGATAAAGTTTTCTAGGGCTAAAAAGGTCATTTCTTAAAAGTTAATTATACAAGGGCTGATTTTGTCAATAACCCATAGTTGAGGGTATAAAGTGTCATTTTTGAAAGTGCAAGGGAAAAAACCGTAAATATTCAAAATTATAAAATATAACATTTTGGAAAGATATCATATTTAACAATTCGGGTTTCGATAAAACTTATAAACAATCAACCAAGCCATAAAAATAAGTGTGATAAGTATTACTAATTTTTGAAGAGACTTCATGTTTACCCAATTACCGATAAACCATTATCATCGTATAAACTTGAACTCGAATACTAAAAACATGACAGACCAACTCAGGTCGCGAGTCGGAGCAGTTTATTCACATTACTTAATTTGTCTTCCATCCAGGCTACGGTAACATCGAGGTGAGTTCGTAGCCCCGTTTTTATACTTGTTTATTAATGCTTTGGGGGAGATACATGCTCAACTAATTGCTTTCACTTTTATAAGTACTCTAAAAACATTAACATATTACTTTAAGTCATAGCCCCTCTTTTCCTTATTTTGAACGTTTTGGGGGAGATACATGCTCAAATATTGGTTGACATTTTTACATTTATTTTAAAATCATACGAATTACTATGAGTTCGTAGCCTCGTTTTTATACTTTTTTATTAATGCAATGGGCGAGATACATGCTCAACTGCATGCTTTCACTTCTATAAGTACTCTAAAAACTTTTACATATTACTGTGAGTTCATAGTCCTACTTTTTACTTGTTTTTCAAACTCGTGGGGAGATACATGCTACAAAATCGAACACAAGTATTTTTCTATGCTACACCTACACCTAATGGCTATTGCTTAAGTACTTACTGTTGCCACTGAAAGTCCCTCATATCGTGAACCATTAATCACTTGCGAGTGAACGCGAATATCGTGAATAGATCTATTGGCAGTTGACGCCCCATTTGTGTTAGCCGGATAGGTAACCAAATGCACGTTATTTGAGAATACTAGGAGAATGGCAAACTCCTACCAGAGGGCATTGTTGCTCACATTATCACTATGATGTTTGTAACTTACGTCATTATTGAAAGATAAAGTTTTCTTGGGCTAAAAATGTAATTTCTTCAAAGTTAATTATACAAAGGCTGATTTTGTCAATAACCCATAGTTGAGGGTATAAAGTGTCATTTTTGAAAGTGCAAGGGTAAAAACCGTAAATATTCAAAATTGTAAAATATAACATTTTGGAAACATATCATATTTAACAATTTGGGTTTCGATAAAACTTATAAACAATCAACCAAGCCATAAAAATAAGTATGATAAGTATTACTATATTTTGAAGAGACTTCATGTTTACCCAATTACCGATAAAGCATTATCATCGCATAAACTTGAACTCGAATACTAAAAACATGACAGACCAACTCAGGTCGCGAGTCGGAGCAGTTTTTTCACATTACTTAATTTTTTTTCCATCCAGACTACGGTAACACCGAGGTGAGTTCGTAGCCCCGTTTTTATACTTGTTTTATTAATGCTATGGGAGAGATGCATGCTCAACTAATTGCTTTCACTTTTGTAAGTACTCTAAAAACATTTACATATTACTTTAAGTCATAGCCCCTCTTTTCCTTATTTTGAACGTTTTGGGGGAGATACATGCTCAAATATTGCTTGACATTTTTACATTTATTTTAAAATCATACGAATTACTGTGAGTTCGTAGAATCGTTTTTATACTTATTTTTTAATGATCTGGGGGAGATACATGCTCAACTACATGCTTTCACTTTTATAAGTACTCTAAAAACTTTTACATATTACTGTGAGTTCATAGTCCTACTTTTTACTTGTTTTTTAAACTCGTGGGGAGATACATGCTACAAAATCGAACACAAGTATTTTTCTATGCTACACGTACACCTAATTGCTATTGCTTAAGTACTTACTGTTGCCACTGAAAGTCCCTCATATCGTGAACCATTAATCACTTGCGAGTGAACTCGAATATCGTGAATAGATCTATTGGCAGTTGACGCCCCATTTGTGTTAGCCGGATAGGTAACCAAATGCACGTCATTTGAGAATACTAGTGGAATGGCAAACTCCTACCAGAGGGCATTGTTGCTCACATCATCACTATGATGTTTGTAACTTACGTCATTATTGAAAGATAATGTTTTCTTGGGCTAAAAATGTAATTTCTTCAAAGTTAATTATACAAGTGCTGATTTTGTCAATAACCCATAGTTGAGGGTATAAAGTGCCATTTTTGAAAGTGCAAGGGTAAAAACCGTAAATATTCAAAATTGTAAAATATTACATTTTGGAAACATATCATATTTAACAATTTGGGTTTCGATAAAACTTATAAACAATCAACCAAGCCATAAAAATAAGTATGATAAGTATTACTATATTTTGAAGAGACTTCATGTTTACCCAATTACCAATAAAGCATTATCATCGCATAAACTTGAACTCGAATACTAAAAACATGACAGACAACCTCAGGCCGCGAGTAGGAGCAGTTTATTCACATTACTTAATTTGTTTTCCATCCAGACTACGGTAACACCGAGGTGAGTTCGTAGCCCCGTTTTTATACTTGTTTATTAATGCTTTGGGGGAGATGCATGCTCAACTAATTGCTTTCACTTTTATAAGTACTCTAAAAACAATTACATATTACTTTAAGTCATAGCCCCTCTTTTCCTTATTTTGAACGTTTTGGGGGAGATACATGCTCAAATATTGCTTGACATTTTTACATTTATTTTAAAATCATACGAATTACTGTGAGTTCGTAGCCTCGTTTTTATACTTATTTTTTAATGCTCTGGGGGAGATACATGCTCAACTACATGATTTCACTTTTATAAGTACTCTAAAAACTTTTACATATTACTGTGAGTTCATAGTCCTACTTTTTACTTGTTTTTCAAACTCGTGGGGAGATACATGCTACAAAATCGAACACAGGTATTTTTCTATGCTACACCTACACCTAATTGCTATTGCTTAAGTACTTACTGTTGCCACTGATATTCCCTCATATTGTGAACCATTAATCACTTGCGAGTGAACGCGAATATCGTGAATAGATCTATTGGCAGTTGACGCCCCATTTGTGTTAGCCGGATAGGTAACCAAATGCACTTTATTTGAGAATACTAGGAGAATGGCAAACTCCTACCAGAGGGCATTGTTGCTCACATCATCACTATGATGTTTGTAACTTACGTCATTATTATGACGCGTTCGTGTTAAGGTTTGCGTTCATGAGACTTAAGGCAATATGATGTGCTACGATATTATGAATTTTACTACTTTTTCAACTTGTGTTCAACTGATTTTTATACAAACACTATGGATTCACTCAACCTTTGTGTTGACATTTTAGGATGTTTATCTCAGGTTCATAATTTACGAGGATGGCACGGATACTCAAGAAGGCTATATTATTATTCGAAAACTTACTTAATAAACTGTAAAACCACTGGGACCTCATTTTGTAAACTCATATATTTATATAAATCGAATGATAAATCTTTTAAAATGACTCAATTAGGGTTCGTTTTCTATTGTTATAACTGTTGGGCCATGAAGTAACACCCAGCTTGAATTCCGCTGCGTATCACGAAATTTGAGGGTGTTACAGATTGGTATCAGAGCAACAGTTATAGAGAAACGGGTCTAATTGAGACCTAAACTATAAATACTTTTTCATAAAAACATTTTTATAGCCTTTTGATCTCCGTGCCTTCCATCCTCCAGGTAATTATCTGACTTCTAAACAATTTATGCTATCAAAAAATATTAGTATATTGATATATACGCACTCAACATACTCTCGATCACTTTATACAAAGAACAGAATAAACATACTTGTATGTGTCTATTCTAAGGCATTACGACTCAATCTTTCCCCGAGCATGTACCTACTTTTATATTTTTCAAATTTATGAAACCTTCTCTAGACATTGTAACCAATTACAATGGTCTCTCCTACTTACCTTATTTTCACTAAATATATATACTCGTTAAGTATTTTGAGTATTATGGAAACTTTCCTTGATTTTCTTACTCCCATCTCTAAAAAGATGAGTGTAAATACTCCTTCTGTACTCCCAGAACACCTAAATTTCCTTGTAACTCATCAGTTAAGTACGAAGGTTGATTCAGAAATTCTTAAGTAGGATGATTTATAATGTCTCTATTTAAATGGATTGGGACACCTCTTTATTTAAATAAAGTAATTACAAATCACCAAACCATAAGTTTATATTTCTTTATTTACATTGTTTGGGACGCCTCTCTATGTAAATAATGAATTATAAATAAGTGGGCTTATTTGTATCAGAAATGGTATAAGTACAAACTCGAGGATCACAAGAATTATCAAAGATATATGGAAAACACAAATAACGTAAATTTTTATTACATTAGAATCCATGAATATTAATACATAATGATATAATTAGCATCGGTAGTGCTAATGTTACAAAAATCCCCAAATAAGGTATGGTATCGCCAATTGGTTGATCCGCCAAGCTAATGAAAAACACCACCACACCTAGGAGAGTGAGAATCATGACAGGATGCAGGTGATAACGCTACACGCACCGTTCGGGGTCAAAGGAACTTCCTTTTCGTCGAGCAAGTTTTTCAACACCCTAGGCAGTGAACCTAATCGTTGTAGTGTAGTATTAGGGTAAGCCACGGGTATTGATATCGTTCTCTAGGGGAATAGGAATGCTAGTGAGAAGTTACTATGCTAAGGTTGGGGTTGAGGAAGATTATTTTTTTTATCTTTTTATATTTTTTAAGGAAAGGAAAGGTACGAATCTCGGGGTTTGGATTTGGAGGGTTGGTATTGCTACCGATTACTCTACTTATCTAATTATCTAATCTAAGGTGTATGTAGTCTATGTCTAATTATTGTGTGCTCGTATGATAGTTTAAAGATGTGTTTACTTAGGTTTTACTACTCCTTAATTATCTCTTGTTGGTAGTTGAATTGTCACGTCCTTATTCTTAGTTGCGTTGTGTGTCTAAGGTTGTAGGGTATGCGTTTCTCCCTAACTCTTTGAACTTACCAAATGGACTCGTCTACAAAACCCACTAGGGATAATAAACTCTTACTCTAAGGCACTCTTTGGATGGTTTAGCTTACAACTACTCAAGGAGTTATATTCTAAGGTTCACAAAGATTTAATCAAGCATTAAGTACACAACGAATGACCTATCGCATTACTAGATCATTAATCAACTAAGATAAGAGACAACCAATCAATATTCAATAATTAAGTTTCATATTCCCTAAGCAAACACACAAGTAAATTAGCCGGACATGGAGAACATGCAAGCATACACACAAATAATCAAAGACATAATTGTATTAATGAAGTAAAACACTTATCTTGATGTAAGATAGGGTTTGGAACCCTAAAATACTGTACAAGACAGCCTTGGTTCGGTTTAGGTTTTTACTCCAAAAGACTACACACTAAAACTAAAAAATTCGGATTCTATATATAAGACTACACATGCGACGGCGTCACCTTATGTTTTGTTACGCCTTCGTGTCGCCGTCATTAGGGTTTAATTTTGGCCACGTTAGACTTGCGACGGCGTCACCTTATGCTTGTGACGCCGTCCTCTTCAGCTTCTGACGCCGTCTGGATTGCATCTAGGCCGTCTGAGTTGCGACGGCCTACTCTTTTATAGCTCGACGTCGTCACTTGAAAATAGGAGTTTTGGCTTCTGTCCCGTCACAAAATCCTCCGACGGCGTCACAGTTAAGAAGTGACGCCGTTACCTTATGTTTTCAGCAGCTTTGAGTGTCTCGATTCTTACTTTGGCCATTTTCTTCGTATATTCGCGCCTTTTCGTCCAAATAAGTGCCATTACAGCATTTTGCCTTCAAGAGACCTAAAAAGTGAAAAGGAACGATATTAAGCAATAACGGATACAGAAGTGATCAAATAAGGGCTTAAACGACCCCTTAAAAAGGTACCTTTTAAACCCTTATCAAATATCCCTACACTTGGTATTTGCTTGTCCACAAGCAAATGTTCTTTTAGCCAATTAATTTATAAGTCAGGGGTCATGAAGCATTGGTTTAAAATGGTCCACAACACATATAAGCCCCGCAAAAGTCATAACAGGCACGGAAATTACATACTAGCACGTCACATGGGGTGTTTGGATACTCACACCTCTCTCGGGTGTATATGAAATATAACAAATTGGAAATGGAAGATAAACACTCATTAACCAGTCCTAGTACATAGATTACCATAGGCTTGAGAATAGATCAAACCTCCATCGCTTTGGCGTAAGCACCTAGGAAAGACTATCAAAGAGGTCTTTAAAGGGTTGTAACGTAAGGCTTACGGTAGGGAAACAAAGGGTTTGGTGGGATAGGCTATATAGTGGTGGCAAGTCAAAAATCTCTATGTTAAATGCATACGAAGAATGGCGTTGCTAAGCAAAGACTGGACACTCTAGACTCTAGCTAACTGAAATAAACAAACATAAATTTAAAAGATAGATGTAGGATGGTAGCCCGTTTTTTTTTTTTTTTTTTTTTTTTGAACACTCTATTTTTTTTTTCTTTTCTCTTTTTCTATTTTCTTTTCATTTTTTTTTTCCATACACTTTTACTCTACCATCCTCTACGGTAACATCAAAATGATAGGGCTTTATAGGCACATCCCTACACTTGAGTTTTTATTATTCTAACACTAATTTGACCTGAATTGAAAAGATCAAAACACTTGGGGTACATTATTATGCAAACAAAGGGAATTTGAATTTAACGTTCCCTTCCCGTCATTTCATAAACTTTAACTTTTCCCATGAATCCCAATCGTCCCAAAACTGTATACAAAGGATATGACTCGACTTAGCAACTCATGCAAGCAACCAGATAATTGAACTAAGGGTTTAGGGTGATAACAATAATGCACTAAAAGTGAGTGCATACAAGGTAGGCTAAGGCGATTTGGGTGTATATTTGGGGGTGGGGTGTAAACAATGCTCTTCATTGATATTCCGAAAAAACCGAAACATCACGAGAACCGCGAAAAGGATAGGCTCTGAGGGGTTAACTAGGGGTATCGTGTACTAAAGATGAGTACAACGCAAAGGGTGTGGGAGAATTACTCAACCGAGGTGGAAAAAGTAATTATATTACGGGTATCAAACAAGGGTTATCCTAATGCCTCTTATCATTTAGTTATTCCTAACTACACAACTGTAGTCTTACTAGCGATCTCGGGATGCATCACAAAACAAGTTCTAGAATCTAATATACTACCGGTTTACACTCTAAGCATTAAAGATGAATGCTTTAATTCCTACTAATCTAAGGGCGATCCTCACATTTTGGGTGGAATTTAGGTGGTAAAGGGTTTTTTTGTGCTAGTCATGTAACTTCCTATCCGTGAGACGCTTTTGTTAAGACTAATGGCCCACTCCTATATATCATGAAAAATTTTAAATTTGGTGCCAAAATTACCCTAACCGACATTTTCTCATGGTTTATTACACAAATACAATTGGACAAAGCAAATATTCAAGGATAAGCATAGTTTCAAAGTTCCCATTTTATTTTCCCTCCCTACACTTAAACTGAACATTGTCCCCAATGTTCCCCGAAAGTATCAAAGTTATGATAATGGAAGGTAATTAAAAACGAAAGAAACTAGTACTCCCCTGATTAGCTCGGTAGGATCCGTGTGTGAAGTAGTGGTTAAATCCTTTCCAAGAAGAATTTATGCGTGAAAAGCTCCTTCCAATCTTATGTAACTTCTTCTTGATAAATTAAACCTGCACACTTGAAGAAAACAAACGAAACCTTGGCGTAAAATCGGTGATAATAATATATATAAGACTCGATTTAAGCTAGGATATAATGCTTGTGGAATGGATGTTTACAGAATTTCTGGAAAATTAAGACCTGGAAAATTCCAAAAATTTTTAAGTAGCTCAGAAAAAGAGAAAAAAGTAATCTGTTGTTTTTACTCCTTCCTGACGCCGTCAGGTTGCGATCCTGACGCCGTCAGGTTATCCTGACAAAACTGGTCTGCGATTTTCTGGAAAAAATTCTGGAAAATTTACATCTTTAGAATCTGGAAAAATTTCTGCAAAACATCCATTATGACTCGATACAAGCATTTGACTCGAACAAACACACATATATATCTTTTAGTTAATTGTTATTCTCATGTTTACGTTTCTTTTGAAAACGTGTTTAATCCTCTCTACACTTATCCCTTATGTAAAATACCTTTATATGCAATTAAGACGAGGTTAAAAACAAAATAAAGCATTTTTACAAATTTAAACATGAGAATAAACAATCAATAAAAGACATATGACACTAACAAGCAAACAATTAAGCATTGGTTGCCTCCCACGAAGCGTTTTTCTTTATTGAGTCTTGTAGCTAGACTCGTAGTCGTGCTCCTACGTGACTTCATTACTGCCACCTTGACGGTCTCTAATGGGGGATTCCATGTTGTAGAAGTGCCCTATGATGCACCTCTCTAAGAGTTCATCCTCTCCCCACTCGGTCCTATATTTCGGTCCTAAGTTCAAGCAATCCTTATAGAATCCGAAAATCTTAGCCATAACATAATTTACTCCTTTTTCCCTATCCTCATCATTCCTATAATAGACTGACAGTTTAAGTTCCTTTTCATCGTTAGAGAGTGATGAAAACTTCTCAATCTTAAACGGCATTTGGTAAGCTATGTCATCGGTCTCATCCTTGAATCGCACTACTCCTAACGAGGGATCATAGGTCATCCTGGTGTTTTCTATGAAAGGTTTTCCTCGAATAACGTGGGACAAGCTAGGGTCTATGTCCGTGCTAATATCATCCACAATTATGAAGTCCGTAGGAAACGTGAAACTACCTACATAAACGGGCAATCCCTTAATTCTACCAAGGAAATTGCACTTAACCCTAGGATTATCGGGGTCTTGCCTAGTTGGAATAGGCTTCTTCATTACCCAATTGTAGTAGGTGCTAGTCATTATGTTGATTGGGGATTTGCGATCAATGTAGGCCTTTGCCACAAAAAGGTGTCCTATGAAACATGGTATGCTAAGATTCCAAGGGTTCCGAAACTTGATTCTAGGGCTTTTCCTAACATACATGTGACGGAGGTCACGCACTAAGTGAGGGTGGCGAGATAGTTCTTCTTCCGTAGGAAACTTATTGAAATAGTCATTGTCTACTTCATCTACTTCCTCGGTTGTTTCATTATTCTCAAGTGTATGGTCCTCTTCGTCATTTGTTCCATTAGGTTTCACTAAGGCGATGGTATTTACGAATTGAACGTGCTTAGCTAGCTTACTTGAGTCCTTAATCTCTACACCGGAAGGCTCGGGAGTTGAGATAGCACTAACATTCCTATCACTATTGGTTATGGCTTTCAAAAGGTTGTCTATCTTCCTATCCATTTCGGCTTGTTGTTGGTTAAAGCGGTCCGAGAGCTTAGCTATTTGGGTTTCTTGGGATGCAACTAGGTTTTGCAACATCCCCTCGATGTTTTGTTGGTTAGGACCTTGAGGTGGGGGCCATGAAAAATCATTGGAAGTTAATTCCTTGGTTTGTCCCTAATAGAAGTCGGGCTTGCCCTTCCATGCTTCTCGGGTTTCATTGAAATTCCTAGGTCCGGATGTTGTAGGGGATCTTCCTCCCGTTCCATTAATACGTGAGGATTCAACGGAAGCATGTTCGGGGGATCAGGTGCAAGTGCGCGTGTTATGAGGATCATAAAACGGCTCACACGAAGAATAAACTTTGTTCACATGGTGTGAAGACTTAGGGTTTTCGTAAGAACTCATTAGGAATTTAACTTGATCTTCAAGTTCGATCATCCTACGGTCGGAAGATTGTGAGTCAATGGGAGGCAAGGAGATTGCCTTAACGGTTTTGGGCAACTCACGGGGGTCATTCCAACTTTCGTTGTCATAGAGAGCAAGGTCCTCTATTATTCCCCATGATTCTTCCGCGGTGAGATCACTAAGTTTTCCACCGGCCGCTTGGTCAATGGATCGCTTGGTGGGGAAGTTGACATGATCATAAAAGATTTGGACTTGGAGCCAAAGATCAATACCGTGATGAGGGACTTTATGAAGTAAGTCCTTGAATCGAGTCCATGCTTCGTAGAGAGATTCACCCTGACGTTGTTGGAACATCAAGATGTCATTCCTCAGCTTAGTGGTTCTCCCCGGTGGGAAAAATTGAGCAAGGAAGCGAGAGGTAAGATCATCCTAACTTGAGATGGAGCCGGCGGGAAGTCGCTCAAGCCAATTACTAGCTTGGTCCCGTAGAGAGAATTGGAAGAGATGCAGGCGCGTGGTCTCTCGAGTAGTAGCATCAAGGTCGATGGAATCGACAATTTTAAGGAAATCCCTAAGATGCTGATTTGGATCTTCGGAACGAAGTCCATGGAGTGCACATCCGTTTTGCACCAACCGGATGGTGTCGGATCGCAGGGCCGTAGTTTGGGCTTGGTCGGGAAGCTCAATGGTGTTCCTATAGCCTAAGTGGCTTGGTCTCGAGTATTCACCAAGAGTACGGGCTCTTAGCGGGTCATTTGGTTGTGGGTTGATGAATGGTGGGTGGTTATCACCTACCATGATGAAAAGTGATGGAATTACGAACAAAGGTCACAAAGAAGGGGGATAGACTATGAGAAAGCTAAAAATGAGAAAAAAGTTTACTTGATAGGAATCAAGTAAAGAAACCTAAACGAGGTGGACTACTAACTAGCTATTCTATTCCCCGGCAACGGCGCCAAAAACTTGATAACGCTACACGCGTCGTTCGGGGTCAAAGGAACTTCCTTTTCGTCGAGCGGGTTTTTCAACACCCTAGGCAGTGAACCTAATCGTTGTAGTGTAGTATTAGGGTAAGCGACGGGTATTGATGTCGTTCTCTAGGGGAATAGGAATGCTAGTGAGAAGTTACTACGCTAAGGTTGGGGTTAAGGAAGATTATTTTTTTTTATCTTTTTATATTTTTTAAGGAAAGGAAAGGTACGAATCTCGGGGTTTGGATTTGGGGGGTTGGTATTGCTACCGATTACTCTACTTATTTAATTATCTAATCTAAGGTGTATGTAGTCTATGTCTAATTATTGTGTGCTCGTATGATAGTTTAAAGATGTGTTTACTTAGGTTTTACTACTCCTTAATTATCTCCTATTGGTGGTTGAATTGTCACATCCTTATTCTTAGTTGCGTTGTGTGTCTAAGGTTGTAGGGTATGCGTTTCTCCCTAACTCTTTGAACTTACCAAAGGGTCTCGTCTACAAAACCCAATAGGGATAATAAACTCTTAATGTAAGGCACTCTTTGGATGGTTTAGCTTACAACTACTCAAGGAGTTATATTCTAAGGTTCACAAAGATTTAATCAAGCATTAAGTACACAACGAATGACCTATTGCATTACTAGATCATTAATCAACTAAGATAAGAGACAACCAATCAATATTCAATAATTAAGTTTCATATTCCCTAAGCAAACACACAAGTAAATTAGCCGGACATGGAGAACATGCAAGCATACACACAAATAATCAAAGACATAATTGTATTAATGAAGTAAAACACTTATCTTGATGTAAGATAGGGTTTGGAACCCTAAAATACTGTACAAGACAGCCTTGGTTCGGTTTAGGTTTTTACTCCAAAAGACTACACACTAAAACTGAAAAAATCGGATTCTATATATAAGATTACACATGCGACGGTATCACCTTATGTTTTGTGACGATGTCGTGTCGCCGTCATTAGGGTTTCTTCTTGGCCACGTTAGACTTGCGACGGCGTCACCTTATGCTTGTGACGCCGTCCTCTTCAGCTTCTGACGTCGTCTGGATTGCATCTAGGCCGTCTGAGTTGCGACGGCCTACTCTTTTATAACTTGACGTCGTCACTTGAAAATAGGAGTTTTGGCTTATGTCCCGTCACAAAATCCTCCGACGGCGTCGCAGTTAAGAAGTGACGCCGTCACCTTATGTTTTCAGCAGCTTTGAGTGTCTCGATTCTGACTTTGGCCATTTTCTTCTTATATTCGCGCCTTTTCGTCCAAATAAGTGCCATTACAGCATTTTGCCTTCAAGAGACCTAAAAAGTGAAAAGGAACGATACTAAGCAATAACGGATACAAAAGTGATCAAATAAGGGCTTAAACGACCCCTCAAAAAGGTACCTTTTAAAACCTTATCAGCAGGATCTTCACTATTCTGTATAATAAATATAAATGAGTTATTAAGAATATTGAATGAAATATCAAGGGACATAACTCTATATATAAGAACCTTGACAAATCTATAAACAATATTAAATGCTTCTTTTTTATAACAAGAAGTGGGCTTCAACCCATTGTAAAACAATAAAACACAATTCACATTTAGATTAAAACTGGCCTTGGCCCAGATTACATAAACAAACACAATACCACAACTTAATAATGATAACGTATACGATTACACAATAACACAAATTAAGAAAAAATTTATTTCAACATTCCTAACATAATGATATTACCCCCATATTTTTTCCACGCCGATGGCTAGGACCACGAGTGGTACAAGAATCACTAAGACCACGGCCAAGAATTCGTAATTTTCATCAGGGACGTTGGCTAAATAGATAGCAGATATTACAACATACACGAGTGCAATAATGGTAATAATATGCGGCATTTTGAAGTACGATAAGAGAAATGTATGTGGAAAAGTTAGTATCAAAGAATGAGGATTAAAGTGGGGTATTTATAAAAAGAAAAACTAGCCGTTGGGGGTCACTCTTCACGACCGTTGGGTCACTGTTCATGACCGTTAGAAATTACTGTTCACCTTACTAAGGAACAAACTAATTCATCATCTATAAAAGCTGAAGTTCAAAAAAACTCTCTCATTCAAAATTTTTTCGATGTTAATAATTTGATTTTCACAAGCCATTAAGAACCATGTTCTTTTCAAAAGTAATAAACCTTATAAAATAACAATCTTCATTCAAAATAAATTTTTCTTAAGTTTATATGACCTTCGGAATAATGTTATTCACATGTAAAAACAATAAATTCTAACTTATAAGCTTTCACAAGTGAAACCACATTTCATCCTCATTACTACAACACTTAACACAGACTCAATCTCGAGACGAGATTCCACTTAAGGGGGTAAGACTGTAACCACCGGTAAATTTCCACTTGTAAGATATTCTAACTAAAGAATACTTATTCATTTTTCACGTATAATTTTTTTTGAACGTTATCAGTTTATCTAATCACAACAACTAACTAATACGACTTAACTCACATGAGAACGTCTTAAGTTCATTCCTTATACGTCAAGTATAAAAGTTTTCAACTTTTATTTACCACTTTACGTTATTTCGTAAATGTACGATTATTAAACATTCAACCTAAACGAGTTTTCATGAAACCATAATTTATTATACCTATGATTTTACGAAATTAAATCATAAATACTGAAGTCATTAAAGCACGGAACCTAGCTATACATTAAGTTCCATTACAAGCCATAATATACAATTCTATGATTTTATGTGCATGATATATTTTTAAGATACTAATGTACAAGTCTTTCAAGCACATGTACAAGTCTTTAATGCATAAAAGCTTAATACTTATATAAATCATATTATAAACCTCAATGTACCTATCTTAAAGCACGTGATACAAACGTATAATGCTCAAAGCCCTTTAAATAGACTTTCTTATAAATTACAAGTCTAAGGTATAATTCCCTAATGCTTGTGGTACAAGTACTTAATGCATAAAACCTAAAAACAATACTTTTACTTATTTTAAACTTAACTAAATTAATCTAAAATTTTATAAACTTAACTAAAGGCTTAACCATATATTTTCCATATCACTAAAACCCTAGTAAAACCCTAAATAGACTATGTACAACACATTATAGCCTTGGTACCACCCTTTAAGCAAATCGAACCCCTGGTTAAACTATGGTTCAAAATGAACTAAAAGCTAACTAATTTAGTTCCTAAGCTCTACATGTTCACCTTCTAGCCATAAGAGACTCTTTTGGTGCCCTAAACTTCCACATAGTCATGTCCCCTTGATATTTTTACTATGGTCAAAAATGTTGGACAAAACCCTTGGCTAATTTTTGTACACCATACACCACCTTCCCCATAACCACATGAACCTTTACAACCTCCAATGGGACACATCACTTTGTTTCCTATACCTTCCACCCTTGTGGCTAGAAAATAGAACTAGTAACACACATGGAGTGTCTCTTTTTAGAACCATTCAAACCAAATGGACATCTTGTGAACACATCACCTTGTCCCTAATTCATTTTCCTATAAATACACATAATCTTACTCACATTCACTCCATCCCTCACTTGTTATCCTACACCCACACTCAAATATACTCACACTCACTAAAATTCTGAAGTTGTGAGGAAGGAAAGAGCTTGGTTCCACTTTAGAAGTCCCTTGGGTGTTTTTTTTTCACGAGTACCAATGATTTGTAAGTCTTTTAAACTCATTCAATTTTGTTATCACATTTAATATCAATTACATACTGTTAAAAAGGTTTTTTCAAGGAAAACGTGGCCTTTTGAATCACCTAAACGGGTTATCAAGTCAAAAGATACGACCAAAAGAAGTCACCACAAAAGCTGTCAAAAACTTTCTATGATAGAATGTTTAGGCACGCGAGAGAGGCACTTCTGGTCCGTTTCATCAAAAAGTTAAAGCACGAAAGTTGTCCGGAATGACGTTTTCTTCAAAAACACGAGGCACGGGGTCCTGAAAATGCAAAACGAATGCTAATTTTAATCAAAATCTTAACAGCTGTTATATATATTTTATAAAATCAAGCCAAGCACCTCTCCTAAGCCCAACTTTTAAGCTAGAAGCCGCAAACCTTAAGCCCAACCATTAAGCCCTTTCAACAAGATCCTAGGATACTACAAAATGCCCCCATAACCTGGTTAAGAATGTGACACACGGTAAATTTTCACCAAAATTTAACTAATAAATGATGATTTATTTTTACTAAGCCAAGTCATTAAGCATGCATAAGCTTTGCCTGATCATTTGAGTAGTTAACTCGCATACAGTAGATAACTGCATCACTTTTGCATTCATATCATTTTATGAATATTTCATTTTTGTCTTATGATTTAAATTGTAAGACGAGAGGTTATCTCGTTTTCCCCAGTGACTGACACTGCACGCGTACCGACACTATGATAAGGGCAAACAAAGCAAATAATAAACTCTCGTAATGGAAAAGATTACAAAAATAATAATATTTCCGAAGCATATCTATAAGACAGAACATCATAAAAATTATCGAACGATAATTCATCAATCACGGTTTCAACTCACGAGACACAAACATATTTAGCACAACCCTAACCTTTGAATTTACTACACTTACTAAATAAAAGTTCATCATGAATAAAACTTTACAAACCCAAAACATTTACACTACCTAACCATTCTACTCAAACTTTAAATAAAATGTACAAGATTAAACATGTGGAAAGTGAGTACAAGGAAACATTATCACCTCTTTTCTTTTCCTTGTTTTATCCGCCCCTTCACCCACCTTCATTTCTTTTGTCGTGACTCAATCTCACATATACCCACACGTCTCTTCCCAAAGAAAGAGATAACACCAAGCTTCTTTCTCTCTCAAAATCCATGAGTCACCTACTTCCATTTCCATTTTCGTCCATGTCAACGCAAAGCCAAAAGGAGATGATATATGTGGGTCTTGCAAGGGCACCTTTCCATCTCACTTTGTCCATCCATGACCAAATGGTGTTTGTCTTTGTTCCCCTGCTGCTGCCTCATTCAACGCCGCCCAAGGAAGAAGTCAACCACCTATGGGTTAGCCATGGAAGCCTCAAAAGTCTTTTTCTCTTTCCCTAGCTTCTGAAAAATAATCACAAGGTGGAATGATAGGAGTGGCTAGAGACCATCTTCAACACAAAAAGGGTATGACACAACTACCCAAGAGGAGAAAGTTGAGTCAAAACTTTCTTGAGCCCTCTCCTTTTATTCTAGTCGAGCCAAACTCAGGGTATCACACTCCAAACTTCACCACAAAGAGATAAGGAAGACTCCTGCTTGAGTGCTCACTCCGAGTTGTTTGGGTCCGGTGGTGGTGTTAGATACCCGAGTTGGTCTTCGACTTCATTATCATCAAATTGTTGTAAGAAATTTACAAAACTTCACTTTGTTAATATTTATTATTCGAAGTTGTTAATGAAAATGATTACTTGATTATGAAACTAGGTGTTTTGATATGTATAAGTTTTATTTCTCTTTGGTAAAGATTATTGCCTCGTGTAAAAATTTAGTTATTGTTGGGTCCTTTTGTGTTGATTCTGTCGAACCCATGAAACAAAGAAAACAAGAGTTAAGTTTTAAAAGTTAGACTATTAACTAAGCAGTCTTGATGTCTGACCTTGGTATTGATAAACAATCTGTGTCATCGTAGACTTAAATTGTCAAACCTTGCGTTAAGTTAAATGGAAGGGGTACTTGAAATCTGTTTTATTACTTATTCTCGTCAAAGTACAACTGTCGAGTTAGATAAGTCATATCCGAGTCTCGTGTGGAGTCAATATCACCCGGTGGGCGTCACAAAAATGGTTAAGTAGGAAGTTGGTCATGGTCAACTTGAATCTTTTCTTTCTTCCTTGAGTGATCGACCCAGCAATGGGCATGAAAATGGGTCTTGCCACCCTTGCTCCAAAAGGGTAAATGGATTCATGTCTTGGTCGAAACTCAAAAACTCCTTAACGTTAGTGGAAAATTTATTAATATCCTTACTCAGCGATATGAAACCCGTTTGGAATAGGCTTGAATACGGAACGTGTATACTTGTTACCCGGTCGAGAAGTTTCGACATCATGACCCAGGACATATTCAGGTTATGTTGTATTGAGAATCTAGTGTGTATTGTTTTGTAACTCATGCGTCAAAAATGATTAACCCAGAAGCTCTTGCGTCAAGTAGGAATGCTAGCACTAGACCATGAAAAATGTAATATGTTCACTAAAAAGCTTGATATAAATCTGCTCTTGAAACCATGGTAGTACTTGGTTACTGATAACGCTCAAATTGTGCATGTTTTTAGTAGCGTTATCCGTGCTTTTATGTGTGTTATTTGGCTATAATCATATACTTTTGTTGCTTAATCGTATCAAAGTGCGTTTGCTAGTTCATTTGTAGCCAAGTACAGGAAAGTGGAGAAAAAGACGGAAATAGAAGTAAAATACGAAGATTTCTCCATATACGAAGAATTCCCGACCAAAGAAAGTCTTGTGGAGTATATTCGAGAAGATAAAGTCATCAAGTTAGTGGTCCAAAGACTCAAGAATAAAGTTCAAGAAGGAAAACGAGAAAGAAATGAAGAAAATAAGCTTAAACGAAGACATATTGGAAGACTCGTTGTTCCCGACACACCTTCACCATTTTGGCCATAACTTTTGCATACGGACTCCGTTTGACCCCCGGTTTGCGGCCACGGAAAGCTAAGAGAAAGATATACAACTTTTCTGTTTATGAATTTTTGTGATTTTGCTCCAACCGTTCGGTCGAGCCCCGTAACCGATCCGGTTGGAGACTAGTCAGCAAGACCAACCGATTCGGTTGTAGCTCAACCGGATCCGGTTGGAGGTCCTGTTTCAGCCATTTTTCCATTACTAAGGTTTCAAACTTGTTCCAAACGATTCTAGGTCCTTCCTTCATGTATTCTAGTCCCTTCCAAGCTCTTTGGTGACCAAGAAATGCATTTATAACCCCAAGGGCTTGAGAGTAGTATAAATAGAGGCCTTTGCATCCTCATTTCATGCACCACAACTTGAGAGATCTTCTCTCACACCTCTCCAACCACCACCACTCCTCTCTAGGTGTGAAATTCAAGCCTCCACCCTTAAGGACGAATTTCCACCTAGAGAGCAAACCATAACTTGAGAGAACACACCCACTCTCAATACCTTCACCAAAGGTGTGAAATTCAAGCCTCCACCCTTAAGGACAAATTTCCACCAATTACACCAACTTATCTTCCCCAAAAGACCACAAACCTCTTCCAAATTCGTGTAGTGTGCTCAAAGGTTGTTGAAGGCGTTTGGACATCATTTTCCGGCTTGGTAGAACTATTGTAGTTGATTGGAGGCTTGAAGGAGTGCTATAATCCTTCATCTTTGCCTATTGTAATTCATACTTTGGGTAAACCTTGTTACTTTTATGAGGTTGAATGATATTGTTCATGTTTGGTTCTTTGATTGTGTTGATTATGTGATTCTTGTGATGTGTTCTTGTCTTATATTGCTTTTCTTGTTGGTTTGATCTGTGACAATCATAACCATCAACTTGTTACTTGTTTTTATAATGCTTTTCTTGTTGGTTTGATCCGTGACAATCATAGCCATCAACTTGTTACTTGTTACTTGCTTAAACAAACAAACGACACTTGTAGTACAACCAAGTCTCTTGGGACGAACTTGATTTACCATATACTATACTACAACTTGACTAGGGTATACTTGCCCGAATGTGTTCCTAGTTAACCGGTAATTCATGTTTACAAATTTAAAACCTCGTGTGAACGCATCAAGTTTTTGGCGCCGCTGCCGGGGATTTGGTTTTGCACTTGTTTCCTCGTTTGATTGTTTTCTTGTTTGATAGATTGTTTGTTTGCTTGCATGATAAATCCGGCATCGTCACTATCAAGTTTTTGGCGTCGCTGCCGGGGATTTGGTTTTGTTCTTAGGTGTTTGTTTGTTTGCTTGTTTGTTCGAATGATATATTGATCTTGCTCATGAATGATTGTTTCTTTGCTCTTGTTTGATTGCTCTTGATGTTTGCTTGAATGCTTGTCTTTTTCTTTAAATCTCTAATTTCTCATAATTGCTCAAATGATCTTGGCATCAAAATCATGTTTTTGATGTTGGGATTCCGTTTCATGTGTTCTAAAAAATGTTCAATTCAAAGTTTGCTTTCTAAGTGTGTTCAAAAGTTCTTGCGAAAAACCACCAAAACCACCCAGAATCAACCAACCGAATCGGTTGGCACTCCAACCGGATCGGTTGGAAGCCTCTCGTTTGTTTGTTAGATAGTTTGTTCTTTTGTTAGTTTGCTCCTTTGTTCACGTTTTGGTTTAGGGGCCGTCGCCGCG